>PVJH01000865.1:143807-254416 GCA_004026705.1 Nesogale talazaci
GGGGGGGGGTACAACAAAGGAAATCTAACTCTCCAAGCCCCTCACTATGCAATTCCAGTGGGGTGTGAGTTTGGTGGGGAAGAGGCAATCAGTCAGCATTTCAACCCCTTCTGTCTAACCATCCATGTCTGATGTTCAACCTGCCCAATATGAAACGCCTTGGTCTGTCCAATAAGCCGCAATGGTGCCTTCCTGTCTACTTTGTCCATCCCTTCAAGAAGTATTTGTTGAATGTTGACTTATGATGTTCAGGAGACTGAGGCGGGGGGGGGGGGGCGCTCGGAGAGCTAATATGCCACCACACGTGGATCTGGGGGTGTTATCAGTAAGTATTAAATCATTAAGTAAGAGCTATCCCATTACAACCATGCTAACCATTTCAGAAGCAGAAGACCAGGAAAATTAGGACCCATCCTGAGAGATCCATGTAGAGGTTACATTCAAACTGAGCTTTAATAGATCAACATTAGAGGTTGTTAGAACTGAGCTTTAATAGATCAACAGGTACAGGCAGGCTCCAGCACTGCAAGCAAAGAGGTCAGCCTGGCATAATCTCGAGACGGGAAGCAATGTGCAAGTGCTGAGTAACACGCACAGCACTAAGAATTGAAAAGGAACAGGCGGGCTGATGCCCAATGCCAACAGCCTCGGGGCAGTGCACACACATGCTCCTAAAACAGAACCTAGCTATGCACGTCCGGTTGTTCACGTTCCTCAGCCAAAATAAGATGTGGACTGAAGCAGTCACAAGTTAACCAAAACAGTCCTCTTCTCACGCAAGGCTGTCCCTCTTGACTACCACAGCTGGCTTCATATGGAGCAGCAAGGGGGATAGGGACAGGCTCCCTTTACCAAAGTCTTCAGAGTGACACAGTCACACACCAACACGCATAGCTGGAAACTGAGCAGCAAGTTACTGTCAAGAATACTGTATCTACAGAAATCATGCAAATCGGAAAATTGTTTTATGGGAAATCATGTAAAAGAGAAAATCTAGGTCATGTACATGCTATTAAAAAAATAGAGACAAGTGAAAGCCTTACTATTTATGGTAACATTAATATTTTACTACTTTATAAAACCCTGACCCATGCTGTCAGAGCAGTAAAGACTCAATTATAACAGTTGGCACTACAGGTTTAACATATCCCTGAAGAGAGTGACAAGGGAGTGGGTTTTATTTTCTATTTCTGTAAGTTTGGTCAGATTCAGGGATTTAATTAAGTACCATCTTGAAAGTCATTATGTCGCCAAAAAACAGAGAGACAGCAAGTACCAAATGAATAATAAGTTCTCCTAAGTATTATTTTATCTCCAAAGGATGGCTTTGAAAATGCAATATATTCTTTCTGACCCATTCATTAAATATATAATTTTCAATTCTCTTTTGTGAGCTTCTGCACACGTGAGCACTGTGAGTCAGCTAAGGCATAGGAAAGCTTTTGGGGTTTGCTTTCACCAAAGGCGGTGCCTCTTCCTATTTGGTATCTGAGTCACTTAGTTTATCTAAAGAGCAATGAAAAGCAAGGAAGCAAAATTGTTTCCTGAATGCTTCCCCTGGGAAGGGCCTGATGTTCTCTTCCAATCCGGGCTGCCAGCTTCTGCTGGATACTTGCACAAGTGCTCTCACCCATCACCGTTTGTCCCAAACAACACCCTAGAAACATTTTTAGCATGCTTTCTAGAGTTAACTCCTGATGTTTTCTCAGACAAGTACAAATAATGCTTTAAAAGAAGTAATGCTCGCCAAGAGAGAAACTTCTATAGAAAAATGCATAGTAGGATAGGCATGGCTGAAGAAGAAAACACTTTCCATCAAGATCTAGTACAAAAAATTCATTCTAAAAGCTGGTTCTCCTAAAAAGTCAAAGTCAACTGATATCAAGTTGATTCTGACTCCTAGGAGGCCTGTAAGACAGGGTAGGATGGACCCTGTGGGCCTCAAAGATTATAAATCTGTACCAGAATAGAAAGCCTCATCTTTAACTCAAGGAGTGGTTGGTGGTTTTGAACTGCTGGCCTCGTGGTTTAGCCATTCAACTAACACAAAAATAAATAAATACACACACACACACACACACACACACACACTCCACCACCACCACCACCACCACCACCAGAGCTCCTACTAAAACTTATGGCCTAGTCAAACAAGAGGTTGTGGGGATGGGGCTAGAGAGTCATTTACTTCTTCCCATAGAACAACATCACATATTGTGAACAATTGTTCACCCTGGGATTGTTTCTCAGAAATAAGGATTAGCAGAAATGGCTTCAAAACTAGCCAACGTAATCAAGTTTTAACAGCAATACCCCCTGATGCTGAAATACAATAACCTGTTCTGAAGTCCTGAGGGGAATTAAATTCCATTTCTTAATGGGAAGTGTGAGATCACAAATGTCAACATTATAAACATTCCCAAGCAAGTTCTAATTTTACCAAATGCATAGATCACACATACATTCTGAAATGAACCTTACAGATAGCACTCACCTCTGCTACCTACTCAACAACCCCTCCATTATTGTCCACTGCAAGTCTTAAATCAACTCCATATCACAATTTCTTTCTGGGGCAAAATTCCTCCTTTTCATCCTTGACTAGTCTAGAATATGTTATCTGGTTCTAAAGTACAATACTGGAACAGGCTGCGTATGAACATTTCCATTACAAATAGGAGACATCGGATGGGGAAAGGGGAAAAATGAGAATGCCAACCACGTTGAAAACCCAGAAGAACCATTTACATCAGCTTTCAAGACTTGAAAATAATCTGCCCTCTGAGCCCATGAAAAGCAATGACTCTGCTCTCCAGAGTCTGCGTTTTGGCCAGACTCTGAATTTAGGGCTTTGCTTCACCTTCCGTGCCCACTGGGGCAGCAACTCTGCTCCCTTGTCTTTGGGTGGCCCCATTCTCCTAATCCAACTGATTGACAATCTCCCTCCATCCTGCAACCCAGGCAGGCCTCATTCTTCTGTCCCTGGAGCATGGCAGGCCCATCCAGCTCATCTTTGAGAAGAGAATCTGACCCCATCCCCGTGGCTCTGGAGAACAGCTGCACTCTGGAACTGAATTGATAAAGATCTGATTCTTTGATGCAAAGGAGTTTGAGGCCTCATCCTTTCCAACTCTACCATTTTGAGACTCCAGTGAAACTGAAGCAATTCTGTTTCCCATGCTCTAAACAGGTCAACCCAGTCTCTGCTTTGCCCTGGCAATATTACAAAGCTTTTTAGCTGGACAGATTAGTGACAAAGACACCTCACTCCATCAATAAGTCTTGACCAAAACATAGTCAATTCTCTTACTCTAAAGGGCTGGCAAGCCTGGCTACCTTGACAAGTGCCCAACGGCACTCCCCTTCCACCAGGAAGTCTGCCTAAAGGTACTCAGCTCTCTCTTGTTCTGTGGGTCAGCTCCTGTCCTATCACTGTCTCTTACCAATCTCCCAAGTTCTCCTTCCATCACTTCTCTGCCTCTACTTCTCATTGCCTGTCTTTCCCAGTTTTACAGCTCTCTCCATTTCCTTGTGAGCCCTCAGCAGAATTGCCTTAGATGCCACACTTTTTACCAACAGCTTCTTCAAGGCAACATGGGGTTTTACACAATTAAAGTGACTGACTTACTTCAGCCTCTCCACATTACCCACTTGCAAGACTTCTTCCACATTCAAGATCAGAGCAGTACCTTACTTCTCTTCATTACTGGATTCTGTCTTAGTTACTAGATTCTGTCTTAGTCTAATGCTGCTAGATCATCATAAATGGATGGCTTACAAAGAACACTCCTCACCCCCAACACGAATTTCTTCACAGTCAGGGTAGCTGAAAGTTCAAATGCAGGGTACTAGGTCCATGGGAAGGCTTTTCCTCTATGTTCCCTATCTTCAACATCTATGGGGCTTAGGACACCTTAGAAAACCTCCATGTCTTGGCATCGCTGTTCACCTGGGTCTAGGAGATTCAAAGCACAGGGACCCTGGGTCCAAAACATGTACCCTGTTTCTGGCTCTCCTTTCTTGGTGGTAATAGGTAGCAAATCTCTGATGGCTTCTTCAATCCCTATTTCAAAATACATCAACTCAAATACAGCCTGCTGGTAAGTTGCATCCTCCCTTATTAGCATAACCGTCTGTAATCCTGCCTCATTAGCAACATAGAGGCAAGGATTTACAACATACAGTTTAATTACAATCAGATCACAAAATAGAGGATAATTATACAGTATTGAGAATCATGACCCAGCCAAGTTAACAATTCAATCCCTAACACAAGCCCAGTTATTGCTACCTCTGAATCAGATTGATGCCTGAAGAAGACAGTCAATGACCGATAGGTCTGGTGCTTCATTCCCCCCAGAACCCAAAGTTTGCTCTTGGGAAATAGGAGTACTATAGAGCAGCAGATATCATATTGACTTATTTTGACAGGCCTCAGAAAGCCAAAATGGAATGGTTCATCCATTACCTACCTAGGTCTTTGAGTATAAAGACAAAAATTAGAAGGATAGCAATAACTTGAAGAATTGTTTAATTTACCATGAGTTCATCTTAAGTGTCTTTAGAGTAGTGCTCCAACTCTAAAAAGGGGGTTATAGAAAACACAGAGACCTGGGACCTGCCATATTAAATGATCACCATTCTAAGTTATATAAGAGGCCCCCATCCTATTCTGTGACCTCGGAGCTTGGTGGCCCCATGAGATAAGTGTTGGCCGTGAACTTCAAGGTTGGTGGTTCAAAACCCATTAGCTGTTGTGAAAGAGACAGGCAAGGCTACCGGCTCCCATGAAGATTTAGGTCTGGGAAGCACCATGGAGAGTCCCTGGGAGTCAGAACTGCCTTGATCACAGAATCCCTTGAAGAACGTCGTACTATACCATCTTACCCGTCGTCACTACTCTACCACGCTCCTATCAGGTCATGTGAGGTGGGCGGTCATATTCCTATCTGGACCCCTGCCAGCAGGTTTCTTTCTTTCCCTCTCTCCCTCAGTAAAGTAGAGCTCACCGAAACGAAAGTAAAACAGAGGCCGGCTTCCTGCGGTGCTGGCCACCCGCTCTCTGGCCGCGGCTTCCCGGATGTCACACGCTCCGATGTGGGCAGAGCGGAGCATTCTTCTCGTGGCTCCTTCACTGGGCTGCAGTCTACAGCGAACCACGGCAGCTCCATTCGCTGCTGTAACAAGTTGAAAAAAAACTAATTAATTCAAACTTTAGTTTTTTTTTAAGTTGTTACAGCACCGAGCAGAACTGCCGACCCCATGCAGAACAGCACATACAACACCAAAGGGACCACACGACACGGGCCGGGCCATCAACACCCAGCCAACGTTGGGGTCAATCATCACGTGCTGGCAAAGCCGCGGCTTGAGATCTGTCTTCTGTGAAAGCGAGGAACTGCTTCTGTTTCACTCTGGTTTGGTAAGGCACCGACAGGGCAGCCCGCGACTGCCAACAGCCTACAACGGGCCGCACCAGCCTCCTGCCAAGACCCCGAGGGGCACCTGCAGAAAGGAACTCAGCAGGCTCATTTGGGACTAGTAAACTGATCATCGTGGTGATTCTGTTAGAAGAGAGAAAAAGGACGGGAGGAAAGAGACCTCTGTCTACTGATCTGCACCCACATGTGTTCCTCACGCCTTCCAATGTGTAGCTTTCCGCCAAATCCCATGATTTTTTTGGGGGGTGTATGCTGACAGAATAGGGATGCTTCTTTTATGAGTCAGACAAGAAAACCCAGGCCCGCAGCTAGATAAATACTATTCAAGCAGGCTCTCCCTGACGCTAACTTTCTTGAAGACCAAGAAAAGAGACACAAAGAAAATCAAAAGAACAACTACAAACGTGAAGAGACTGAGCACAAAAAGGACGTATTTTGGAACATGCTCTCCATGAGACCCTCCTCCCCACCTATCGGAATACCACAGGAGCTGTCCAGGGATCAGCAGAAGGAGCGATGGCAGAATGGGAGGGGTTGTATGTGTGCACGTGCACTCTTTTCTGGTGGGAGCAAAGAAGTTTTAGACTTCTTGTTGCAACAGTACTGTAAAAACTGCCAATTTTAGTAAGGCAGTACCTTAAAAATCTGTTATTGTCATCTTTCCCATGGGGAGAAAAGTTAATTGTATTAGTGTTAAGCCATTTCCAATGCCTAGCAAATTTTCAAGGTCACCTTCAAACCTGCGCTCCCATGAGAATCAAGGTGTTAGTAGTATGGTCAAATATCATTTTCCTTTTTTTCTGAAACTGACAAAACCTAAAGTGTAAAGAGAGTCTATGAACTTGCACAATAAAACATTGGGATGAATAACCAATACACATTTTACAACTACATTTAAAGTATGACCAACATTTTCATAATCTCATATAGAACACTGCTACTTTCCACACGTGAGGAAAAGCTTTGGATTCATTTAAGCTATAACAAATAGGAATGATGTTCATAACTCAAGAAATCAAGTCATGTTCAAATCATAAATGCTCTCATATTCTTATGACACAAAACTCCAAAAGTAATCAAATATATTTTGCTCTATCTGAAATACCATGTTTACAGCAATACTATATGTACCTTCTACATATACAAAACAGGGCAAAAAGAATTGCGACAGAATCATAGAAACCTTGATTAAACAAACAAAAACAAATAAAAGCAAGACTCTATTATCTCTTCACCTTCATCCATCTAGAACCCTGCACTTCGACTCTAATCCATCCATCTCTCTAATCCCCCCCCTTAAGAGTTCTGAGATCTTTGAATTCTATCACATCAAAATGAACTTCCTTGATGGACTCAAATCATGTTCCTTTTCAATAGTGTTTCTTTGAGTTTAGGGAACAAAGAGAAGTTGGAGGGGCAAGGTCAGGGCTGAAGGGTGAATAGAATGAGGTTTCCAAACAAAATTTTCATAGGACACCCGAGTTACCCTCTACAAATCATGTACATTGTTTTGATGGGAAACAATTCCTCAAATACTACCTTACTGACATTTTCCTCACCAATTTCGATGTCAAAAGTCTTACCGTTTCTTCCTTATAGGTCTTGTGGTCTCCCTGTGCCAATCAAGAAATCTACCCGATATCACCCTGCTTTGAAATCCTGTAAAACCAAACACCACAACCTTTGGAGCTCCCCATTGTACTTGAATTTTGCTGAACCAGCCAATCCCCTTTGGAAACCACTGTTTTGAATAGACCTTGTTTTTGAAGTTGCTCTGACAAGATTAAGACAAGTATTTTACTGAGAGAACATGTCTATTCTCTCACCGATCACAGAGACATGCTTAAATTTGTTTGGAGCAATCAGTGCAGGTATGACCTAGAACTCTGGAAGAAATACTTTTTGACTTAACATTGTACAGGGGATTTCAAAAAAGTTCATGAAAAAAAATCCATTATTTTTAATCCATCCTCCCCAAGCTTTAATTGGCCTCCCCACCTACATGTATAATCAGACAAAAGAACTAGATTGGACTAGTTCACAGAAAAATGCATGATCTTCATGCAGATAAAGGACTAAAAGGGTATTTGGTCTTCCCTTGTTTGTATTCCATTTGCCTTTTTATGCAACTATTACCACTTAACACTAGATGACTTAAGTTATTCATCAAGGTTTACATACTTGGAGGTTGTGGCAGGTAGGCTCCAATTAATTTTGACCTCTTCTTTTCATATCCCTTTTGTGTTATGTCACCTGCAAGAAAAGAAAAAAAAATCACAATGACTTGAGTGGATGAGGCTGATCATTTAAGTAGGCTAGTAAGATAAACAGTCATGATTGCTTCACACTCTTTGTGATTTTAAAAGAAAGGAATGTACATTTATTCACTTTGACTACTTCAAAAAACCCAACACTGAAGCTACATAAAAGTGCTTCATAAACACATGCTTGCTCCAGCCCTGAATCAAACCCCTTCCATCTTGTTCACATCTGTTGTCACAGGAAGCATTCACACTCTGCACTGTGCTTTTATTAACTTCATCAACAATGGATTATGCAGAGTGTTTAGGCCAGCAATAGCTGGCCAACTCCATTACTGATTAGCATCTTCTTCATTAATGAGATTTTTTTACCCCCCTAATCAGGCGTGTAGGTCACAAGGATTTTAAATTGCTATGGTGTTTTTGAAAAAATAATTGCCTGATATTAAGGGACACATTAGGGGGGTGGAAGATGAAGCAAATTGACATACAGGACCTAATAAAATTGAAAATAGGGGAAAACAGTGCTCTTGTTAAGAATTTCAAATGCTAAAGCCAACAATTCACATACGGAAAGCAAAAGCAATTAATCATTAAGTTTATGTTTTTCCTAAACGATAAACTGCCAAGAACATGAAACAAAATAACCTTCATTAACATGTATCAGTTTTTTTCCAGTTATAAACTCTAATGGCTACAGACTACTGATATCCCCCATGTATTTGTTTGGAAGCTGTTCACTACCCAGTGCCCCCTCCCCCCAAACCATTTCAACCAAGGCATCACTCCAAAGAGAACCAAAGGGGGAAAGGGGGGAGGGTATAACTTTTCACTACCAAGTTTAGCTATCAAAAAGATCTCCTGATTCCTACACAAATTAAGATGCTTGCTTCCTCTTGTTGCTGCACACCTGGCAGTGCTGTGTGGTAGGCATCATGCTGCTAACCTCATGGTTGAAGGTTCAAACTCAACAACTGCTCTGCTGGAAAAAGTTGAGGCTGTACGTCCCCTCTGCAGGGTTTTTATGAGTTAGAAAAGACTTGAAAGCAATGGGTGAGCAGTGGATGTAGACTCACTACATTTGGTCATTTACAAAGCATTAGCTCTTTTGAGCCTCAATGCTTGATTACTATACAGTCCTGGTCCACTTCTGTAATGCATAGTTTGTCTGTCTTTTTAAGACAGAACCAATAAAAAGATGTAGAATGGGTATCATGCTCTCAACTGATAAACATTTTGATGTACAATTAACATTAGGGAACCACTATTAATGAGTGGGGCTATACTGCCTCAACCTTTTGATTTGCGATGCTCTGTAATGTTCCATCCATTAGCCAATCCGCGTTAATGCTGTCCTATTAAAGCCCCTTTTCAATATGAGATTCAAAATCTCTCTTTCTTTCTAACGCCTGCACACCCACACATGCATCAAAATTTCATAGGAACTATTAGAAAAAAAAAACAGAGAAAAAGTTATCATTGAGACATAAAAGGAAAAATGTGATGCTTACTGTCACACTTTCCTTTTCTCCCTACCGATGGTAACATCCGAAATACTGTAGAAGTGGAAAATAATTAGCTCTGAGCAACCATTGTGTGTTTGTGTGTGTGTGTGTGTGTGTGTGTGCACTTGAGCTTCTTCAGAAGCAGTTGAGATTCACAAGTCTTTCCAAGTCATGGTGTGGTTTCCCCCCCCCCCCCACTTCCTAGTCTTCTAAAATACTAAAAACTACAGTTGACCCTCACATAACACCAGTTTGAATGATGCAGACCCACTTAGAAGCAGATTTTCACCTCCCTACTACTATAGAAGTGCGTGCCAGCAAGCATCTCCACATGAGCAGCTCCTCTCTCCAGTAAAGGCTGGGTCTGCACCTTCCCACACCTTTCAACTGGAGAGTCTAACTGCAGATCTTGTGAAAACAACATAGAAGCAAAGTTATGCTGAACGCAATTAAAAATGGTTGCAGCAGTACAGCAACAGAGAGCTTCCCTACATTCAAGCCAGATTCAGAAGAGGATACTAATCATGGCTGATGTCAGATGAAACTTGGCTCAAAGCAGAGAATGCCAAAAAAAGATGTTCACCTGGGTATTGTTAACTATGCAAAGGCGTATGCATCATAACATATGAAGGGTAACGTTGCAAAGATTGGAAATTCGAGAACATTTCTTTGTGCCCATGCAGAACCTGTACATAGATAGTGCAGCAGTGGTTTGAACAGGAGGAGGAAATACTGCACCCTTTGAAATTAGGAAAGATGTGTGTCATGGTTGTATCCTTTCACTAAATGTATCCAATCTGTGTTGCGCAAATAGTCTGAGAAACTTGACTCTTCGAGAAGGACATGGCAACAGAATTAGAAAGACGGTCAATGAACGAACTGAGATGAGCAGACAACAAAACCTGGATTGTGGAAAAGGAAGAGTACTACGGCATTAACTGATGAGGAGCAGACTCCATCCAGTCTGTGTAGGAATTATTCCACACCACAAAGAAAACAAAAACCCTTACAAGAAGCACCATCATGACAAATGGGGAAAAGATTAAAGTTGTCAAATATTTTATTTTACTAGTACCCATAATCAATATCCATGGAGGCAGTAAGCAAAGAAATCAAACAATGTCTTGCAATAGCCAAATTTGGTACCCAAAACACCTCTCTAAAGTGTCATAAAGCAAAGATGTCACTTTGAGAACTAAGATGCCTTTATCCCTGCCATGGTTTTCTCAATTGTATCATGGGCATGTGAAAAGGACAGTGGATATTGATGGTGGAAGAATTGATGCTGGGGGGATTGGCTAAAAATCTAAGAAAGGAGACAATTTTCCTGCATAACTTCTAACTTCCCCCCAAATAAGTAGAGGGCAAACTAAGCCCTGCTGGCCAATTCCAGCCTAGGAGACTGTTTTTGTAAACATGGTTCATGATACCGCAGTCAGACTCATTTGCTTATGTCACTTCACTACTACGTTGGCAGAGTTCAGAAACGACAACTAAGTCTGTAGAACTCAAAAAACAACATTTACTATCTAATTATGTACATAATAACTTGCCATCCCTATCCAAAATGCACTAGTGTGTTAATACTTATTTTTTTTTTTTTTGGCATCACCGCTCTCCGGTGGTGGGAGTAGGAGGCCCAGCCCCACTGCTGGAATTGAACCTCCATCCCAGTGGGCCGCAGTCCCGCGCACAACCACTACGCCACTGGGGCTCAGCCCATGTGTTAATACTTAAACTAACTTATTTAACATTTTATTTTATTCTATTGGGGGCGGGGCATCACTGCCCTCTGGTGGGAGTGGGAGGCCCAGTCTTGCTCCTAGAGAGCTGTTGCTGGATTTGAACCACCAAGCCAGTGGGCCGCAGTCCCACATTCAACCACTACGCCGCTAGGGCCCAGCCCAAACTAACTTATTTTATAGGTTTGAAGGAAGGCATACACATTATTTCTATTTCTTGCCCAGAGCCACAGATCCAAGAAAGGAAAAAAAGAAAATCTGGTCAACTCCAAATATTTCCCTTTAAAATCATGTCTAGATTTTTCCACTCTAGTCAACATGAGGCAGCCACTATATATATTATGATATATGAGTTTTTTAGCTTATTCTCCCCATGTCCCCAATTCTCTAAACTACATAGGGCACTATTCTCTAAACTACGTAGGGCATGATTCTCTATTAAGGACAACTTCAAATCACATTTTCTGTGTTACTTTCCCAATCCTGCCCTATGTAGAATGGAGCTTCGATTTGCGACCCTCAGAAGGCACAGAATCCCACGTGAATCATTTTGATGTTTGTCTTGTGATGTCTTAGATGGGCATTTCTCTTATTTTTGTGAGGCATATGCACATATGACTAGATCTTTTTTTGGGGGGGCGGCCATCACTGTCCTCTGGTGGGAGTGGGAAGCCCAGCCTTGCTCCGGGAAAGCTGCTGCTGGATTTGAACCGTCAACCCAGTGGGCCGCAGTCCTGCACTCAACCACTACACCACCAGGGCTCAGCCCTATGCATAAATCTTAAAACTAAAAAGAGGATAAGGCCTTCAAGGAAGAAATAATGTGCTACAGAGTGGAGTCCTTTTAGACTGCTCCTCCAGAGGAAACTGCATGCTAATGAACTTTGTCACATCACCTATCAGTCGACACAAATTTCTATCCAGGACCACATAGTGACTTGCAAATGAATGACTGGACAGAAGCAGCATTTATAATCAGGGTAAACACAGAGTAATGATTTAGTATTTTCAGGGAGTAAGAAGAAAAGAACTGGCAGGGAAATCAAGAAAGCTTCCACCATTAAGGAGTGTTTGAAGACAGGTGATTTCTCCTTTACCCAAAGGGTTCACACATCCTGGCCAGAAACCACTGAGAGGAGGTTTTTTAGCAGCTCTCTTCCCCCTCACATCTTAATGTCAAGCACCAGGGCTAAGAATAACCTTGCAACATTCTTTTTTACCCACGAAGAGTTATTTTTAACTCTTGGTAGACTGCAGTCCAATAGATTGTCTGTGGCAAACTCACACAACAAATGTGCATGGCAAACTTCCTGAAATGGCAATTTTAGGTTCTGGATTCTGAAGCTGTTCATGAGGGTTTGGGAGATATGAGGGCAAATACAGTAATGAGAATGAGTGAACAGACAGACAGATGGAAGGGACAGCTTCCTTGCTTTATGCGATGTTATCATCCATTCAGAGTGTCTCCTTGGTTTCTGTTAAAATCTTCACCTAAAAGATAACTATGTGGCATCTCTATGGAAACACAGCTTTGAAAGCACTTAGATATGTGCTCCACTTCTCAGTCAATCGAGGTTGAAAGCTCAATTGGCTGCTCCTTTTCTCGCCTGGTCTTCAGGGTAGAACTATGTAAATGCAAGGCAGAAAGTAGAAGCAACACTCCCCCACATCACATTTGTAAGCAAAATTTTATTTTACATAATTATCCCACAAGGAATAATTCCATGGATTACAGTATGGTAATTAATGGTCCTTCATCTTGAAAGCTTAAGAAATATTATCCATGCATACATGGAGAAGCCTCTTTGATGCTGTGTTTAAAGAATGTTGCTTGGTTTCATTGCTGTTGGTAAATTATGTGAATTACAGACTCTCTTGCTTGAATATTTTCTGTACAAAATTCAGAATAGCATGTTTACCATACTGTAATACTCAAGATAACAATTTACTTGTTTTTTTCATTTCTGTGAGAGAATGTATGGCCAGGAGGTAAAAAGTACAGACATTGTTTATAACATCAGGGAGGTAATAGTCAAAGTTATCCTCTGAAACACTTCCTTCTTTATGAAAAATGCTGTTTACATTACTATTCTCATGCAAAGTTCTTCCCTAAAAATGAAAATTCCAATAGCAGAAATTAGCTAAAAGTTGTCATGTGTTCTGCTATGAAGAAAACAGGCTTACAGTCAAGTCACAAATTTAAAATGAACATAATTAAAGCAAAGTTTCCAGTTAAAGTCTAGATGAGACTGAAGGTAGAATTCTTCCTTCCTTCTCCAAAAGAAAGAATTCTTTGAAGCATCAAAGAACAAGAATCACATCACTATGAATGAGGGAAAAAGCACAGTGGGAGCCCGAGGCCCATTTGTAATTGGACACCCTCTTACAGGGGAGTTGTGGGGAGGTGATAGCCAGTAAGGTGCAGTGAGACAGAGATGAAGCATACAACTTTCCTCTAGTTCCTGAAGGCTTCCCCTACTATCATGGTCCCAATGCTACCTTACAAATCCAGCTGGACTGGAGGAGGTACACTGGTCGAGATGGGAAATGGAAATATGGGGAACCCAGGACAGATGAACCCCTTGGGGCCAGTAGTAGTAAGAGTGGCACTACTGGATGGGTGGAGGGAAGGTGGGGTAGAGAGGAGGAGCCAACTATAAGGATCTATACAAAACCTCCTACTGGGAGAACAAACATTGGAGGAGAGGGTGAGGGGAGACATCGGGCAGCATAAGTTATGACAAAACAATAATAATTTATAAAGTATTGAAGGTTGGTGGGAGAATGAGGAGCAAGGATTGAGGGGGGGAAATGAGAAGCTGATGTCAAGGGCTCAAGTGGAAAAGGGGATGTTTGGAGAATGATGACAGCAGCAGGCATGCAAAGAAGCATGCCTTCACATACATATATACATTTATGTATTGTGAAAAACAATGTATGAACCCCCAATAATATGATTTTAAAAAAGAAAGAATTCTTGTTGTTGTTACATCGCTGTAGCCCAGTTTCAGCCCAAAGACTAAGACTTACAGTGAAACAAGAGCTCTGACCAATGCAAAAAACGACAGGTCGCACCTTAGCTCTGGCCTCTCCATTTTTGCCACATTCTGGCACAGGCAGAGCCGACAGGGCTATTTCTAGAGCCAGCCAGCCTGCTCCATGCATGTCGGGCTCAAGACATGAAGCCTGGAGAGACAAATGTTCTCCAGGCAGTTCCAGGCCCCTCAAGAACAAGCTGCTGCTGCTGCTGTGTCTGTGCCACTGAATTGCCTCTACGGCTAGGATTAGTTCAAAGTAAACACATCAGTGTAACATTGATGGCTTCCATTCTCGGGGTCGGGAGTTTCTTTTATTATTTAATGCTGTAGCAAATGCTTCATATAACAAAAGCAGTCATTCCCATGTTTGGAATCTTAGGGCTGTCATGGACCTCCACTAAGTTGCTCGCCTAAGCCTATTGCTTTATAAGGCTTACGGGGCTTCCTTAAAGTCACTCTCCTCCTTGTGCTACAGGAGTCTTGTTCAGCTCTGTGCTAAGATTTTGCTTTCTCTAGGGGGAAAAACCCCACTATGTCAGTGGCAAGACTCTGCATGTGCCACTCGCTTGTGGGACAGAGTGACCTGGGCTCTTGTAATCCTGAACAGAAGCGGCTGTGTGTCTTTGGGATGAGTCAGCTCAGTTCTCTGGCTCTCATATGTCTTCTTTATAAAATATGATTAATGACACCTATGTGCCTCCCACGGCGGTTGAAAGACTGAACAAGCATATTGTGGAATCTCTCAAAAGCGTGAGGCCTATAAAGATGCGAGATTGTAAAAAACGCAACTAGCACAAAATCAGTGTCTACCACCTACTCAAATTTGTGATGGACAAAAAGAGACTCCCAAGAGAGGTGTAAGACATGACTGATACCCCAAAAGTCCTGACCAGCTGACTGGATAGACTTGTGAAAACAGACTCTAAGGGAGTAATCAACACTGCATTTGCAAAGTACTAAAAGGTAAGCTACACTGTGCAGTTAAAAGACAATGTAGGGTGTACAAGCGTGATGGAAAGCAATATGGCACGACCTAAAACAATGGTGACTCGAAACCCCATAGAATCCAGGAACACTTCTGCCAAAGAAGAGACTGAGCATGAATAAACACAGATACTGGCATGCTCGTGGTAGCACTGTTAGAGTGGCAAGAAGTTGGGGACAGCCAAAACTCATCAGAAGAAGAATGGATAAAGAAACTGTGGCACACACACACACACACCAAAATACGCTGCATCTCTGAAAAACAATGACGAAGCCATGAATCATCTCATGACATGGGGGGAACTGGAGAACATGACGGGAGCAAAGCTAGAGGATCACAAAAAGACAATTACTGTATGAGACCAGGGCTATTAAGGACAGACACCAAGACAAAGATAGTCACTGGCTCAGATTGACTTTCAAAGAAAGTCATGCAGTCATTTAATCTGACCTCACAAGCAAGAGGGTAGTGAGATGGTCGAATGTAACCCATTTACCCAAACTACCAAATTCACTGCCATCAAATAAATTCTAACTCACATTAACTCAGTAGGACAGAGCTAGAACTGCTGTGGGTTTCCCAGATTGGAACTCTGAAAGCCTCCTTTTTCTCCCATGAAGCAACTAGTGGTTTTAAACTGCTAACCTTGTGCTTTAAGCAGCCCAACTTGTAATCACTACATCTGGGTGCCCGTGTAAACCCATTCATCACTCCTTGTTTGAACATCATAAAAACCACTTCTCCAGGAAGACTTCACCTCAGCTGGGGCAGTTTCTCTTTGTGGCGAGTGGGAGAGGCTCCAATAGCCTATGCCATGTGGCAATGACCTACAGTCACCCTGATTGGGGGAACACTCCTGCAATGGTGTTCAGAGCACTTCGGTGGAGATTCATGACCTAGAGGAGGGAGATGTGTCTCTCTAAAAAGATCTCAAAATCATGTGGACATGAATGAGGAGGTGTGCAGAGTGGTGATTCAAAGGCCATCTGTTGACAATTGGAGATTCCCTTACAGAGGTTCCCTTACAGTGTTACTGAACAGGGTGCCTGAGTCTAACCCTCACTGTTTTCTTAAAGAGGATCCAGTCCGTTACATTTTTTAATAAGTATAAATGAATATCCCATGGAATTTTAGTCTGAAAAGTTTGCACCATATGAATATTCCCACTATCTCAACTGTATATTAAATCCTGTAGCATTGACGGGTTTAACAAGACCATTATTAGAATTACCAATGGCCCAATGGAAGTTATTTATATTCTCTCTTGAAAAACTGATAATACTGCCACTGAAGTGGAAGAGGGTTATATGTAAACCTTAGATATAAGAAAGGATTTCGAGCTTGCACTTAACTGCAAGTCTTAACCTAAGAACAATCAGTCTCATAAAGGGACTAAAAATAGGGGTGCTGGAGCCAAGTGTGGTAAACAATGCAGATGGTGCTCAGCTACCAGAATAGTGTATGAGGTCTTAAAATCTTGACTTAAAACAAGCAGCTATCTAAGTGTGTGTGGGGGGTGGTGGTCAGCTAGGTCACACAGAAGAAGCATATCCACCTGTTCGGTACCAGGATTTAAATAATAAAATCCAAAATCAGAGGAAAGAAATGCTACAGAGTTTTAATCATGAGCACTCAGTTTACAGAAGCTATTGGTCATAATAAAAGCCCCAAATCCATACACGGAAACCCCATGGGAATCACAGTGAATTTTCTTAGGTCATTGGCCACAATGCAAATAGCCTTGCTCTCAGAGCACACCAGAAATGAATTTTAACATCATATCAGTCTAACTACATCTGTTTTAATTCACTTTCTTTGTTCTGGATTTAATAATTTTCTGCTTTCTTTTTAATTTTTTGTATGTTTTATTTTATTATTGTGGGAGGGAGTTTGGGGGTGTTTTCCTTTATATGAAATAGAGAATAGGCAAATCTACTGACTTGATTGATAGCTTTCTAGGGAGAGGTATTGGGGAAAATGGGACGCTAATAACAGTGAGCACAAAAATGAACAAAATGTTTGAGAATTGATTGTGGTGATGACTGCACAACTCTTTTTAATATTTTCAAACTGAATGATGTAGTGTGTAAGGTATGCAGCAATAAAAATGCTCTTTTTGGGGAAAAACAAGATAATGCAGGTAAGATGAGAATCAAACAAGACTCACCCTTTACCTTTGATTTGATTCCAACTCATACCAATTCTATAGGACAGAGTAGAATTGCTGCGCCCAGAGTTCAAATCTTTAAGAGAGCAAACCATCTCTTCTTTTCCTTGTAGAGCTGCTGGGGGGGCTGAACTACTAGTCCTACAGTTATCAACCCAAGGCTTAAACCACAGTGCCACCAGGTCTAATTAAAGCAAGATATGTTATGGATCTATCACAAATTCTGAAGAAACTAAAACTCTCTACCTCTTAGGAATCCACTCACTTTCCTTCCCTCCCACCAGCACTGCTCCAGCCCACCAGAGCTCATTTTGTCACCCAACAGACTGCTCACAGGTTCACCTCTTCAGACAGCAGCCAGAGACACCAGGTCAAGAAATGGGATTTAGTCTTGTGACGGCTCAGCTTAAAACTCAAAATCATATGAACATGAAGGACGGGGTGTGCAGAGTAGAGATTCAAAGGCCATCTGTTGACAATTGGAGATTCTTTTACAGAGGGGTCACAAGGAAGACACAAGCCAGTCAGGGAGCATTTTAGCACCAAGGACACACAGAACTTTGCTCTAGTCTTTTAAATGCTTCGTTCCCACCCCACCCCCCATCATGACCCCAATTCTACCTTACAAATCCAACTAAACAAGAGCATGTACACCAGTATAGATAAAAATTCACAAGGGAATCCAGGACAGATAAACCCCTCAGGACCAATAAGGAGAGTGCCAGGAGGACAAGGGGAAGGTGGGGGGAGAAAAGGGTAACCAATCACAATGATCAATATATAACCCTCTCCCAGGGGAATGAACAACAGAAAAGTGGGTGAAGGAGGACAGACAGTGGTGGGTCTAAGACATGAAAAAAAAGAAAAAGATCAATTATCAATTGTTCATGAAGGAGGAAGGGGTGGAGGTGGGTGGACAATGAGCTGATACCAAGGGCTCAAGTACAAAGAGAATGCTTTGAGAAGGATGATGGCAGCATAGGCACAAAAGTGCTAGACATAATGGATAATTGTATGGATTGTGATAAAGAGCAGTAAGAGCCCTCAATAAAATGATTAAAAAAACAAACAAACCAAGAGTGTCTCCATACTTGTAAAATAAAGAACAAGCTCATAAACATGGCCCTCGAGGTTGGTTCTAATTTGGTTCCTTGCCTGTTTTCTTGGACCCTCACCTCTTATCACCCACTGATCATACCACGGAATCCTCAACGATGGCTTGTCTTTGGTGTCACCCTCTTAGGTCTGTGACATACATCCCAGGAGCCAACTGAGGTGCATCTGCTGGTCTCTCCCCAACCACAGCAAAGGAAAGTGTACAAAGTCAGAGACGCATGAGAACAATGAGTTCAAAGGACTAATTTGTCATGTGAACCTCAGTCTCAAAGAGCCTGGGACCCAAAGAGCAAAATGCAGGCTGGCTACCCCTGTTGACCTCTTTTGAGAACAAAATTCAGAACACTCATAATCAGGCTTATTGACCCCAATGATACTGATATGGAATGAAACTCACTTCTATGACTCAACTTTTAACTCACAGAGAGCATCGCCACCAGGAAACTCCTCAGAAGGATCCATTGTAATAAACTCAAACAGCATTTGCTCAGGGTTACTGCATGGAAGACAGAAGTGTTGGGAAAGAAGGACAAAAGGAAACAAATACAGGAAGGGAGGGAGGGAGGCAGGTGAGTGTGTCTACAATGTAGGGATGGTAATGTATCAAAAATCAAAATGTGTATGAGCGGCTAAATAAAAAATGAAATGTTCTCTTTAACCTTTCACCTAAACCACAATTAAAAGCTTAAAATTTTCTCTGCAAAGATTCATCCAAATTACAAATAAAATGAAATTATATTTATATGAATTTTTGCAAATGTATAGACTACATTTAGGAAAGGGGAGATCATCAAATACATGCCACTTGGTGACTCTAAGTAACTACTCTAATGTGTGAGAAAATATTTAAGTGCATTTGTATACTCCCTTAACAATTTAATCCATTATTTAAAATAATTTCTAGCACATTCAGTTTAAATTGTAGTTAAAGAGTAAAACATTCCAAAAAACTGAAGTAAAAATTAAATTTTAAAACTTTGTAAGTTCCTTTCCTTCTCCCACAGAAGCATTCTATTTATAACTTCCAAATACTGGTCTATATGGAAAGAATTTTGAGCTTTTCAAGTAAACGAATCTTTCATACAAGAGGGAAAATAAGAAATACTAAAATGGACCTTGCAGATTTTTAAAAATTCAGTAGGCCAGGAGGAAGAAAAGGAACATCTTATCTCCTCCCACACCCATCCAATTAGGCAGCAGTACTTTCTGCCCAGTCAAGTGGAGCAGCTGCTTCTCAACCAACTTAAGAATGAATATTCATCTACAATGAGAAAAATTCTCTTGACACAGAGAAGGAGAAAATCAGTCAGACTTCATTGTGAAACGTGTTTAGTGCTGCAATGACCGAAAACATGATCTTCTCCCACAGGCTTATACTTTAGAACTTAAATTTCATTTAGTCAAGATTAATTCTATAATGCATGGCAACTAGTTAAGAGATCAGGCAAATGTGTGGCTACATATGAAACCGATATTATTCTACTGTTTTTCCATGGTCAAAACAGAGAAGTTCATTACAACAGTCCTTCAGGGACATATGCTGGATGATTCTACATTAAAGAAAAAATAATACTAGTCAACATAATAGGAAGGCAGAGGTGGAATTTCTGGAGGCAACTGTCATATTTTGGGAGATAGAATAATAAAATCTAACTGCCACAAAATAATTTACTTTGGAATAGGTTGGGAGAGGGCAGATTATCTGCAAAAAGTTTTCTTAACATTTAATTGCTTTCAACAACAATAGAAGTGTTACTAGTTCTGTTTTGGCCTGAGATCAGTTCTTAATTCTTTGAAGAAGACAGGGAAAGGAAGAAAATATAACAGATGAGTTATTCTTGGCTCTTACAGGAAATACAGGAAAATGTTCACAATTTTCAGAACCTCTTTGCAGTGCAAATCTTGTATCTGTCTAGAATACTTATGAATAAGCTAATCTCTCTTATTGTCAGCTACTTGGGTTACATGGGAAGGCCTGCCCTGGCAATTGCCTCAGATGACAGCCAAACATTGTTCCCTAGAAATGTTTAACAATAGCTTCATGAGGTGAGGAAGACTGGATTTGTAGGGTGTATGCCAATTCCTGAGGTGTCAGTACCCCCACTATAGTCTTAAAGAGATGTGTGCAATGAACTCTGGGAGCCAGGGTGAGCTGCTCCCCCACCACTTGTCATATGTGGCACTAACCATCTGTGTGGCAACAAACACAGCTATGGTGCTATTGACTAGCACAAGCAGGCCAGCTCCTGATCTTGCACCCTATGTTGACAACTCAATGGTGACTGTGTCTGAACATCTTGAAATTTTATATGCAGTGTGTTGAAAGGCATGAGAGACCCTACTTTAGCACTTAAGGAGAGTGAAGAAAGGAAAGCTCGGGGTAAGAGGAAGAACAAATTAACTTGTCAAATCTTTCCTGTCAGACAGTATGAATGTGGTAAGTCTTGAATGGAGAGATTTTTATTCTCTAGTGATGTTGAGTACACATCATTTTAATGCTGTTCTTTATGTTCTGACCTGTACTTGTGACTCAATAAAACTTGCTTTACTTGGCACCACTACCGGAACTCAACTTTTGTGGAAAACTTTCATTGTAATCAGAAAAATAAATTTTGTGAAATTAAGGAAAACACACAAAAAGTACTCCTGGTCCTTCTTGCTGTGACATGTTCCGAGGTGCCTTCTTCAACAAAGTAGGCTTGTTAGAAATACACGGTATAGCCGCCAGCTGTCTGAGTTCAATTTTATTTAGTTAAAATTCAATGTATGCCTGCTCCTTCCCAGCTCAAGAAAATTTCTTGGAGAAATTAAACAGTCTTCAAGCCTCATAGAGCTCCCTCTTTACCTCCCTTCTTCCATCAGTCTACACAGCAGCTCCTTAACAGACACCAAGCCTAACTCATTCTGCCGCAACAGAAGCCAAAATTTGGAATTGTTCTATGGTGCAACTCAGTTGAGTATTTGTTAGATCTATGACTTACATAATAGTAAAAAATCAAAAATATGAAACCAAAACTAAACATCTTAAAATGCTTAGGAATAAATCTGAGGCAAACAGGGCAAGAGTGACAGCGGCTCCAGGAATAACAGTGGGGAGGAGGCTTCCTGCAAGAGCAGGCTAACAACAAATCTCTACATGAGGTTTATGTTCAGGTAATGCATTTCCACACAGTATCAATTCATGTTAACTTTCTACACAACATTATCTTTGCGCCTCTCAGCTGCCAGGACCACCAGTAAATTCACACTCCAGCCAGAGGGTCCTGCTATTGCAGCCACCACGCTGACTGTAAACAGACCCTCCGAGGCAGCTGAATGTAGCTATCATACTGAAAAGGCTTAGGAACCTCTACACCAAGAAAGACGACTTGGGAAGACCTGAATGTCAACGTCTGAATATCAGCCAAAGAAAGCCCACTGGGTCACAGCAGTGCAGCCCTGGTTACCAGGAGTCGACAGCAGATATTAACACTACTGAATCAACATTTAAAAGAAATATACTGACACATTCATCTGTTTAATAAACTTCAAACTACTACCAATACTTTATCTGAAATACACCAAACACTAAACAAATAAACCAAACACTAAACTTTAATTCTTAAAGTTTTACTTTTCACTATTTGACAGGCAATTGATACACAGTAGTGAAACAAAGGTCGTATTACAAAATGTCTTCTCAATAAAAGGGGTAAGCAACAATTATATTTAATTTTCCATAATGTTTAAAGGGGTGGGAATCAGAGAAAGCAATCACTAAGAGTTAATGATTTTAAATAATTTTAAGAAACTGCCCTATCTGGTTAAGAAATGCAAACGAAATTAAAAAGTGACAAAAGTTCCATAGAAAGACAAGAATTTCAAAAAATTCTCTCCACATGATATGTGTGGCAATCACCTAATCTGGTGTCAATTTGAGGATTAAAAGTGTAGGGGTGGAGTCTAGCCTGTCAATCTGGAACTAGCCAATGAGATCTCTATGGAGGCATGGCTTTCTCCTGAGAATTTTGTGAAATCCGGCTGTATTTCCTCCTTGCAGATGAGAGACTCAGTACTTAGTCCCTGGGAGACACTCTATTAAGAAGACACAAGACCTGGGAGACATTGTAGCTGACAAGACACATGGAAGCCTGCTGATAGACCCTGAGTCCTGGTAACTGGAGGAGCCACTGTTAGCGCTGAGATGCTTCTACTGCCACTGGATACACAAGACTCTGCACCCAGTGACTTGTGATTGCCCTGGTGTCAATGCATGTGCTTCGTAAGTCTGAAGAGGGCTTATAGATTGGTTATCAGACAAATGGGCTACTATCAAACTTATGACCTTGAGCTGGACTGGATGGGATGTTTTCTTAATGTACAGTTGCCTTCTCGGTGTTCCATTCCTCTTGTATATAAATCTCTTCCTAATATACATATGTGTGCTTATGAATTTGTTTCTCTAATCTACCCGGACTAACACATTATTTTTCAATATATATAATATGTCAAGGTTTCTACATCTGCCTCCATTTCCGGGAAAACCATGGTTTCCGAAAGTAATGATTCTCTAGGTTAGTCTTAATTGTGTTTACTCCTTTTATTTTCCTTGCTGAGGGGCAAACCACACACCAGGAAGAGTTAAATAAAATAAAAATGAAAGTCATTTTAGGTAAGCCAGTACAATTGTTGCTTCTCCTTGTGAGATCAATGAAAAGCAGACATTCTTCAAAAGCACATTCTGAAGTCTGCTGCACAAGTTCATGGACAACAACAACACTCCTCTATCCTACCTGATGAGAATCAGACAACCTGATATTCTGGGCACATGAGTACCTGATGAACTTATTACCTAATTGAGTCATAAGCATACCTATAATAGTACTACAAGCTCTTAACTTTTGAGACTATTACACATTCTAACCACGATGCTAAACTTTTGTTAACACAGTAATTATGAATGATATATTTTATTCAAAAGGTAAGTCATAGACATAATGTATACCATCCCACACCCACCAACAAGGAGTCCAGGTGGCACATGGATTAAGCGAACCGATCGATCAATGCAATGAACCCTGCTTTGTGGAGAAAGATGTGGTGGTGTGCAGTTGAAAAGATTTATTACCTTCATCATGCCCTAAGGTTGCTATGAGAAGAAAGCAACTTAATAGCAACAGTCTTGGGTATACCCACTGACTGATATGTTTGAGGAAGATGACATTGTAAACAAACCGTTGGGTTCGTTTTTATAAAAAATCCAATTTTTTACAGCAAAGTACCAAGAAAACTTTTGGGACCCTGTTCTGTGCCATTTTTGCTTTGCAAGAAATAAATTCCAGAAATCTGAAGGGCCTTCAGAAAGGTCATGGGATAATGGAATTAAAATATAGAGAAAAAAATTATATTGCTCAATATAAGTGATCAAAGCAACTCCTCAAGAGTTAGTGGGAACTTGGGGTGCTATTGGCTTAGTATTTGCACTATGTGTACAAGAGAAAGTAGAGAAGTTATATGCATTTGGAAGGACAGCAGTTCAAACACAACAATTACTTCAGAGAGAAAGGCCTGACACTCTGTTTCCATACAGATTTATGACCTGTGGAAGGTTCAGGGCAGTTCTACCTTGTTCTCCTGGGTTGCTGTGTGTGAATCAGAATTTATTTGACCATACATAGTGAGTCTCCCTCCGGAGAGGCTCATATTCCAGTGCTCCATCAGACAAAGTTTTCCTAATTTTTAGGCATGGATTATGAAGTCCTATACTTCCTGATGACACAGCTGTTAAAATTCATAGCACTCTATATACTCTTCAAAAATGGAAATTTTACAAAATGTGAAGCTATGGAATAAAAAATACGGTGAGATTAAAAACTGCGTCATAATCACAAGGCACATGTTCTCAAGTCTCACAGAAAATTTGTGAGTGGTCATTGAAGGTACAACTATAGGTCTCTTCCCATTTGAAGCAAAAAAGAGTGAAGAAAACCAAAGATTCAAGGAAATTATTAATCTACAGGACTGTAGGACCTCAGCATCTACAACCTAGAGACCAGAAGAACTGGACAGTGCCAACCACTAAGATAGCCAACCACTCTGAAAGGAAGCACCTTAGAAGTTCATGGATAGAGGGAGAGAAAATGAGAATCAAAATTTAATCAAAAGTTCAGGTGTACTGCTCTGGAGACAGGTAGAAACCCCACAACTATAGTCCTTAAGAAACTTTTCAGGCCTGCACGTGAACTCACTCCCATGGCTCAGCTTGCAACCAAAAGATAAGAATAAGAACACAACAGAGGGATACACTCTTTGGAGCACTCACTCAAACCTATATGAGATCCAACTCAACTCATTGCCATCGAGGCAATGCCAACTCACAGTGGCCTTATCATTCAGCACCATCAAGTCACTGTCAACTCATGGTGACCCTACAGGGCAGGGTAGAACTGCCCCCCATGAGTTTCTGAAACTAACTCTTTATGGAAGTAGAAAGATATGTCTTTCTCTCAAGTGACTTTAAAGGACAGGGTAATACTGTGTGTGAGTTTACAAGGTTCTAACTGTTAAAAGGAGTAGCAAATCCATCTTTCTCTCTCTCTCAGAGCAGCTGATGGTTTTGAACTGCTGAACTAAACGATGGCAGTTTTATGAGTAACTAATACACCACCAGGGCTTCACTGAGATCCAAAGAGCATCACTGACCCGAGGATACAGCTGAGAGAGCAGAAAGGGACAGGAAAGAAGAAAGGAACTCGTAAATATAGGAAGGAAATGGGAAGCGTGCTAGGAGAAAAGTTACATGATGTGGGTTGCAACCAATGTGCTACAACACAATGTGTGTGAGTTGTTGAATGGACAACCAATTTGCTCTTTAAACTCTCATACAACTCACAAAATGCACCCCTCCCCCCCAAAAATAAATGAAGGACAGCACCTTGGTGAACAGCAGAAAAAATACCAAGCTACCTAATTAATACATGTGCAATTAGAATCCCAACAAGGAACGACAGATTGTGGCATGGGAATATCTGAAGAAATAATGGCCATTTCCGCCCCCCCCCCCCCACCAAAGTTTGATGGATTTTTTCTAATGGCTAGATATGAAAAGCTTTAAAAAAAAAACAAACTGAAAGCAGAATAAAACATACAACAAAAGACAATTCCTTTTGACTTCTAGAAGTCTTGTGCATGAAGAGATCATTAGACAGCCATAGAAGTACTCCACCCCAGTACTGTACCCAACTGCCTGTCACTCAAGAGTATGAAAGAGTCACAAAGAATATGTATTCCTAGGGCTGAGCCCCGGTGGTGTAAGTGGTTGAGTGCAGGACTGCGGCCTGCAGGCTTGGTGGTTCAAATCTAGCGGCGGCTCTTAGGAGCAGCACTGGGTAGCTCCCACGAGAGGCAGTGATGCCCCCCTCAAAAAAAAAAAAAATCATTAAAAAAAAAAAAAGAATATGTATTCCTGGGGCTGAGCTCTGGTGGTGTAGTGGTTGTGCGGGGGACTGCGGCCCACTGGGCTGCCTGTTCAAATCCAGCAGCTGCTCTCCAGGAGCAAGGCTGGGCCTCCCACTCCCACCAGAGGGTAGTGATGCCAAAAAAACAAAAAGATTATGCATTCCTAAAATCCCCTTGAGCTAAGGGCCCATAATGTATATATCACTGTGGAATCAATTTTTGCTTGGGCAAAAGAACCTGTTCAAAAGCTCAGTGGAAAATAAAAGCCCTACTAGAACAGGCGCAGAAGGAAAGCAATCATGTAAAGAGGGTCTTTAACACTCCAGCAGAGCACGGCTCCCACATGTGAGGTGATGAATTCTCTCAAGTCAGAAGCTGCTTCCAAATGCCTCTAATGCAGATGGGCAGAGACGACTCATCCCCAGACATAATGCAGCCCTTCATTCCCACCAAACAATCCCACATATAAATAACCTAAAGTCCGGTGAGTAAAAGTCCAACAAAGCCTTCAGCCACTGGACTGTAACGGCAACATGATTTCATCCCTAAGTACCATGTCATAAGCTGAATAAAAAATACAGTCCTAAAACCACAGGATGCTAATTTAGAGACAACTACTCCGACATTCCCTAACGTAAATCATGGAAGACGGAATGAGATTTTCCACTCCCTCCTCCCCTGTGGTATTTTGTATTATCTCACTTGCAACTAAATAATTTAGCACATTGGTTAACGTTTTGTTTTTAAAGAAAGCATAGGCCTGAATAAAGCAAGTAACAGATTTCAGATTAAAAATAAGCAACAAACCAAATAACAAACATATCCTATTTTTCATTTGCCTCGTACACCTTTTTTGAGAGACAAGTCCTCTCATGTTCCCAAACTTCACACTGTACAGAGAACATTGTAACGCTTCAAAATTTCTATTTTAAGCACCCAGAGTCCTTTGTATATATTCCTTTGTATCCTCAGGTAAATAATCTGTGCTGGATGTGACACATTCATCCAACAATTTAGAAAGCATGTTTGGTAAGAATGCATATTAGTACTCTGATGAATAACTTTCTATCCCAGCCCTGAAGAGACTGTGCATGTGCTAGCTGTGCACGGATAAATGGCCAGGTTAAAGTAGCCAGTTGCCTTGCTGAAACTAAATATCTTGGGGTTAAAAAACAACAACAACAGCCACACCTGGCATGAAATGAAAATAGGTAGTAAGTTTAGTAGTATTTCCAGAAGCATGCCAATTCCAAATATTTTAAGAACATAACTAAAATCTGGCACTTCCCAAAGCTGCCATTGCTAACACTGTCAATTACTTTAATTCCTCCAAAAAATATACAGCCCTCCAAACCATGTTGCATCCAAAGGATGCTGCTGAGGAAACTGAGTACTGTACAATATTCCAAGTTGGAGGCCGGAAGAAGGTGTTTCTCTTCTATATTGCTACAGTTTGTATCTTCACAATAACCCATGAGAACGTATCAACCTATTAGTTCCTTGGCTTATGCTTTCCTGGCTCCATATCACCAATCAAGAGGGAAGAAAACTATCGAATTTTTCTACAAAAACCTGAACCTTCTATATAATGTGACAATAAGCATAAATATGCTTTGCTAACTGATGCCCCAGCCACATTAGGAGCATGGCCCTTTCCTGTTCCTCTGCCCTATCCACACCAGCTGTACATATCCCTTTAAAGCTGTGGTTCTCAACCTGTGGGCCGTGACCCCTTTGGGAGATCAAACAACACTTTCACAATAGTGTCGCCTGACTCATAACTGTAGCAAAATTATCGTTATGAAGTAGCAACAAAAATAATGCTATGGTTGGGGGGGGGGGGGGAGCCTCAAGACCACATGATGGTATGAAAGGGCCGTAGTGTTAGGAGGGCTGAGAACTACTGCTTTACAGAAAAGCAGGCACTGAATGGCTGTTCTCTTTGGGAGGGAATCACCGGAGCTGGGGGAACCCGATTTCAGAAGCAGGGTCTGTTCACAGTGAGCACATCCACCTGCGGAGATTAGTCACTGAGATAAAAGAAAACGAAAACTGAGCAGAGGGCTGTGACATTTATTCCATATCACAGCCAGAAGTCTAACTAGGAGAGCATTATTATTCATAAAATTACTTTACATTTTACAGCAGCCTGCATGTTTCAAAGCACTCTGCACATACAATGTACATTCAGTTTGGAGGATAGCTTTAGATACAATCGTGAAGTTTACTTCAACGTCTGATAGGAAACAGGTTGGAGACTGATGTATGGATAATGGCTTTCCAGCCTACATTCTAAATTCCTTATCTCCCAAATGCAGGTTCTTGGCATGAGGTTAATGTATAAATAAGAGCTACAGAAAGCAGACAGGCTTAAGGATACCTTCAGAAGAATGGGAGGCTAAGGGAAAGCTCAACAGGAATTGTCTGTCACCTGTCCCCATCATGGGGTGTGATTTGCTACTAAAATTAAAAGACCCTTAAATTCATAGAGAGAGAGAGAGAGAGAGAGAGATGAGACAGAGAGACAGTCAGACACACAAGTATGCATGTGTTTTCATTCAGCTAATACGTTTGATATACTAAGAAGAAATTATCCTTTTTGGATTAGTTAAAAAATATACCAACTTCCCCCAGCTCCGTTGATTCCCTCCCAAAGAGAACAGCCATTCAGTGCCTGCTTCTCTGTAAAGCAGTGGTTCTCAGCCCTCCTAACACCACGGCCCTTTCATACAGTCCATCATGTGGTCTTGACCCCCCACCCCACCCCAACCATAGCATTATTGTCATGAAAAAGTTATTTAATAAAACACTAAAACCATTCAAAATATCCAAGGAAGTATCCATGCACTATGCATCATGCCTTAGGCATGTGCAAAGCTAACTGACTTACATCAAAGCCGTTTGGATACAGAGCCCAGGAATCCCTAACCTGGCTACAGAGTGGAAAGACATATAGGGTGTGGGGAGAGAACATTTTAATTTATACTTACAATTTCATTAACTCAGCCCCATTATACTCAATGTCACTCATGGCACATTGAAATATAATGTTTGGATACAAAGCGAACAATGAATGGATATGTCTTGAAACCTCACTGGTGGTTCCATGGACTCACACTAACCATAGTTGACACCTGAACCAAGTAAGTCCAGAAGAGAAGCACACAGAACCAGAGAATCCTAGGTACAGCGGCCAAGCTCACCAAATTCTTGGGGAGACACACAGAGAGACATACACATGGACAAGCTCACCAAAACCTTGGGGAGACACGCAGACAGACACACACACACACACATAGATATTAGAACTTCAAAAGTCTTCTGGGAAAATGGAATTGCAAGATAATGGAAATTTCTCCAAAAACATTTTGAAGACTCCTCATCTGTCCACACATCGATGAAGAATACATTTTTGAAGGCACTGTATTAAAAAGTAACTTCAGCAGGAAGTTCAGGAACAGAAAGACACCAGATTCTGGACCGTAGGCTGTCTTCCAGGGAAATGCATGCCATGTTCTACATTTCTTTGTCATCGGGAACTTCTCCCCCAGATTAGCTCTAACACCAGGCTCCGAGTGCAGTAATTTGTATTTTGGGGAGAAAAGTGACATGAAAGCACAATGAATCATTATAAAGTTTAGAGTGGTGAAAACTAGGAAAAGAAAATAAAGGAAAGAAAGCAAAGTTCTCACAAGAAAACAACTGTGTGTAAAAGTATCAGCTATCCCCAGGTGACATAAGGAATAGAGATATCAAAAGATATTAAGAGGGAAGACCACAGAACAGGTAATTATGATGGAGAAGTACAGTCTAAAATCTCCATCTATTTCCTGATTGGCTTTGGGAAATTTTTGTCATTAAGGCCTTGATACACCTACTCCTGAAAATTAGATCTTTGAAGTCTGTTGTCACTGAGTCATTTGCAACTCACGGCCTTATAGGGTAGAGCAGAACAGACAGGGTTTCCAAGGATGTAATATTTAGAGGAGATGGCCTCATTTTTCTCCCATGGAAAAGTTGGGGGGATTGAACCACTGAACATTCAGTTAGCTGATATTGCGTAAGCACTGTATCCCCAGAGCTATGCCCAGAGATCCATAAAAATGGGCCCAATTCATGGCCCTCCAGTCCATCCTGTAAGGCAGAGTACAACTGCTCTGTGGGTTTCTGAGACTGTGAATCTTTGCAGCAGTTAAACCTCATTTTTCTCTTGCAGAGCAGTTGGTGGTTTCAAATCACCAACCTTCTGGTTAGCAGCCCAATGAATAACTACTATTGCAAGGGATCACAGTATTTGAGAAGTGGACAGTGATGTTAGAAGTCAATGTAACACTACATGTATTTTCCAACTCCCATTAGAATCTTGCATGGAAAAAATAGGTACATTTGAGGGAACTTCAAAATTTCATGGGAAAATTCCATCATCTCCCCCCACCAGGATCTTTTAATTCACATATTCATGAAGTTATAAAGGCTGCCTCATATGGCCAAAGCTATCGTAAGCACAGAAATGTGAACTTAAAGGCAAAAAAATCAACCTCATCTCTCCTTACCCAGCCCAAACACTGGCATCGTTAAGGCAACAACAACAAAAACCATAAAATCCCTTCAACCTGCCTTCATTTCCTATAAAAACAAACCCAAGTCCATTGCCATATCTTTCTTCCATGGTGTGACTGGTGAGTTTCAAATGCTGGATTTTTAGTGAGCAGCTGGGTGCTTAAGCCAGTGTGCCACCATTGCAAAGGACAAGACATTAAATCAAGTACTTACATACAATTTCAATTGAGGGAGGGGGGACCATCAGTATAGCATCAAGTTAATTTTCTACATCGATGCCCATGGGGCAGTTAGTGATAAGATCACCTGCATCACCCCCACATCTGTTTCACCAGGCCTTTTGGTAAGCGATTTACCTATTAAGAGGAGTCTTGGTGGCCTCGTGGTTACATGGTGGACTGATACTGGCAGGGCCGGCATTCTGAAGCAAGCAGGCTCTCTGAGGAAGACACGGCTTTGTCCTCCAGGGAAGGGTTACAGTCTTGGAAAGCCACAGGGGCAGTTCTGTCCTGTAAGTTGCAATGAGTGGGAATCGACTTGCTGGCAGAGAGTTTGGTTTGGGATTTGGTTATACAGTAAGGCGTCCTGCTGCTGTTGTGGAGAAAGGAATGAGCGGCTACCCACAGGTGGGTGGTTCAAAACCATCAGCCTTCTCAGAGAGAAAGGTGAAGCTTCCTGCTACCAAATACACTGGGTATTGCTGAATCTTTCTTCCTGAAACTGTCTTTCAGTGCCAAGTACTGTTGTGTGTTTGTCTTTGACGTTATCGTTTTGCTGAAATAAACAGATCTATTCTACCAGAAGGGGGTATAAAGATTTCATCTTATAAATCTAAATAGGGTGGCGACCAGTTGAAACGCACTCATTGGCAGTGGGTTTAGGTTTGTTGTTGGTTTCAGGTGCCATCTAATGGGTTGACTCATACCCTATGCACAGCAGCACAACACACTGCACAGTCTTGTGCTGTCCTCACAATTGTTCCCATGCCCAAGTCCATGATACCGCCAGCCACTGCATCAATTCATTTGGCTTCATTTGGGGTTACCTATTGTAACTTACTTAACTCTTTTGACAACACTACATGTTATCCATGAATAGTACCCCCATTTTATAGGTGAGAAAAGTATGGCACAAAGAGGCTAGGGATAGAAGTCTTACTCCTACTTAGTCTTACTTAGGATAGAACTGTTCCCAACAGTTGACGTGTAATAAGTACATGGTAAATATCAACTAAACGGGTGCTGAATGTCCATTATGACTACTGTATAAGCTGACACATGTATAAGCTGAGTTTTTCCAGCACATTTTAAGTACGGTTTTTGTGGTTAAAATTAGGTGCCTCAGCTGATATTCAGGTTGGCTTATACTCAAGTATATACAGCAGTTTCATTCACCCAACATGTACTGAACACATTGCAATAATGTTTACAACTGCCCTGTGCTGAGAATCAGGTATCTCACATGTTTCTGTATTGATCTGGAGAGCATCCTTGTATATTCAATATTGTTAATCTGCTTGGGGAAACTAAGGCACTGAACAATTGTTCTGGGTCTGATCAGAGAACAGGGAGGTAGTTGTCTGAGTCAGGTCAAAATGGAGGCTGCTTCTGTGTAGTACTGTGGGGATGCAGAGTGGGAGGGAGCCTCCAGCTGTATACCAAACATCCTCTAAAGCTTCCTAATGCTGTGATCCTTTAATACAGTCCCTCAGGTTGTGGTGACCCCCCGCCCCAACCATAACATGATTTTCATTGCTATTTCATAACTCTAATTTTGCTACTTTTATGAGTTATGTGATCCCGGTGAAAGGGTCTTTTGAACTCCAAAGGGTCTTTCGAACCCCAAAGTGGTAGTAACCCACAGGTTGAGAACTGCTGCTCTAAACAAGGCACTAAGGACCTGGATGATACAAATGGTTAGCATGCTTGGCTGCTAACTAAAAGGTAGGGGTCCACCCAGAGGTGCATTTGCAAAAAAGTACGGTGGCCTCCTTCCAGAAAAATCATTCACTCCATACCTTATATGGGGCACACTTGGACTCTGACACACTTGAGTCACTGAGGGTCAGGGTCAACTCAATAGCAACTGATTTCAAGAGCTGCACTTAACATTAGGTAGTCCATTAAAAGAGAAAAAGCCACATTTTAAAAATAAACTCTCTTTCTAAAATGTCATTAGTATTATATGACTCTTCTATTCAACTTCCCAAATGAAAGCAAACCGAGTGAACCTCCATCTGTGCTCCAATTACCACCCACAGACTTTCTGTATCTCCAAGTCTTCATCTCTAAAGGCTGATCCGAGGGTACTCTAAGCTCCAACCCCTACACTCAACCTACCCTGATCTTGTCAGCATGAGCAGTGGCTTTGTACTTATTTCTAGGCTTCAACTATTTAGTCCCTTGTCAAAATCCAAACGATCTAACCTGGAAATCTGTTGTAGTGAGTATTCAGTACAATTAGCTACCAGATTTATTCACGTTAGGATATAGTTAATATCAGGTGACATGTGATGCCTGAACTTGGCCATCACTTGTCTTACACTCCTCTGTTTGCCTTTAAAAAAACCTAAATTTCCTCCTATCGGCTCTGCATGTGGTGCAAGGTTGCACACATGTATGTACAAGTGTTTAAGACATATAGCTGTCTTTTCCAGTAGCTATAGCCCCACCCAAGAACTCTATGGAATCTTCCTCTCAGCACACCAAGAAAGATCTGCTTAAAAACCATAGTGAATGGCTGCTAATTAGGAGTTTTCTTTTTTTAAGGTCAAAAGGTAAAGCAGAGTTGGCATCCATGTATTCTGTACTATGCTTTAACCAAATAAGCCGACCTGACACATTTTGAATTGTGGTATATATGAGGAGTGGAACATAATATAAGACTGGAATATATGTTAATCTCTTTCAAACAAGCAAAAATCTGGGGAGATGACAGGGATTCTAGATTATGTGTGTGTTTAAATACAATCTTAGCACTTAGAATATACAGGATAAAGATTTACAGGAATGAGACACGAGGAAGAGAGAAGAGGTCAGAACAAGCTATGGTTCTTAAAAAATGAATAATCAGAGAAAAGATAATTAAGGATTGTGTTATTTTACTCTGAGCTTAAGGGTATTCCAGAAGCTACACATTATGTTTACAAATTGCCATTGACTAGAACCATTTTGTTAGTTTAATTCCAACTTCTTCTACTCCTTAATGCCATCTCTCATGCACAACTAGGCTTAAGGCTCAAATACAAAGACTTAAGAGTGAAAACAAAAATAGTCTATAGTTTTGTCTTCTGTAAAATACAATTGTAATCATATTATATGCAACCTTTCCACAGCTTCCTTTTACTTAGAAATATGGATTTAAGATTCAACCATATTTTTGTATAATGACATAACTCACTCCTCTTATTATTGAACATTAACATATAGACAGTTTCTTTACCTACTCTAATTAATATCCTGGCCAGTTTGGATATTGATGAATTATACTGTCATAAACATTCATAGGTGAATGTTTTGTGTGGATATAAGTGCAAACATGTAAAAACCCAACTAATTCAATTGCTGGATTATATAGTTAAGATTATGTATGTTTAACTTTTAATAAAGAGTTCTACACAGAAAAGGGGGAAAGAAATAGTTACTTTCAGTGGAGAAAGCTGGTTGACACCTATATTATTATCCTGGCAAACACTAACATCAGCAGTGATCAATAAAATGCATCCGGTAGCCCTATGCTATGATGTGGTGAATGGCATTTGTCTCAAGAATCTTCCTGCCAGCACACATGATTCCAGCCTAAATAATCATGAGCAAACCATCAGACAAAACCCACCTGAGGGGCATCCTACAATGTTCTTCGAAACTGGCTGAGTCCTCATAAGCAAACAGAGTCTGAGACCATCTCAGTCTACAGGCCCCTTCGGAGACATGACAAACAAATGCAATGTGACACCCTAACCTGGACTCCAGAACCATCATCAGCAAAGAAAGAATCGGGAGAATAAGTAAAGACACCTGAACGCAGTGTGAAGTTCAGTTAGCAATAACGTGGCCATGTGACCACAAACACATTAGTGTAAGAGAGTCAACAATAGGAGACGCTGAGTGTGGGGACTATGGGAATTTTACCATAGGCAGTGACTTTGGAGCTCGTTTTATGAGGAAGGCCTGTGAGTGTTGCATGATATGTGCTTGATTATGAATCAAGATTGGAGGCTCCACTCCATCCAGCCCCACCACAGAAGAAAGATGCTGCCAGCTCATGTGAAGGTTACAGAAAACACAGCACTAGGGAGCAGTTGTGCAGTGTGTAACACACAGGGTCGTCATAAGTAGGAGTCAGGAGGCCCAGAAACAAGGAGCTTTGAGCATCAGAGGGAAATGGGCATCACTTAGCCCAGGTCACTTAGTGTGCAGCGTTTTGTTTTTCTTTTTTTAATAACTTGACTAGCTCCAGAACAAATGGCTTTTGATGAACACAGAGATAATAGAACTAGGATCAAAATCCAGGTCTCCTGCTGCTAATCTCAGAATTCATAGGGAAACCATCCTGTCCCCTCAAGGAGATCAAGATGGAAATGAAAGATCATCTTTAAATCACAAAGGTGACCCTATGTCACGCTTGGGTTCAAATCAGAGGAGCCCTGGTGGCCTAACGGCTGCACACTGGGCTGCTAACCACAAGGTCAACAATTCAAAGCCACCAACCACTTTGAAGGAGCAGGAAAAGGCTTTCGACTCCCATAACGAATTCCAGGCCACGAGGCCCTTCTGCCCTGTCTTATAGGGTCACTGAGTTGCCATCGACTCACTGGCAATGGAGTTTGGCTTGGTGGGTTCAAATCACAAACACCACTTCTTAGTATGGCACTGTCTCACAGCCAAACCAGTCTCTTCTTACTGCTCTTAGGCCAACCAACTTCTTACAGGAGGAAATAAGGAGGCACCAACTTTTATCAATTTTGTCCCAGGTCTCGTCTCTGGCTTGGTACCTTGAGTAAAAAGCTAACACGATAGAGTTGACAGCAGATTGCCCTCCTGAATGTAAGTGGCAGAACTGGAATGACTGAATGTTGGCTTCATTTCCTCACTTTCCTGAGCCCCCCATGGGCCTGCAGTTCCGCTTTCAAACTGGCTGCCGGGGTTCCACGTTCAGAGTGTGGTCAGGTACCGACCGGCGTATCACAGACTAACTCACCACTCTGGATCTCTGCTATGGCGACTGCCTCACCAGACAGACTCACGGGCCAGACTCACTCTAAAACATCTTTATGAAGCATATTTAATCGTAGGCCAAAAGGAGTTAACAATATGCTGCAATAACTGGAGGGCGGGGGTACTTTGGTACTAGTACTCAAATGGTACTGATTAGGAATTGTTCAAAGAGATGTGACTACTCAGATATTGTGTTGCTCCCCGGGAGGCAAACTCGCCCGTTAGCAAGTGTGTTCACAATCACAGCCCAGCTGCCTCTTTCTCCATCCCCTTCCATGAGATCTGCCCTTTGCTTCTGGAGAGGTCCAGGCACTTCAACCGCACGCAGCTGGCATAAAAACCCCACGCGGTGCTGTCCCTCCCGACCCCATCACCAGCATCTCTCTTGCTTTACAAGTTGACTGTTCACTGTTTTTCTGCAGAAAGACCTCAACGGGTCTAACCCACATCACAGCTCCTTGGTGAGACCGGCTGGTGCTTACATGGGATGCTTTCATGAACTCCTGCTAGCTCTCATTAGCTACAGAAAGAATTTGATAGTTTGAAAGTCACCCATCCCACCCCTTCCAGGAACACATTCACACCTGCGGGCCACAGCCTGGAGCCCCAGGTTCTTCAACCAAAAAGGCTTAAAGGACTGTGAGGAACTCAAGTCCTTCAGTTCAGATGAACTGACTCCTGAATAAGTGACATCCAACAGTGCAGTCCATGACAAGGGTAACAGAACAGGAGACCAGGGCCCGGGACCCAGCGCACAGTTTTTTACTCTGCTATGTAATGCTGCCTCTGGATCTACTTGCACATAAACTAAATATCAACATAGGTCATCTAATCAAAATGTCTATAATCTGTGTATTATCTGACTGATGATGAGCAATCTATTAAAATTTCCATGGTTCCTACTAGGGGACGTCACAAAGTCTGTGGGAAAATGGGATTAAAAGACAGGGAGTTTTTGCAAAAACACTTGGGAGCACTCTCATATTTTAAGAAAGGAATCACTGGCTGGTCTTGACTCTAATGATCACAGCAGATGTGACACAGGCTTGACTCCTGAGTCCAGCGTGAGCCAAAGGCAGTGTCAGGTCATTTCGAGCGAATCCCTGTAAATAACAATAAAGCGCCACAGAGGTAGCAGCCGCTCCATCATAATTCTTCTTCTAGCTTCTAATATAGCTCTTGGGGCATTAATAATGAACAATAATAATACCTACAACAATTTTTCATGGAAGCTTTATAACCCTTTATATCATCATCTCTCAACATGGGCATTTTTTTACAGCCGCACCTTCCCAGAGAGAAAATACTACAAATTAGCATCCTTTTCTATTTGTGCAATACAAACAATAGTTGTGTGTAGGCAAATGGGCTAGCTGTGGAAGTTCTTTATGCTCCCTTTGCCCAGGGCAAAATTAGCTCCAGAGCTTCTGTTTTCTTGATGGAAAAGTCATCTTTCCTAACAACCCGAGGTGCCCAAGTTTCAGTGGCTGGCCCATGTTTACAAGAACAGAGGGAAAAGCCACCTTCTTCTGTAGGCAGATTTCATTTATTCTCTCGTCAGCATCAACCTCGCCCCTTCTCAGTGAGAAAGCACTGGAAGCTGCAGGTCTTGGCTGCTATTCCAGCACACACCCTGTCCCTTTCCAGGCTCAGCTTTCCAGGTCTGAGAGGTCCACATGACATTTAATCTCGGACTACAATATGTAGTACACATTCTTTCTTAGGAGATCAAAACATGAAAAAGAAGAAGAAGAAATATCAACTATGAAAAAAGAAGTGTAGTATGCCTTTCTTGCAGCTTATATATATGGTATCTTTTGGATAAATCTATGCACTTATGAAACTAAAAAAATAAACAAAACAGCCCACCAGCAGAGGAAGGGGTAGAGCCCTGGATGCCCACTAAAGCCATGGGAGCTGGAGAATGTGTCATTGAAAAGTCTGGTTCTATCTCAAAGTCAAGTTGGGAGAACTTCCCAGACCGAACTACCCCTATATAGAACAAACCACCGGGGGTTGGTAGCTTTGCCAGTAAGGCTAAGGCCCCCAAACATATCCATGCTACTGAAATGTCCTTTATCCAATCTGATACACTCTGGAACAGCAGCTCATTGCAAGATTCTCTGTGAAAATGCAAATCTGATAAATAGAAAACAGACAACTCATGATATTTCCTGGCAAGAATGTCTGGCACTTTACTGTAAAATTGAGCGCATTTTCAAATAAGCAAGAGATCTTTGATGTGGATGCAACCCACTGTCCTCTGAGATAAGTGTCTGTGGGCTTTATTAATCCCTTCCTTCAGTGCCTTCTTTCAGTGTCCCATTCTCCCCCATCAGCTTTCTCTAATTGTCTACACTTATTAGTATAACCCACAGAGATGGATTTACCAAATGGGAGTCAAAGAGGGAAGAGAAAGGAAATTCATCTTTACTGAAAAGTTTCAGATGGCTGGCATTTCATCTGCAGATGGAAGTGATAACATTGTTTTCTAGATAAGAAAACTGATACTCAGACAAATCAGATAATTTGCCCGAGGTCAATAAGAAGGAGTGGTGTCACTGAAATGCAAATAAGGTCTTTCCCAGGATTCAAAAGCTCTTTCTCAACTTTGATATAAAAGTGAGAACAGTACCTATAACTCCCCAACCCCAAACTCAAACAGCTGTCAAGACAATTCCAAGTCAAAGTGATACTGTGTGTTATGGAGCAGAGTTCCTCTATGGGTTTGACTGAGCGGTTGGCTGGACTCTTCATGGATTCCAGGCAGTTCACTAGGCCTCGTGCTTGAATGGGTTTGAACTTCCCAAATTTTAGTAAGTAGTTGAGCAGAAATTGTTTGCACCTCCTCATCAGGATCAAGGTCTGGAGCCAGTTGCTAACATGGAAATTCAAACCTACTTTAACAGATTTCCCCATGTGTTGAACGAACCAATGACTACAACCTTTAAAGTGGGCAGGTGTGGCCTGGTTTCATCTTCTGAACTCTCCAGGGAGACAAAGTCGACCCGGTCACACCCTCTTATTCAGTTGGGAAAGAAGGATGTGAATGGGCATGCTCAGTTAGCAGAAGCATCTTAGTCAATTCTCTATCTCATGATCCTTAAATAGCAAGGAAGGAACCCTAGTGAGGCAGTGGGGTTAAGTGCCCTGTTGCCCACTGATAGGTTGACAGTTGGAACCTACTGGTGACTCTTGGGAGATAAGATATGGCCCTCCCATTCCATAAAGATTTATAGGCTTAGAAACTCCGTGGCAGTTCTCCTCTGCCCTCCAGGGTTGCTAAGGGACTCAAGCAAAGGGTTTTGTTTGAACTGGAGTGCAACCAATAAGAGCACTGACTCCCTGCCTGGGAGTAGTGGGCCAGATCTCCACTGCCCACGTCTTTCTTTATGGTAGCAAGACAAGACGAGAAGAGGCACACGTCAAGGTCACACTGATTTTCCAACCTGCAACCCCCACTTTCCTGAACATACTTCGTGCCACTCTTCAGGGCCAACATCTTGCAAATGCCACTCACACATGCCTACAACTAAATCACTGAAGTCCCTTACTTAGATGAGACCTGGTCAGTCAAGACAGAGTCCATGTTAGGTTGATTTCCAATCAGTTATATGCATTTATGATGCACCAACAGTATATAATCACAGTGATCAGAGCTGTGGGGAACACTGAACTGACTCCCCAAGTCAGTGCTTAATATAAACTTTCTTTGTCAGACTCACTTCTCTGGGTGCCAGTATGATCCATCATTAATGGTTTCCCCGGGCTATGGCAGGAAAAGGTGGGGGGTGGAATGGGGAGCTAATAACCCTGAGTACAAGAAAGAAGAAAATGTTCTAACATTGATAGTGGTGGTGATTGTGCCACTCTTCTTGATATGACTGAACTACTGGATTCTGTGAAATGTGGATTATAGGTCAATAAAACTTAAAATAAAGTTTTATCCATGTAGTAAAACACACAAATAAAGAGTTGCATGAATCTCTCTGTGTCCATTAGCATACCATAACAGATCGCGAGGTTAATTAAATACTAGCTTATAGGCATAATTTATTCGAGGTAATGGGCTAAAAAGGCAGGTACAGTTCCATGGAAGGAGGAAGCAGAATGTTACCACAGAACAAAAATAAACCTGGTAGTGGGGAGGGGTGCTCTTCTTCAGTAAGTGAAGGCAGGGGCTACCTGGAGCAAGCCACTAAGGCATGTCACAATTTTACTCCACTTAGAGAATAACTCAGTCATGCTTGCACTGCTGTAATTCCACCCACCCACCCCTCAGGGAGGTCCCCATGAGTGGTTCTTCTTCCTCAAGATGAAATGGCTGGAGGAGACATGTTTTCTAGAGAAGATGCCCTTGATTTCCCCGGCAAAAGGCAGAGAAAGGAAACTAGTGTAGCATCTATCGTTTAGCACCCTGAGAAATGGTGCGACGGACTGCTTTTGCAATGTGCCAGACAAATCAAAACCCCAATTTGTTCTTGAATATTCAGTAAAATGACTATCTAATAGATTATAATCATAATAAAATATAACTACCCAATAGATGTCTTTGTAGTGATAAGTTTCTTTTGTGGGAGGGTAGCTTTAAATCCATAATGGTAACTGGTACGTAATGAATTCTTAACTAGACTCCAGACATTATTTCACACGCATCACCTCAGTTCAACAACAAAACAAAGCTATGAGGCACACATCACAATTAGAGGTGATGGAGGTGAGGAAAAGTTTGGAAGACTAGCTGAAATAGCAAAAATCAAACCTCTCTCTGCCCTCTCTATAAACCATTATCAACTCACAAAGTCTGCTTTGCTTTCTCAAATCACTAAGCCTCTTCGAAGTTTCATAGTTGGCCTGAAAATACACTTACTCCTTTGCTGATGCATTGGTGTGTGCATGTCTATAAGCCATATCATTTATTATTTGCAGCTTCTTCTCACTGTTCCACAGAATATTCTGCATTGAGCATCCAAGGCAGGGTTGGCAATTCATCACTAACAAAACTACAGAAGCATCACAAGGCTAGGCTGTGGAGTGCTAGTGCAAAAGGGGGAGCTGGTTGAGCCATACAGATAAATTAAACAAAAACTTCCATTGTAATGCAAACAAAGTGTAGGAGAGGAAGAGGGAAAAACCTATAGGTGAGCATTGCATCTTATTAGAATATAAAGAATACCTGTGTATTCAAACCCACCAGCATTTATCCACTTAACCTCTGTCTGATAAAACTTTTGTAAAGGTCAATGATATCTCACTGGTGCTCTGATCATTCTGATATGGTACACAGAACAATAGAGATGTTCCTGGCGATGCTGCTTCTCTTCCTTTTACACCACTTCCACAAAACCTAGCATTTCCTTAAGGATATAAGTCATGGCCTATTGCTAAATCTATTATTCACCTGGATAAATATTCATTATCAACTTGCTCTGACCAAGCAGCTTTAAGATGCACTTAAATCGACATCACCACTCTCAGTACACATCTATAGCTGTTTCTGAAATCCAACATCTTTGGAACGGTTCGGTTTGCCTGACCCCACAACAACATTCTCAGGAGCCCTCCTGGTGGTACAATGAGTTATGTGTTGAGCTACTAACCACAAAGTTAGCAGTTCAAAGCCACCAAAAGAGGCCCTCTACTCCCATAAGAAGTTACTTTCAGAAACCCAGAGGGGCACTCCTACCCTACGCTCATTGGGTCATTATGACTCATATTCAAAGGCAGAGAGTTTAATTAGGTTAACATTCTCAGAATCAACTGGAAAGCAACAGCTAGGGGTCTCTAAGTGGACACTCTACAGCCTAGTGTGTAGAGATTATTGCTCAAGTAACCACCAGAGGGTAGTAACGAGCAATCTGCACCAGAGTTTAAGGAAACCATTTAAACTACTTTTTATAAGGTAATGCAAATCATCTGATATTTTATGACCTATAAAGCACTGACTTATGAGGAATCTGGAAAAGTTCATGGAAAAATCGCTTTAGCTTCTATTCCCATCTGTCTACAAACTTTTTAAAGTCCCCTGGTGTGGGGGCTCTTTTGATTTTGATTTTATTTTTGCTAATAGTTTTAATAGCACGTCATCCACATGCCGGACAATTTAACAATGCAATCATATCAAGAGGAGCTGTACCATTGTCACCATATTCAATTCTGCAACTGCTTAGCTACAGCTTCTTCAGAGGCTGCAGAACTCCTGTTAGATGAATTGGGTAACTCTAGAGGTTGGAAAATTTAATAGTGAGTTACATGTGAGCAATTTGGGGGTGTCTTTGCTGCCTCACCACCCACCCTACCTTTTATAAAAAGAAAAAAAAGGACTATTAATAAACAGTCCTATCTTAGATTCAAGGTTCAATATCCAGGAATATTGTTTCCAAAACAAATGCACCACAACTGCTTTTCCTACAAGATTACTTAAATATATATCTAAAAAACTTTACAGAGAATAATTACGATAACAACAACAACAAAACCACCATCACTGAGACGATGCCTACCCAGAGGGGCCCTACTGAGCAGAACTGCTTCTGCGGACTTCCAAGACTGTAGAACTTTATGGAAGCAGAGCCTCCTCATTGGCCTATGGAGAGGCTGGTGGGTTTGAACCTGTCATCTTGCTGTCAGTAGCATAATGCCTAACCAATGAGCCTCCAGAGATCTAGCAAGCAAACAACAAAAAATTTCTGGGCTCTACATTTTCCCATGTCCTGGGGCTTGGAAGTGTGGGTCCTGTACAGAAACACAGTATACACCGAGGAGATGAGGTCAGATGTCTTCTGTGCTCTTACCAAAGCCACCAAATTGCTCTGGGGATCACTTATCCCACCAAAAATGTTAACACGCTACCGTTTTCCATCTCCTTGCAGGGAATAACAAACTGGACAACATTTCTTTTTCCTCCCCTCTCAGACAGCTTATTTTAAATGGCTTTAAAATTGCAAAATGCTGCATGTCTTTAAAGACATATGGACAGTTTGCGGCTTGGTTGCTATATCCTAAGGCTGGAGGTTCAAGTATACATAGAAGGAGCCGGGGGGGGGGGGGAAGCGCGGGGAGGAGTGCCCAGGGAGCCACTTTCAATACAGCATCCATCGGATGTGCTCTATGGCACATCCCATTCTACTCAGGTAACTTCTCCACAAGTGGGAGAAATGGGGGGTTCTTCACTGTGCATTTTCAAAACTGTAAAGATAACTTAAACTTGGAATTAACCTCAATGTCATGAAGATATGGGTAGATAGTACACTTCATGGAGATTTTCCTAGTTAAGGGAAATGAAGAAGGGCAAGAGATACCATTATCATCTGTATGAGTTATCAGACTGAATTCTTTACAGATAATGCGCATATTTTCACATGCATTCAAGTGAGGAGAAAACAAAAATTTATTTGTCGCATGTGCCGAAGAAAAAAGGCGGATGGGAAGTGGACAGACACAGTATTGAGGCTCTAAAACCCCATCACTAAAATCATCTTTCAATACAAAAAAAATGGTATTTTCAATTTTAAGATAAAAATAATTGACTAGGAAGTAAAGAAAATTATCAGTAAATAACAAAAGAATATTAAAGTCCACAAACACGTATGGAGCCTTGGTGGTGCAGTGATAACCTATTTCTAAATGCAACATGCTATCTGATGAGTGTCTGGAGAAGATTTGTGCACCCAGGTAAAACTTACCTATACATTCCCAGATTGTGATAGTATTTCAATTTGGCATACTGTGATGGCATGCCTGCTGTCAAGTTAAAAACTATGACACTGGTGTTTCAAATACCAGCAAGAGTGGACATGTTTCAGTAGAACTTCCAGGCTAGGAAGGAAGACCTGAAAGTCTACTACTAGGAAAAAAAAAAAAACTTTTAAGACTAGCTAGTGGAAACTTTCGAAATAGAACACTATTGTCTGACAGAGTGCTAGAACAAGAGTCTCTCCGGTTGAAAGGCCCTATAATACAGACTGAGAAAGAGCTGCCATCTCAAAGCAGAATGGACCACAATGATGTAGATGGAGCACAGCTTAGGACTCCATGTGCTGATGGGGGGTGACTAAAAATAAGGAACTGCTGCAAACATCCAGGAATAATCAGAAAGCGGAATGCACAAAGTATGAATCTAGGAACATTGGGAATTGTCTCAAGTGAAATAGAATACTTGCAGATACACACTAGACATGAGTGAGCGGAAATAAATGAGTTGCAGACATTTTGACTCATTGGGAAAAGGAAAATGGTGAGTTATTTGTGTTATTGGTGGCACTGATGCAGATGAGCAAATAATTGCACTTTGATCCCAAGTCTAGTCAACCAAGTCCAGGAATTTAGAACTTGGGGCATCCATAGCATGTGCTGAGGACAGGATTCCCCTACCCTAGGAAGGTTTACTGGAAGAAGGAAAACTAGAAGAAATATAAACAACCTCAGTTGCTTTGCTGAAAAATACACTTTTTTTTTCCTGGTCAAAAAATAGAACAGGATTTAGGAAAGTCTCTGTCTACATTTTACAATAGAGTCAACTATATTATATAATTTGTCAGTGATATAATTTGATACTGATGAGAAAGAGTGTCTTTGCAAAAACATGAAAATTTGCCACTTTGGGGGGGGGCAAGGGCATGATTGGGGGGGGGGATCTAGTAGGTAAGAATCATTGACACTATTGTTCACAAATCATTGCTCTTGCAGTATACTTCAATTACTGTTATAGTTACCTATAGAGAGTGCTTTTCAGAAGAGGTGATAGTGCTGAGTTAGGTGTTAGGTTGTCAACCACAAGATTCTCAGTTCAAACTCACCAGTCATAGATGAAAAATAAGGCTGTCGACTCCCATAAGGATTTATAGTTTCAGAAAACCCATATATACGATGGAGTTTGGTTGGTTTAGTTGGATTGGGTTTTAGTTTCTTGTCAACAGCTCCTTTTTTTAAAATCATTTTATTGGGGACTTGTACAGCTCCCATCACAATCCACACATCCATCCACTGTGTCAAGCACATTTGTACCTTTGTTGACAGCATCGTTCTTGAAACATTTGCTTTCTGCTTGAGCCCTTGATATCAGCTCCTCATTTTTTCCCCTTCCTCCCCAGTCCCCTTCCTTACAAACCCTTGATAATTTGTGAATTATTATTATTTTCTCATATCATACACTGTCCTATGTCTCTCATCACCCATTTTTCTGTTGTCTGTCCCCCAAGGAGGGGGTTGTATGTAGATCCTTGTGATCGGTTTCCCCTTTCAACTCCACTTTCCCTCCACACTCCCAGTATCATCATTCTCACCACTGGTCCCACAATAGTACTTTTCTATTTTAAAATAATTTCTTTTCAAATTTATGAGGAAATAGCATTTTAAAACTTTCTGGCTTTGTTGTTGTTGTTATTGTTTATCCTCGAAGTATAAGATTAACCATATTATTATTATGGTACCTTAAATTTATAAAGACTAGAGGTATTTCCTGCAACTTGATTTTCAATTGTGAAAGAAAAAATGGCTTGATACTATGAAAATTAATACAACAATTTGACTTTTTAAAAAACAGGAGTACTCTATTTGCATAGACAAACACTGCTGTGGCATCCTAAATTGCTTAAAGATTTGTGTTCTTCAAAATATAGATTAAAGCTACTAAGCAAATCCATATTGAAAACATCCATATTTATTTTAGAATTCACTTTATTGGGGCCTCTTACAGCTCTTACAACAATCCATGCATTAATTTTATCAAGCATATGTTGCATACATGTTGCCATCATTTTCTAAACATTTAATTTCTATATGAACCCTTGCTATCAGCTCTTTTTTACCCTCCCTACCCCCTCCCATTCTCATGGGCCCTTGATAAATTATTTTCGAAAAGGATGTGTATTTTAAGGCAATGCTAAGCTGCCATTTCTTAATAATATGTCCAATACTTTATGCATACTTGGATGCTTTCCATTCAGGAGCAGAACTAAATTACTACTATATCTTCTGTCATGGATGTTAAAATTTATCATGACTTTTAGATTAAATATGTATGCATATATATTGAATCTTACAAACTGACCTAATGACATAAAACGAACAAATTGATGATTTCTAAGAGAAAGAATTATACTTTGCAAACACAATTTTCTGGGTCTGCTGGAAGCTAAGAAATCAGTTTGCTAAAATTATTACTGTGGTATGTTTATAAGTGCTTGACAAAAATCAGGGTCTCCACTTAATGAAACTCAGAAGTAGCAGACACCTGTGCAGAGGTTTCCACCAGAGGTTAGGAGAATACCTGTAAGTAAAATTAGCCTTCATTCTGAGTCTGGCTAACTCCATGGCAGTCAGCGAGTGGCCTATCCTGAACGACCACTCACACTTGGTATCATATCTTTCCCACCTTAACAAAAGTAACAGTCATTTAAATATAGCTAAAAGGGAAATGCAAAGTAGAAAAAGTCTTCCTACCCCTCCATCCAGTGTTCACTGTTCATGCAAATATTAACAATGAAATATTAATCACAGGAAAATATATACACAAAACCTATGCTAACTCGGGACTGTAACTGGCAGATTTATTTGCATGGTCGTTTTAAAATTCATGCAAAGAAAAGGGTCTATTCTGAACTTTCAGAAAAACAATTTATTCAAAAAATACAAGCAGGTGCAAACACTGATCAGAAAAACAGAACTTCATTCTTCACATCCCTGTACAGAAGGTTATTATAGCCAAGTGTCACACAGTATCTATAGACCCCAAGCAAAAAACTGTTTGAAAAGTTTCAATCAATGAAATATTTCAATAACATTGAACAGGTTCATTAATATGAAAGTTTGGATATATTATATACACAAAATATATTTTTTGGAAACAACTAGAAAAGAGAAATTAGCATTTTCCAAGTCTTCGGTTTTCTGCAGAATCACCTCTCATTTTCTGTATGAGGGCATGTACATCATATGAATACTAACCACATCAGAATGAGCAAAAGGTCTGGCTGGCCTTGATTCACTCTGGTTGATATACATTGGATACCTATCACAGAAAACAGCAGGTGCATGTAAACCCCACATTTCCATTAGGTTTAACATGCTCTAACCAGGAAAGCATATTTACAGAGACGTAATAATTGCCAAAGTAAGGGGCATCTGACCTAAGCCCTGGTCTTTTCAATTGCCTCATGTATGGGTGAAAGTCGGATACTGCATAAGGAAAACCAAAGCATCTGGATTAAGATGCTGGTGAAGAACACGGAAGGTACCAAGGATTGTCAAAAGAACAAGTAAACTAGTCTTGGAAGGAATGCAGCCAGGATGCTCCTTGGAGGTAAGGATGGCCAGGCTTCACCTCGTGAACTTTTAACATGTTGTCAGCAGAGACCGGTCCCTAGAAAAGGACATCATGCTTGGGAAACTGGAGGGGCAGAGAAAAAGCGGAAGCACTCAGAGAGATGAGTTGTCGCACTGGCTCCAACAGTGTGCTTCAATATAAGGACAACTGTGAAGCTGCTGCAGGGTTGAGCAGTGTTCCAGTCTGCTGTGAACACTGAGTGGACGCTCACAACTACTTTCCTCCGACTGCCAACTGACGGTGAGCTTTTGTTTGATATGTTCGATTGAAGACTGGGCAACATACTGTACCTCTAGCCCAACTGAGCAAATTGAGCGTTTACTGTTCCTCAACCGGATGGTGCTCAATCTGCGTGATGCTAACAGCAGTATCTCACACAGGGCTTACACGGTGCCCTCAGGCGGACTGCTAAGCACCTGTGTCCACCTCGTCTTCACAAGAAATCTATCAGTTAGTGCGCCTTAATCGCTATCCGGGAGAAACCTGAGATTTTAAGCCAAAGCCCAAATGCAAGCTTGTTCAAAGACCTAAGCATCACTTTGTACATGATCTGCCAGACAAGAGTTTCACCCGAGGCCCTCCAGCACCCAGGAATGAATGGGAGGCCATTTCCCTTCACCTCCTATTCTACATGGTGCCAGGCATGAAAGTTCTCCACTGCTAACTGAAAGGGTGAGGGTTTGAGTCCAGCCAGGGGGATCTCAGAAGAAAAGCCTGACAAACCCCGCTTCTAAAAATCAGCTCCGATGAAGCCTAATTCTACCCTGACACACATGGGATAGTTAGGTCCAAATCAGCCTGCCCAGACCTGTTCTGGCTTCCCTATACCAACCTGAAAAGCAATGCTGCTTCTTTCCCATTTCTTCGCCACTGAGGTTTTCTTGTCTCATCTTAACAGCTCCAGACGACTGTCACATTTATGCTACACTTTGTCCTCCTTCTGTATCCTATCCCATAGCTCCTATCTCACTGTTCCATCAGCTTATGACCAGTCTCAGAATGCTCATAGAGTACGTGTCCACACTCACATGCACCCCCATCTCTTCCGCCAAAGCATCTGTAAACGTGACAACCTTACACTCCTGTGTTTGCTTGGGAGTATTCCTTTTGATGGTGGATGTGAAAGAGATAAGCTTTTAAATGTTTGTGATGACCTCATCTCTGCAGCTAAGCAATCACCACAAAACAAAACAAAACAAAAACAAAAACCTCATTCCTATCAACTCGAGTATGACAGTTGCAGCGATCAGAAAAAGAGTTTTTAAACCTCTTCCATCATTAAAAAAAAAAATGGTTTCTCAAACCCACAGTAAGCGTGGTAAGCAAACAGACACTAATTTCTGAAGAAATGCTTCATGCCATAACTTTAGCATTTAGCTTTACATCGATGCCAAAGGTACAAGACTATCTTGTTCTCACATTTACGAGTTGAGAAGCACACCGTGAAACACCATTGAATGAAAAGGACGGGTTCATTCCACTTTCTTGTTATTAAAAAAACTTAGCCAATTTCTGGTATTATGTAACCATGCAAAATGCCTCTGAAAAAATTAGCCAATCATGTAATTAGTTATTAAAAGGGTTGTAAATGCACCTTACGTATAAGGGTAATTTGTTCACAATTAAGACTATAAATTTTTAAAAATGAACACTGAAATAATAATCATAAAAGGATAAAAATTGCAAAAGAAAGTAAAATACTTGGGGTAATTTGCTATGGCTGATATTTTTACCATATGCATAGTTATTTATTCAGTTAAAATCTAGTCTCTCCTCCTTGTTTACTTCAAGAGAGGTTTTCATAGGTAGGATTATTTTTGTTAAGTGCAGGGAGTTTTAAAAACTACCTAAAAATAAGAAATTAGACTGCAAGTGTTGTGAGTGTCCTCTCCAAAGAAACATACTACTGTAGTTAACTTACTTCAAAATAAAAGTTCACTCCCTATCTGCCCACTACAGTAAGCATATGCCAGCAATAAAAAGGAAGTTCTGGGGCCTACAAAAACAATACGGACACAAAATCATTGGGCCCACCTCTGGTGAATCAACTGTTAGAAGATTCTGGTGGTACAGTGGACATGCACTTGGTTCCTAACCAAAGGCCCAGTGGTTTGAATCCACCAGTTGCTTCATAGGAGAAAGAGGTGGCAGTCTCTCTTTCTGCAAAGAACACAGCCTTGGAAACCCAACAGCCTGTTATGAGTCAAAATCAACACAATGGCAATAGCTTGGGCTTTAAAAAATTACTTAACAAACAAATGTAGTTAAGTTTATCCTACAATGCAACTGCACTCAAGCGTCCAACAACACAGCACTTTAACAATGGCAAATTGAACATAAGAAATTTTTGTTTCTCTTCACAGAAAGGAGTCCACACAACAGACTTTGTTTCTGAGACCCTAATTGGGAGAGGAGCCAGAGAAGGTGACCTCCCTGGAAGAGATTGTGTAACGTGTATGGGATTGTCAAGGATGGTCAAAGGGTTTGACAACAGATGATGATTCTACCACATCTTCGGGAGGCTGTGATTTTCACCACACTTTACTGCAATCTACTTCCCTCCCAGGGCCCCTCAAGCCTGATGCAACTGATATGGACATTTTCTACTTGTCTGCCATGACAAACACATTTCCAAAGTTCAAGCAGATTAAGGACAGAAAGGATTTGCAGCCTGAAAGATACTGATCAAGAATACAGGTGGGGCAGGAAAGGAGTGGGCATAGTCTTTTAGAGCAGGCAGATTTCTCAAATGCCCCTCAAGTTGCACTCCAAATAAAAAATCCTTGCCTTGCTCCCAGCTAGGTACATGTTGCTGCCTACATTTTAGCTAAGAGACTTTTAAAATGCAAAGTTCTTTGACGGTTACCAGATGTGAGGGAGAGAGGAGAAATCACTATCTAAACAGATATTTGAGATGACCAAATATGGATGCTGGGAAAAATAAGATAAAAAACTTTACCAAGGTAAATATACTAAAAATTACACAAGAAAAAACTGGCAATTTCAGCAAACACTGAACAATCTTGTAATGAGAGTAAAAACCACCAAAATCTATGTGTGTGACTACCTGGATAGACATGGACATATATATGGATATATATGTGGACAAAAAGGCATAAATTCAAGTACATATACATGTATCTGTAGGCACGCATGTAGATTAGTGAGAGCTGCACTTATATTCACATAAACAATAAATCACATAGGAGTCATAGATACAGACTCTTCCTAGACAGATACCCCAGATCTGTCTCACAGGATTGGTTTACTGGATTAGAAGACCTGGGACCCCAGTCTCAAGTGACATCTTAAGTCAACTGGTTTAATATAGTTCACAGAGCAATGTTCTACAGCCTAGATTGGAGAGTTACATTTGGTGTCCTGAACTCTTTGAAGTGACTACTGGAAATACAATAATTGGTCTCTGCTCAAGTGGAGCAAGAGAGAATGACGAATCGGAGACTCAACAAGAAACTAGTCCATGGAGAGAACACCCCATAGAAATCACAACTTCCTCTAACCTAAGACAGTGAGAATTAGATGGTTCCTGGTTACCACTACTCTGACCAGAGGCATAAAAGGAAGTCCTAGGTATAATGCGAGAAAAACAAAGACCAAAACTCCACCTCCTAAAGATGACCAGATCTCCTAAACCAAAAGAGACTAGAAGCAATATGAGACTATCACCCTGGAAATAAACTTGGAAGTTGGATTTGAAGCCATTTTAGCAGGTCTCCTTTCAGTCAAGTAACAAGGAGTCTGATCAAACAAACACTATCACCCATGGGGATTGGGTGTGCCAAACAATGCATTGGTGCATGTCTCAGAAACCTGAAACATCACTGGCTGGGGTGTGGGCTGGAGGGAGGAGGAGGGGGATAAATTTTCATTTTCTAAGGTGTCTCATTTTAAAACACAGAAATCCTTGAATTAGAGAATAATAATTACTTTCAATTATCTGCATAACTTTCTTCTCTTTATCAAATCTATTAGAAAGCAAGAAGTCATTGCATTTTTTGGCCTCTGTTCTATTCTAACTCAAGGAAGGATAATCATTTTAAGAACCTGAGGGGTTGAGAGGCTTCCACAAAAGCCTTTAAAATGCTGTGGTGGGTACGAGTTAGAGACACAGGGGATCGAGGACAGATAAGCCCCTCCGGAACAATATTGAGAGTAACCAAACCAGGAGGGGAAGGTGAGGGTGGGGGGAGATAGGGAGGCCCAATCACAATGAGAAATCTACCTCTAGCCCTCTCCCATGGGGGTAGACAACATAAAAGTGGGTACAAGGAGATAGCAGTTAGTGTACAACATGAAAAAAATTTAATAAATTATTGAGGGTTCATGAGGGAGGGGAGGGGGGAAAACAAGGAGCTGATACAAAGGACTCAAGTAGAAAGTGTTTTGAAAATGATGATGGCAACAAATGTACAAATGTGCTTGATACAATGGATGGATGGATGGATGGTGATTAGTTGTACGAGCCCCCAATAAAATGATTTCTTTAAAAATAAAATGCTGTGGTAGCTAATATGCTGCCTACGAATCCCCCAGAAGCGGTCAAGATGACATATACATTCTCCATCTGAGGCTTACCTACTCTTCTCCTTAGTTCCCCCCAAGCATGTTACTTTGGGATATTCTAGTCACTCCCTCCTCCCTCTCTATCTCTCTGGCATCAAGCATAGGGTCCTTCTAAAGATAGCCACCTTAATTTACCATGTTTGGGCATTTGGTAAAACAGTTTCCACCTACAAGAAGAGACAGTGACTGGCAGATGGGGCACTGGAGAATTCCTCATCCCCTCAGACTAATGATCTGGTTCTATTCTAAGCAACCAATTGCTTCCAGAAGTGACTGTAGACTACTTCTGTTTCTAAAAATTGATATGTACTGTGTAAACTCAAGAATGTGGGAATTGTAATAAAAACACACACAGCTCAAGAGTTGAAAGAAGTGATGTGTTGTGTGTGTATATGTGTATGAAAATATTCTGAGTATTATCCTGGCCCAACTCATAGTGACCCCATATAGGGTCTTCAAGGCTGTAAGTGATGTGTTGTGTGTGTATGTGTGTAGGAAAATATTCTGATTATTATCCTGGCCCAGCTCATAGTGACCCCGTATAGGGTCTTTAAGGCTGTAAATCTTTATGGGAGCAGACAGTCTCAAATTTATCCTCATGATTGTAAAATAAAATAGTAGTAACCTACATATATATTTAAACACAGTGAAAGAAAGCAATGTGAACCACATAACATGAAAAACCATCAACCAATTAAATTTCAAATCTGATTAGTCATATGATCCCACTAGCATGAGAGACATCTCTGAAGCAATCCATTATCCTCAAATGCTGCAGAGAGATACTTTTTTAATTAAAAGATCATTTTACTGGGTGCTCTTACAGAACTTATAACAATCCACACATCAGTTGTATCAAGCATAGCTTTTACATATGCTGCCATCATAATTTTCTAGACATTTACTTTCTATTGAGCCCTTGACATCAGTTCCTTTTCCTTCTCCCGCCCTCCAACAGACATATTTGTAAGGCATCAGCTGGTATACCTGTAGAGCGCCAAGGTTCTAACCAAAAAAGATAGTCTACCCAGAGGTACCTGCGAAGAAAGGTCTGTCAATTCACTTCTGAAAAAGTCGGTCATGGAAAAAACCCGAAAGCATAGTTCTACTGTGGCCACATGGGGTTGCCATGACTGTGTTTCCGTGAAGTATTTGCTCGGGCTTTGATTCCCACTGATCTTCTAGACTCCACGATGGTTCTTTCTACTCCTGTGACGAGTGACAGTCCTGTGACGAGTGACAGTCCTGTGACGAGTGACATTCACAGGGGCAGTTCTGCCCCAGTCTGGAGAGTTTCTCTGGCTGAGGATCTACTCATGGCAGTGGGTTTGTTTTGGGTTTGAGGAACAAACAGCTCTAACTTGATCGTCCTGTGGCTTTATTTGCAGAAGGCTCACCACATCTCCATTTCACAATTGCTGTTTTAACCAGAACTTAAAGAAAAGTACAGCAGCGTTGTAGAAATGGGCTCACACGCAAGACAGGGCAGCTTTCCAGTCAGATTTCCTACCAACAGGAACCAGCTGTAGAGGACCTAACAGCAGCAGCAAGAGATCCACATAGAATTGCTATTTCTTACATTCAGGGCTATTGAATTTGACAGTGTGAACTTTATCCTGTTGATCTTAGCCACTCTGGCGGCTTGTGGAGGTATTTCTGAATCCTGAATCTGTTGGTTGGGTGCCATTATCTAAGTAAAAATCACAATTGAACCTTTCCCTACATAAAGTCAAAGGTTCATGCAATACAATTTTCTAAAGGTTGAAAAGAGGGAAAGATTTTAAAAAGAATCGTGATACTTGAAAAGTGGTGAATTCTGGTATCAAAATACTATCAACAAAATGTTTAGGATGCAACCTCCTTCTGTAAGAATTTAAGTGTTGGGTGGTGGTGGTTTCTGAGTTGCTGTGGAGCTGGCTTTGAATTCTGGTGACCTTATTATTATAAACTGCAAATAAAAACTTACCAAATCCCCCAAAAGTCAAAGCTCTTTGAATGAGCAAATTCCCAGAAAGCCAGAAATTTCTAAAGTGCGACCTCCCCCCCAAATCAGTATCAGCCTGTACTGAAACTGGTTACATAAGAGCATGTAGGTTGGGGAAACAGGAATAGATATTTAATATTTATTTTTTCTCAAGTAATGAAGTCTTTTAAAAATCATTTATTCTTTTAAACAGGTTAGCCTCCTAAAATATTGCTTGGATTACTGGCTTCTGAACCAAAACACTCTTACATGAGTACAAAGATTAAACTATTTAGAATTTTAAAATGCCAGATTAGTAAAACCTAAAGAAATTAGAGTTTGATATATTAGAACAACACAGAAAAAGCCTTCCCTGGTAAGGCTTGCAGCTTCAGAAACTCTACATAGGGTTGTAAAGAGTTGGAATCAACTTGATGGCAGTGGGTAATGGTATCTCTTTTTAAAAAATCATTTTACTGGGGGCTCATGCAACTCTTATCACCATCCATCCATCCATCCATTGTGTCAAGCACATGTGTATGTTTGGTGCCATCATTATTCTCAAAACATTTTCTCTCTACTTGAGCCCTGGATATCAGCTCCTCATTTCCCCCTCCTTCCTCCCATCACTTCCTTTAGTGATGGATAATAGCCTAGGATACTATACGGACATATTGCAAAATGACCTACTAATTTACCCAATATCCACTCTTCTCTCCTCTGAGTAACCAAAAGCACAAAATCCAGTGCTACCATCAAGTCAATTCTGGTGTACGACAACTCGGGAAAAGGTTTCTGAGGCAAAAAGTCTTTTCAGAAGCAGATACCCTCATCTTTCTCCATCAGAGGTGCTAACAGTGGTTCTCAACCTTCCTAACGCCGCCGCCACCTTTCATACAACTCCCCATGGTGTGGTGACCCCACGGCCATAATATTATTTTCATTGCTACTTCATAACTGTGGTTTAGTTCGTGTCATGACTCAGGCAAGCCCTGTAAAAGGGTTGTTCACCCCCCCCCCCAAAGGGTCGTGACCCACAGGTTGAGAACCTCTGTGCTGGTGGGTGTGAATTACGAAAGGTGGGGTGGTTAGCAGAGACATGCTTATACCATCACCATCAAGCGAACAGACCCTAAATTTTAGCTAGGCACAAACTTTCTCAAAACAAGGATGAGCGTTTCCCAAGCCTCTTGTCATAAGAGGGCACTGTGGACCAAAAGTATGGAAGTAACCAATTGGACATGAGTAGCATCAGGCACCTTTACACTGTGCCCATGAGGAAGAGCAGCAGTCCGACACCTCCCCTCTCTCTTTCTCCCTGGCTAGAGCAGAGGCAGCAGCAAAACCAGCCTGCACAAGGAAGGTGGCAGAGCAATAAACTAGATGCAACCCGGGTCCCTGAGTGACTCAGCCAACGAGCAAGTCAGCCATCCAGCCATCCAATGACGCACTCACAACTGGAGTTTATGTTACAATGTTACGACGTAACGCACGCCTTTGTAAGCCGCAACTGTTCAGGGTCTACAGTATGTAAAAAAAAAAAAAATGTTTCCATTCATTTTAAACACTCAAACACAAGAGAGTGTTTTGCTGAATGAGTATCTCAATTATTTTGTGGCTTAGTGCCTTGAGTTTTCTGTTTGGGGCCAAATAATGTGAATAATAGAAAGAAGACATAGCTGTGCTAGCTAGAAAACTGAATTCTAGTGCCATAGCTAAGGAGTAGGCTACATGACCTCAAATGGTTATTTCAACTACTTAATACACACACACACACACACACACATCTACCACCTTTTGATTTCCCAGGACAATCGAGAATGTGCTTCTTCACAATCCAAAGGGCTCCATAGTATCCTGTTTGCAAAGTACTAACTACATTAAGATTATCTGTCCATTCTCAAGAGTGGTCGGTTTATCTTTGGGGTTTAGCTGATTCACAAGAAGCAGACAGTACAGTGACTTTCTGCCAAAGGGCTGCACTCTTCTCAAGTTGCTTTGCCAGGTGTTACGTTACCCACAGTAATTGTCCTTACCTCATCAGTCAACACTGGGGGTGGGGTGGGGGGAGGGAAACAAAAACTCAGTTACAAAAGGAGCTAAGAACATTACTGATGCCAAAGTAAGTTGGCATCAACAAGGATGTGTCTGCACCAAAGTCTAATTATTATTTGACCTAAACTCCTGACGAGTATTTGCCTAAATAAATACTGGCGCTATCAATGTTTAGAATTTTGCATAGGGTAGATGCTTCAATGTGAAAAAACAGGTTTAGTTGTAACCATTTGTAATGAAGTGTCTTCATGCACCTCTCTCAGTGCTATTACTTTATTTTATCTTGTTAAAAATGGTTACTTTGAAAAAAAATGGTTACTCTGTTACTGCTCTACAGAAATATGAGATATCTAAACTTAGGTGATAAGATATAATATTCAACCAACCCATTATTTTATATCTGACCCCAAATTTTCTTGCATTCTTAATTTTATTTATTAGTATCAGTTTTAATTACAGAAAACATGCAATAATCTGACAGAGTGCTTGGAATATAGATGTTAGTTGCCAAATCATGCATTTTTACATAAACACTCTGTATAAAATATTACATGTCTGTGACAATACAAAGACTTACTCAAGGAATTATTGCTATTAAGGCAAATAAACGCAGTATTTTGTACCACACTTGCTATAGAGGCATATTCTTAGAATCAAGTCCTTTGACAAAATATGAAGTGCATGTGTGCGTCTGTACACAGTCCTGTTTTCAATGTTTCTCTCCAATTCCTCATGCAAGCTTTTCATCTCAAGACTGATTGTGAGCAACTGGCATTTCCTAATGGACACTTAAACAGGCCGCTCAAAGGAATCCAGAATTCTGTGATGCCAGCTGTGGAAGGAAAGCAGAGAAAAGCCATCACAGGAGAAGCGAAAACCTGATGCTATTTTTAGACATATAATCTATTGACTCAGTTTTAATGGATGGAACCTTCCTCCTTTCCAGCAAGTGGTTTTGATATGGATTTAAAAGAGAGACAGAGCATGCGGATACAAAGAGGGGAGGTGAAGCTCTCATACCACTGCTTTTTTTTTTTTTGGGGGGGGGGCATCACTGCCCTCAGGTGGTGGGAGTAGGAGGCCCAGCCTTTGCTCTGTGGAGCTGGAATTGAACCTCCATCCCAGTGGGCCGCAGTCCCGCGCACAACCACTACACCACCGGGGCTCAGCCCCAACTGCTTTTATTTTTATGTCTTTTGAATGATCCTTGTCCTTTTTCTATTTGGAGGCATTTCAAAGGCATCGTTTAAAATTGTTAAATAAGGTATATCTACTCTTCATTCTTCGTATTCTCCAGAACGTATTGTACAACTGCCAATTAGCAAACCAAAAACAAAAGCATCCAGACACACTGCCATCAAGCGGATTCCGACGCCAATTAAGAGGGGAGAACCGCCCCAGTGCCTTTCGGGGGCAGGAACTCTTTAAGGGGGCAGAAAGAGTCCACAGCACAGCTGATTCTTTCAAACGCCAACCTGCATTAACAGCCCCAAGTAACCCACATCACCATCAAAGCACAAATCCAAACTCACAGCCATCAAGTTGCTGCCAACGCACAATCACCCTTACAGACAGGGTAGAAGTGGCCCTGAGAGTTTCTGCGATGGTTTACAGAAGCAGAAAGTCCTGTTGTTCAACCACAGAGCAGCGGTGGTTTTGAGACATGGACATTGCAGATTGTAGTTCAATGTGTAACCACAAAGCAACCAGGGCTTCTCACTACACCACCCGGGGTCCCTAACCAGTCACGTGCCACTGCTAATTCCTAGTCTCTACGACAACGAGGAAGACAATATGTTTGTGTTCTTTGTTCATCTACTACATTATTTCATTTGTGTCTTGTTTGTTCATGTCACTTCTATACATTTCTGATGCTCACGTTATTTACGAATTGAAATACATCCTTCAAGCATTAACTCCAAATAGCCTTTAGCCCTTTGTTGTATCTAAATTTTTACTTGTATTTGAGACTGTACATGTTCTACAGTAAGATATAGTACATATAGCTAACCTTGTATTTTAAAATTACTTTCCATTATTATATTATTTGTAAATCCTACCTGGTCTAGAGATTTGATGTGTGCTTATCCTGGATGTACTTTATGATTTGGCGTATTTATAAAAAGTAACAATTTAATCCCACTGGAAACCATCTTCTGTAAAATACAATGTGATTCACTACGTTGCTCTGGGAACGGGACACTAACACACTTGACATCATGATGTATTGGAGAAGAACACCAAGATGTTCACAAGAGCAACTTACTATGTCACATGTCCTTCTATTCCCCACATTGTTTTTGGAAGCTTGTGTTGTGTTTTTCTCCCCTTTGATCATTATCATTAATCAGGATGAATACATATTTCAAATCATTCCACAGTTCAATCACAGGCAGCAGAATTGTACATTTGCTACCAGTTTCCAAACATTCTTTTTCTGTATGGATCCCTAGACATGTCATCACCCTTTCACATCGCCACCACCTCTGTGTCCCTCTCCCCTTAAAACCTTTATTCCGCTTGCCGACTCTATAGGTTCATTAGTCCTGGCTTTCATTCACCAAAAAATGAAACATCATATACCACAACTTCAAGAAGGGGACCCCCAATGACAACACTCCCAAGATGTCCCCTAATGTGTACAATCAATAATCACGCAAAAACAATACAGCCCCCAAATACACAAGATTTTGGAAACCAGATCAGGTCCAGCATGCACCGCAGAGGAAATCTGCTGACAAGTTTTAACTGTTCGAGTCAGATTATTCCTTTGACTTTCAATACTCAACTCAGCAATGCACTTCATTGAGTGACCACTTTTCTCTGGCCCCTCCATTGTGGGTAGAGTTCACCAGAGGCTTTCTTGGTGGAGCTGGAAGCTCGTGTTTTACCAGTGGTTGGGAATTAAATAGACGGATGTAGCTTTTGTTGCTACGATCGCAACTGCAACAAAGTTTAAAAATAAAGGAAGCAACACCATATTTATGAAAACAGGGAGGATGTCATAAAAACGACTTGTGCATTTTCACAGCAATGTATAGATACTGAAATGCCAAATCTCTCTTCAATGTGAGAAATTAAGCAAGCGATGTTATGTATTTGGGAAGGATCAAAAGCAAGATTCTTCAGTTTGGGATCTGTACAATGAGCACATCAGACTCTCGTGGCATGTGTTGGAGGTCCCATGTCTCCCTCACACCAGCAGTCATTAAGCCCAACAACTCTAGAGGGCCCCTCGGGGAATTTACCATCAACAGACTCTTCCTTTCTTGTATTGTTAGCATTTCCTTTCTACTGAACTTGTTGCCATATAAATTTGCCCAAATTCTATCCATGTAAAAATACAAAAACAAAACCTGGAGTATTTCTCCACACCAAGATTCTAGAGTACTCCCTCACCATCTCCTTTCTGTCTCTTACTGCAAAGGTTATATTTTTTAAAGCAACTGTCTTCTTTCCTGTATAGTGCATTTGCTTTTGAACATATTTGATTCTATTATGAAACATCAATAAGTTTGTAGATAATAAAGCACAGGTTAAAACTGTCCATGACTTTTAGGTAAAGGTAATCACCCACCCCCACCCCCCCAAAATTTTTTTATCTATATAGGTAAAAACCAGAGAATAAATGGCAAGTGCAGCATGACAAGTAAGCAGAAGGGATGGAAAATTAAAACATACGCAATATACAAAAGGTTTGATTGAGTAGCCAAGGAGGCCTCTATGTGGGCATGGCTTTCTCCTAAGACTTCTGGGAAATCTTGCGATATTTCCCTCATGAAGATGAGAAGCTATCTTCCCCAGTGGTTGGGAGTTAGTCTCAGAGACGATGAATCACGGACATGACAAGATGGCAGTGTCCAAGAAGCTGGAAGAGCCGGTAGAGAGACCACACGGCTTTGCCTTGATGAAGCCAGACCTCTGAATCTGGGGCGGCCACATGGAGACCTCTGCCAGCGATGAGTTGCTTCTGCTGTTGATGGACCCTGAGCCCTGGAGGCCAGAAGCCATGTGGAGACCCCTGCCAGGGCCGGGATTCAGCACCCACTGACCTGTGACTTTTTAAGTCGGAAGGAGACTTTATAGACTGATTTCGGGCATATGGGTTAATATTGGACTTATGACTTTGAATTGGACTGGACTCAATGTCCTTTTCCTCTTGTATATAAACCTTTTCCTTATATCTAAAAAAAAAAAAAAGGTCCCTGAATATTATGTATTAAGGGTATAGTGACTAAATATGAAAACCTAAGTGCTCACAAGGCCTTAATTTGTCCACCACTAGTGATATTCATTCTGGTCTCACATGGTGGTCTCTGTCCAAAAATCACAAATAATACCAATGGCTGTTAACTAGGCTAACTGGTAAATTATAGCTGGGTGTGGCCAGGTATACCTGTCCCTTCATCTCCCTGAGCACTTGACCATGTCCACCTCCATCCTCACTGCATTCAACCGCCAGCCCTGCATTCTCTCATCAACTCCATTTCTCCTAAGTCCCAGAGCAGAGAGAAGCCGATGTATATCCCAAGATTCAAGGTGAGAGGTCCTTAGCCTGTTGCCAAGTGCTGTTGACTCAAGAATATTGCATCATTAAGAAAAAGTCACTTGTCTTCCTCTTATTTTCCCTCGGAGAACTGCCATAATAAAAAAAAAAAAGAAAAGAAAAGCAATTCCTCAGGGCTCCACCTCTTAGAATTGGGAAGATTTGATTAAGAAAAAAAACTGCAGATATGAAAATAATCTAGATGAAAGGTTACTATTTAAGCCAGGCTGTTCCACCAGATCTGCCTCAATGGAGCAGACTAATTCATTTATATTCCAATTTCCATCAAATGTACTGGTAAAAGATTTTGTGTTGACATATATAAATGTGAAAACAGTCAAGAAGGGTGACAAATTTATATCAATACATAAAGTTTTTAGAGCATCAAATGCTTCCTCACTAGCAGAAATGGAGTTTTCCCTCTGTGCAGAAAAGAATTCAAATGATTATCATTCTTCAAATGTGGCCTGGTAATAGAAAAGATTATTGACGACTCCAACCATTTGGTCTAGCTAATCCTTGACGCCTACCAGATTGCCTACAGGAATATTTTTTTTCTTTTTCTCTTTTTTTTTCTTACGCCAACATGAATATCAAGAATATGAATCAGTCCTATTCACTGGTCATTTCATTGGTTAGAGTAGGAGCTGTTATGTACTCAAACTCCCTGCTACCCAGTCGATTCCAGTTCATAGTGAACCTGAACTTGTTTAAAAGGAACTTCAGAGCATTTCATAAACAATAAACATTCCAGAGCTGCATCCTGCAGAGATTAAGATTGAGTCATTGTTTGTTTGTTTTTAAGGGTTCTCTTAAAAAAAACAAACCCAAGTTACCTAAGGTTTCTTATGAAACATAAATCCCTGAATCTGATCTGCAAGTGGGCCTAGGAGTCTATATTTCTCACTGTCAGAGAATCAGCCATTTAAAACCACCAGGCACGCCACAGGAAACAGATGTGACTTTGTACTCCTGTAAAGATTTACAGACTCGGAAATTCATACATAGGGCAGTTCTATAGGCTCACTGTGAGCCAGAATCAACTTGATGGCATGAATTTAGAGTTGATGTTTTTTTTTTTTAATCTCCATGTATACTTCTACAATACCTGACAGTGTTTCAAAGCTCTGCATAAGTTTTTCAGGGGCTATTGCCTCCAAAGTGGGTAGCTGAGTCTACAGGGATGCAGCGGTAGGTACCCTACACAAAACCAAACTCATGCAGCACAGTGCCTCGGCAGTCTTATCTCGAATATTTTCATTACGATTAACAGCCTAGCCCATGTGCCTAAGATCACAGGCCAGCAAGTCTGAGAAGGCACCCGCTGCGACCAAAAACCATCCCCACTGGTGGAAAATCATGGCTGCAGTCTGACTGACTCACCACGAGGCACAGAGCAAACACTTGAACCATCTGCTCATGATCAACAAGGCCCACATGGGACAGGTGAAAAGGAGGAAGGCCCTGGACAAGATGGAGGGAGACGGTGCCGCCACCCCGGACTCGAGCATCAGAACCACTGTGAGGACCGTGCAAGACGGAGCAGTGTTTTGTTCTGTCGTGCAGAGGACTGCTAGGAGTTAGAACTGACTTGAGGTACCTCGTAACACCCGGATAATGACCACAGTGTGAATACCGATGGTGCGAGCAGCAGGGATAACAGACTCCGCTGACACAACCAGCACCTGGCGAGATTGCTTAAAATCGCCCGTCTTCTAAAGGATTACATTCTTGAATGTCCTTTCAGCTCAAGCTGTCACAGCTATCTCCTCTGCAAGATGCTTTACAGTCAAAAAATATTTTTAAAAAAGATCCTTTACAGTCATGTTTTCCATTCACCCAACCTCTTTCAACATAACCGCGTCCCTCATATTTGTGCATATTTCTGTGTGAATAATTACAGGAGTGGTATTAGTTATTTCAGATGGAAGAAGATGAGTTCAAAGATGCAGGCACCACACATTGATGGGTAACCCTGCTAGGAAACGCTACAGTCGAGATCTAAATGATCAAAACTCTAAAGCTCCTGTTTCCATGGTGATGAGACTAATGCACTATGACCATATTCTTGCTACACTACCAAAGATCATCTTGACCATCTCAGAGGAAGCATTTCTTTCCCATACCATTTAGCTAGCATTTATGTCCATTTTCCTAATGTGTGTAGAAAAGCTAAGGGATAACGAAATTAATAATATAATATGGGCTATAACAGCATGGAGATGTATGATTCATATAACATATGAATCAAATATCTTGTTTAAGACCCTATCCAGATGGAGAAAGCGAAGTGATTGTTTTTGTTTTAATAAATCATTTAATTGGGGGTTCTTAGAGCTTTCATAACAATCCATACATCAGTTATATCAAACACATTTGTACATCTGTTGTCGTCATTTCCAAAATATTTTCTTTCTACTTAAGCCTTCAGTATCACCTCCTCTTTCCCCCTCCCTCTCCCACCCTGCCACTTGATAATTTATAAGTTATTTTTATTTTCATATTTTAGACCATCCACTGATTCCCTTAACCCATGTTTCTGTTGTTCATCCCCCTGGGGTTGAGGGTTGCACGTGGAACACTGCCATTGGTTCCCCCTTTCTCTCCCCAACCTTCCCTCTACCCTCATGCTATTGCTATTCTCATATTGATCCTGAGGGATTATTGCTACTAGAATCTGTTTGTCAAGAGCTCTTATCTGTACCAGTGTATATGCTCTGGTCTAGCCAGAATTGTACAATAGAACTGGGGTCATGATAGTGAGAGGTTAGGGTGGAGAGGAAGAAGTAAAGAACTAGAGGAATGTTGGTGTTTCATTTGGGCTATAGTGCAGCCTGGTTGGCTCATTCCTTACTTCTGACCCTTCTGTGAGGGGATGTCCACTGGTCTACAGATGGGCTTTAGGTGCCCCTTCATTCGCATCAAAATGGTTGTGTGTTTGGAGTCTTCTGATGCTGGATATACATACGATTCCTTCAGGACAGGTGTTGGTGTGCTTCGTCCATGTGGGCTTTATTGCTTTCCCTGCTAAATGACTACTTGTTTTAACCTCAAACTTTAAGAGCCCAGGTACATGCACCCTCTTCCACAGAAGAAGGCACTACAGAGGACAGCGCTCAAGATACAGCCCAGGGAGAGTGGCAGGTCTGCCCAAACAGCTCTGGAGGAAACTGAGGGGGAAGGAGGGAGGGAGGGAGGGAGCGAGAGGGAGCGAGAGAGAGAGAGAGAGAGAGAGAGAGAGAGAGAGAGAGAGAGCACAAGGGGTAGGGGTGAGAAAAGGAGAGGGGACAGAGAGAATGAACAGCTACCTGGTTTACCAAGCTTTGAGGGTGACATTCCTGCTTGAAGCAGCCAATGCACAGAGAGGACTGTAGGGTTGGCCTCACTGTAAGACAAGAGATTCCCTTACCGACCCATAGCACTAAAGTGGGGAGCACTGTAGACACACCGCAGAATCCTGCTCAACTTGACCCCCTCCCACACCAGGGCATAACATGAAGAGTGCACACAAAGAAGCAAGGTAAACAAAGCAACAAAGTCCCTGAGGAATTCTGAAAATAGCCTGCTTGGCACTTCATCAGAACAGATGAGAAAACGTAAGGATCAGTAGACAGACCTGGAACTATTCGTAGGCTCTTTGTTTTGCTTTTCTTTCTTTTTTTTTTTATGTCTATATAAAATAGGCTGGCTAATCCCAAGATTAAATGATTTTTAAAATATGAGTTGCCTACTAACATAATTGATTCATCATCCTTCATATTCCAAAAGGTGGACACCAGTAAACAAATTCCATTTTTAAATGGCATATGTCATAAAATCCACCCTTGAATAGGTACAACTCAGTGGGTTTTAGTGCAGTCACAAGGTTCTACAACCATCATTACTGGTTAATAATTCCAGAAACCCTCTCTCAATCCATGAGCAGTCACACACCACGACCCCCTCCCCCATTCTTCCTTTCCTCCTGCTAGTGACTAATCAACTTCCAGTCTCTTTAGGCATTCCAATTCTGGACATTTCATATGAAAGGCATCACACATAAGTGGCCTTTTGTGTTCAGTATCATTCAATTAGCATAAGACATTCCAGCTTCACTTAGGCTGCAGCATATATCAATGACACATCCCCTCTTTTAGCTGAATAACATGCCATTGTACAGACATTCCACATTTTGTTGATAGGCATTTGGGTTGTTCCAAGTTTGGGGTCATGTTGTGAACAATGAGCTGATACCAAGGACTCAAGGAGAAAGAAAATGTTTTGAAAAGGATGATGGCAATAAATGTACAAATGTGTTTGACACAATGGATGGATGGTGATTGATAAAGAGTCCCCAATAAAATTATATGTGTGTGTTTATATATATAAATATATAAATATATCTTCAACTTATGTGAATTTCTGGGTCATATGGCAACTATGTTCAACTGCACCATTATACTGTCACAACATTCCCCTATCTTCACCTCTGAGATGGCCATCCTAAATACGGAGTGATTCCCTGGGGTTTTAATTTATGTGTCCCAGGTGACTAATGATATTGGATATATATTTTTGTATATTTATTGTCCATTAGCACATGCTCATTAGAGAAATGTCTACTTGTCCATTTTTGTTGAGTAATTTTCCTTTTACTAATGAGTTATAAAAACTATTTATATTTAATAATAAATCCTTATATGAGATATGATTTGCAAATATCTCTTCCTATTCTGCTGGTTGTCTTTTCACTTTCTTGATAATTCTCTTTGAAACACATTCTCCATTTTGATATTCAATCCACTCTTTGCTTTGGGTACTTGCACTGAAAGTGTCATATATTAGAATCTAATGCCTAATCCAATGTCATGAAGAATCATACCTATGTTATTTTCTTGTTTTGTGGGCATCACTGCCCTCTGGTGGAAGTAGGGGGCCCAGTCTTGCTCCTGGAGAGCTGCTGCTGGATTTGAACCATCTACCAAGTGGGCTGCAGTCCCACACACAACCACTACGCCACCGGGGTTCAGCCCTAACCTATGTTATTTTCTAAGCATTCGTGCTCCTACATTTTGATCAATCTCATGTTAATTTTTGAGTATGGTCTGAAGTAGCTATCTCCTTCATTCTTTTCCACATGACTAATCATTTGTTTAAGATTATAGTTTCTCTATTCTCTATACACAAACTTGGTGCCTTTTCCAAGACTCAACTGACTGGATATTTATGACTATTCTGGAATCTCAAATCTACTCAATGCATCATTGACGTCAATATTACATTTGATTAACAGTAGTTGAATTCTGAAATCAGGAAATGCGAGTTTTCCAACTTTCCTCCTTTTCAAGATTGTTTTGACTGTTCATTTTTTCTCTCTTAGAAATTTAACAGATTTAAAGCTAAGTTCTCCAAGAAATGATGAATTTACATTTACAGAGTTGCGTTTTTTTATACTGAAAATACCCATTCAGGTTCATTGCCGGGTTCTCTGTGCTATCTTACAACGTAATCCAAACAAAAATGAGCCCTTACGTGGTTTGTATACTACATCCCACTCTCTCTGCCATGGACACAATGTTGACTGAGAGCAACCCGACACCCAGCAGGAAGCCCAGTCTTTCCCCCATGGAGCTGCTGGGAGCTTTGAACTAATGATCAGATGCACAGCAGCCCAATGTGCCATCACTATACCACCCGGGCTCTTACTGTATACTGTGTAGTACCTGCTCAATTATGTCCAACAGGAAACTCTTTGCCATCAATGAGGTTTGCAAAATTCAAAAAGCACTCTTCGGCACAATGTGATTAGACGATATAATATGGTTTCCCCAACAACAGGACAGGAGGTATATTTAACAATTCTGAAGAGAGTTGTTTGTGTAAGGCTAGTGGTTTTCATACTTTTGGGTGGGTTTCAGGAGCCTTAATACCCTTCAGAAATCCCTGACGACCTATAAAAGTTTGTCTGAATTATATCAATATTTACCATATTAGAACTATAACTTAAGATTTAGTAATTGCTGTGTAGATTTACTTTAAAACAAGCTCATTAGATAATAAGTGCATTCTTTTAAAAATAACATTTTAAAATACAATGGCACCTGTGTCAAATCTCCAATGCCTACTTTAATCCAAGATAGCAGGATTCTGGTATTTGCTCTGCACTGCTACAACATGTCGTTCGGACTGGTGTATAATGAAGAAACTCTGGCCTTGTGCGGATACATAATTGGAGTGGACATCCTCACGGGCATTCTCAGAGGCTCTGGGATACCCAGATGTCAACTTAGAAGTTCTGTTGTAAACATAAGCAGTTAGGTCAGATAAATTAAAATACAACTACTGCACCAAATTTTTCATTAATTCATCTTTCAGCTCAATGATATGTGATGGATATGATACATCTAAAATGGAGGACTATTGACTTTTTATAGGCAGACTCATTCAGAATTGTAAATCACCAAGACACAGTTCTTAAACCACAGAAAAAGCTCATTAATACAGTGCCCTCAAATTTATGGCCAGTCACATAGAGCTGAGAATGACCCATAACTTGTCAATAAGAAGAATTTAATCTATAAAGAAGAAGTACTGCAATCAAGGGTTGTGAGAGAATTACCTACTTGTAATGCAGACTGATTTTGCAAAAACTCATGTACATTAGACTAATTACAAATACACATAACCTATTAATCATTTATGTTTTGCACTAAAGCATGTCTCTAAAGGCTTCCTCCCTACCAACTTTCACTAGCCTAACTTTCAAATCTCATTCTTGAAATTATTTTTCTTAATTTTATTAACAAGCTCTTCACTCTTTCAAACCAGTATTGACTCAAGTTTTCTAAATGAATTAACAATTACATCAAGTGATCCAGATCCATTAAGACTAGGCTCAGCTGATTAGAATAGAAAACCTCAAAATTCCAACAACACAAACAAAACTGAAGTTAATTTCTTACTCACACAATAAAACCAGAGAGACTCTGCCAGGTCTTCAGGGATCCAAGCTCCTTCCAGCTCACAATTAGCCCATGGCCAGGGTGTGTCTCTTATTCTTACGGTCCAGAATGACTGCTGGCACTGTAGCCAACACATTGCTTTACAGCAAGAGGTAGAATGAGGAGTAGGGATGGGCCCACACTTGTGAAAGCCCTACCAGAGCTGGTAAACAACATTAGCACGTGCTCACTAACCAGTCCTTGATAAATCACGTGGCCCAACTCACTGTGAGGTGGGGCAGAGAAACAGAATACAATTTTGTGGCCGGACAGCAAAGCACCCAACAAACAATTAGGGTTCCTATTATTAAAGAGGAAAGGCAGAATCAATACTGGGTGGTGGTGGGGTGGTGGAATAGCAACAAATCATCTTGGTCTCAGCAGCTGACCCATGGCTCTCTACATTAGCATTTTTTAAATAATTTTTTGGGTGGGGCATCACTGCCCTCTAGTGGTGGGAGTAGGAGGCCCAGCCTTTGCTCTGTGGAGCTGGAATCGAACCTCCATCCCAGTGGGCTACAGTCCCGCGCACAACCACTACGCCACCGGGGCTCAGCCCTATGTTAGCATGTTTTACACGGCCCCATCACACAGATGAGCTTACATGAGTTCTAAGGGGCTTTAAGTCAAGTAATATTTTCAGCTCTTGTTTTCAAGGGGGTTGGGAGAGGGGGGGACAGGGAAGAAGAGGTTTCTGTCCTGTCTTCAACATGCTTTCCTGGAAGGCAGCACAAATTCATAGGCATGAATTAAAATGAAAAATCACTTTCAATAATCATGTATTCAAATTTGTGTGAAAGCAGAGACTAGTGAGGATGATACCTCAAAAGTTGCTCTTGGTTCATCAAATGAGCCTCCATACTTGGAAGCTTTGAAAACTGTAAAATGAAGACACGGCACCCACTGAGGATACGACGCAAGATCAGTTCTGATCATGAACAGGTCTTCCCGTGTTCCGTCTGCAGGTGGAAACGAAAGACAAAGGTGTTCTCCAGGCTCTGAGGCCATTGGAAGAGCAGAACTCTGGGACTGTAGAGTTCATTAACGGAACCGTGGGTGTAAGTCTTCCGGGGGGGGGGGGGGGGAGTTACACCGACAATTAGAAAGAACGGAGGATTAGGGCAGAGTATTAAAGCCTATGCTACAAAGAAGGTCCTCCAATAGAGAGAAGTCCCTGCGTGGTGCAGAATATGTTCCGGTGACACTGTGGGTTAGGCACAGGCCACTAACTGCGAGGTCCGCAGTTCGAATCCACCATCTGCTCCACAGGATAACCCCGAGGCTTGTCTGCTCCCATGAAGATTTGGTCTTAGAAACCCAAAGGAGGCATTCTCCTCTGACCAACAGGGTGGCCGTGAGGCACAAGTTACTCGATGGCAATGTGCTTTTCTGTTGTTTTTACGTGGCGACACAACCCATTAACACACTCTGCTGCAAACAGAAAGACTGGCAGCTCAAGTCCCCCCAGAGCATCTTAGAAGAATGACTTGTGGTCTACTTCTGAAAAACAGAAAAACAAAAGAGCCACTGGAAAACCCTTCAGGGCACAATTCTATTCTGAGACACATGGGATGGCCATGGGTCAGAACTGACAGCAGCTGGGTAAATGGTGGTAATATGAATGGCTGTAGAGACTATGCCTGGACGCTGTCGAATGAGCCTATGATCATCGCCAGTTGTTTGTATCTGCTTCCTTGTTTATAAAATGGTGGAAATGATAATGTCAGTGTGCTGGTTACATGGGAGTCCCAGAGACCCGACTGTGAAGAAGGGAAAAAAGAAGCAGCTGCTCTACTTCTGAATAGACCACATTCTGTGAAGCATCCAGGCTCTGAGACCCATTCATGAGCACAAAACTGGAGGGCACCGAGCACATCAAGAACACTGAAGAACGGGGCCCTGTTAAACAAGTGCCTGGGGAAGGCTTTCCGGGCGTGAAATGACAGTGGTCCTCCTTCCAAACCTCTCAGACTGTGGAGTTACCGCCCTATATATACACACAGAGACTGTCTGAGCCTGATTTATGGATGACATTTTAATTAAAATGTTATACCTAACTTTAAAGAAAAGTAGCAATTTAGACTCACTGTGCCTGTTTAAAGCACAGTACAAATATAGCACACTTCCGAGGGCAAAGAATGGTACATTGGTAGGAACAAAATACACAGTAGCTGAACTTATCTCCAATAAAACAACTGTGAGTAAAGGAAAAAGTCATCTAAGATAAAACAGAAAGGGGGGGGGGGGCTCCTGACAGAATCATTCAATTTGATCCTTACCTAAATGCGAACAGAAAAAAAATACATAGATTCTATTTTGTTGATGGCTTTGTTGTTGTTCGATTTTACTTCATACTGGATGGACAGGAAGAAACTAGTCAAATAATGACAAGAACTGTAAGCAAGCCCCAAATTTAAAATCATCTTTACCAAGTCAATCAATGGATACATATGTCTGTAAATTGTTCACCTCCAGGGAGCCCTTTTAGACTGATTTTGTTTCCTAATAACCTCCTCCCTCAGGAAATCGGAGGACCACATACACTGTGTGGACTATGGCTCTTGGAAGTATCAAAAACCATAATGTGATCCAAGCTTTCTTATCTCTTAAAAGTCAAGTAGGTAGGGCTGAGCCCCGGTGGCGTAGTGGTTGTGTGCGGGACTGTGGCCCACTGGGACAGAGGTTCAATTCCAGCAGTGGGGCTGGGCCTCCTACTCCCACCACCGGAGAGCAGTGATGCCCCACAAAAAAAAAAAAAAAGTCAAGTAGGTGATCCAGTGATTGGGTTAATGGTTCCTTGGTGGCAGGCGCAGTGGTTACATGGTGGGCTGTAATCTCAAGGTTAGCAGTTCGAATGCACCAGCTTCACAGGAGGAAGACAGGCCTTTCCACTCCTGTTAGCAATTAGTCACAAATTCACAGGGAACTGTTTTACCCTGCCCTATGGGTAATGTTGAGTCTGCACTGACTCAGTGACAGTGAGTGAGGGTATGGCAGAGAAGAACTGGGGGAGAGGGGGTTGTCCAGAATAGAGAGTTGGTGATGATGCATTAACAAAAAAAGTGTTCTAGTAGGGTGGAGGGAAGGTAGAGTAGAAAGTAGGAACCAATTACAAAGATCTACATATAACCTCCTCCCTAGGGTACAGACTGGGGAAGTGAGTGAAGGGAGACATCAGACAGTGTAAGATATGACAAAGTAATAATAACTTACTTCATTTATTAATAATAATAAACTTTCAATGGTTGATGAGGTGGGGGGAGGCAGGGAGGGAAGGGGAAAAATGAGGAGCCGATGCCAAGGGCTTAGAGAGAAAGCAAATGTTATGAGAATGATGAGGGCAGTGGAGGTACAGATGTGCTTGACACACAATGGACTTATGTATGAATTTTGATAAGAGTGGTAGAAGCCTCCAATAAAAGGGTTTTTTTAAGTGTTCAAGGGCTGATGGTGGTGATGGCTTTACAACTATTTTTTATGTGATTGAATTATGGAATTGTATTATGTGTCAATTACATGACAATAAAACTGTTTGGAGAAAAAAAACAGGGAAGAAAATAAACCCTTACAGTATCAAAAAAGGTAATTATTGTCACAATGGTTAAACACTCAGCTCCTGGAAGGCTGGTGGTTTGAATTTCTTCAGAGGAACTTCAGGGAAAGTTCTGGCAATCTACTTCAAAGAGATCGCCATTGAAACCTGAGAAGCTCAGTTCTACTCTGAGAGAGGAGTGGTGCAGCTGGGCATGAGAATGCGGTACAGAGAGTCAGTGATCACCATGATATAGTTATCCATGCACATGTGCAGACACAGGCCTTCTTAAAAAGGACAGGGGTTATACTCGCAAGATATGATATGTGAAAAAGAAAAATAATGCTAAAGAACTTTAAGTGATATTCCCAATCCATTCACTTTAAAGACCAAACTCACTACCATCGAATTGATGCCAACTGATAGCGGGCCTGTATGACATGGTAGAACTGCTCTGTTGAGTTCTGAACTGCAGAGCACTCCCTCTGTATGGGAGTAGAAAGTCCTGTGTTTCTCGCCCTCCCCTCCTCCAAAACCACTGGAGAAGAGATCATACGGAAGTCTGTGAGCTAATGCAAAGTGAAAGGCACAAAAGAGGGACATCACCAGGCAGAGCGGAGGAAATAAAAGATTCAGATGCAAAGTAATCTTCACACATAAAATAATGCCACCTCAACTATCACAGTTGTGTTAATCGATTCACTGAAAATACTTTCCTTTCTGTATAACCAAATACAGAGAATCTGTATTGTACTGCTACACTAATTTGTCTCAAACAAATTTAAGTGCAATAGATGTATGTTGGAGGGCAGCTCCTACTAGATGTGCAGCCTAGAAACAAGCAGGTGACAAGTCTCGACATGCCTGTTTGTCATTCAGACTCCGCCCATGAAGTTAACTGTGCATAATACAAGTCATTGATCTATAGTACCATATATACTTGAGTATAAGCTGACCTAAATATCCACTGAAGTACCTAATTTTACCACAAAAACTGCATTAAAAATGGGCTGGAAAACAGCCTATACTTGAGTATATATGGTACACATGGTCAAAGCTTAGTCCAGTAAACCCTTGCTAAGACTACTGAGTAACTCACTACTGCTTTCTGGTGGTGCCAGCAGTAATTGTAAGGAATGTTGCTCTAAAAATCAGATGTCATCCAACTTAAGACCACAAATCTGTCTGGACAAAAGTTTGTTTTTCTAACTGTACTATCCATAACAGTTACTCCTAGCAACATGTGGCTATTTAATTTAACTTAAAATGTAGCTCCCTCATTCACACTAAGTCCCTTCCTAATATTCAACAGCGACTCTAGCTAGTGGCTACCTGCCCCTTAATTGTGTAACAAAGACCTTATTACGTTTCTGCCCCTGTAGGCAGTAGTACTGGAAAACACTGATTGTTCTGGGATCTCTCTGTATTGAAGCAATTAATATTTTGTTTAATGTAGATGTTAGCAATCGTCACACGTAAGGTAATGCCATCTCAACAATCATATTTATGTTAATCTCTGCTGAAAGTACTTTCCTTTCAGTATAACCAAATACCTACAGAGGATCTATATTCTACTGCTACACTAATAGATGTTATCAAACAAACTCAAGTGCAATCATATCAGAAGCAAAATCAAATCTCTTAACCCCTGCCCCTTTATTACTTTTTTTAAAATCCCATTTAAAATCCAAGGTAATTACCCAAATAACAAAGAAAAATAAAGAAGAATGAGATCTAAAGATGACCTTCCTTCGACTTTACCAACACCCACCCTACCTCTCCAAAGACAAAAAAGGACAGCATGCCTTAAGATCTCAGGTTCCCTCTTCAAAAGCTAACATGACTTCCAAGGTTGTAAAGCACCCCTCCCCCAACTCGCCCTCCCCTCCCACTTCAGGGACAGTTATTACTCAAGTATTGGCTGTTTCCTCTGTCTGAAATGAACCTCACCCACGGAGCCTCAAGACTTCTTTGCCTCCTTCCAGGTCTTAAATTCAAGTGTCACAATCTCTTTGACTCACCCTAAAATTAAAACCTACCAGCACCAACACTATAGCATGCTGACCCCTTCTCTATAGACACATAGCAGGTATCCAGTCTACAGTAGCTGAAGAACAGGCCCAAGATGTCCTGAACAACAGAAGACAAAGGCCGAGCACGATGGGTAAAGGGTTCCCAGCTCAGATTCACACTCCACATGCTGTGCCAACACTCCTCACACCCACTCTGGAACAACAGTGGAGATGAGAGCAGAACTGCAGCTATGGAATAGTCTGTATGTCTACACACAGCTTTCTAATGCAAAGGGGATGTGGGTTCTCTGAAGCTGGATAGTGCATTATTTCATAGCTATCTTAAAGGACAAGAGGTCTTAGTATATGATTCCCACACAGGGGTCCTACTTCCTGCTGGTCTGAACTAATCAAGACACTCACTTTTAGGTAATCCAAGTATTCCAAGTTTGAACACACACACACCAACAACGATGAGTTCAATACTCACCCAGTGACATTGGTCAAGCTCACCAGATGAAAAATAAATAGAAGGACAGCACTACACAGAATTTCCTATATGAATTTCTAACTTTTCCAGAGCATCCAACATGGTAAACAATTTGTTAAAGGTCGATTTGAACTAGTCGGCAACATCTTCTGGAAAAATGCAGGCATTCCTTGTTTTCCCTGGGCCACAGTGGAAAGTTCGTACCGATTCATTACCAGCACAACATTCAGCAAAAATATTTTCAGGAACTCAAGATTCTTATAACTGTGTGGGCATTCATCTCTCTATTTCCTATGAGAAGGTTAATATCCTAAAGGATTGATCACTACCAGTGAGTTAAGGACCTTTAAAAAGTATCAAGAGGGCACTGACAGGTCAACCCTGGTTTTCTCTATCCCAGGCGTGAGGTTCACAATCGACCACTGTCCTGAAATGTGGCACTCTGGAGTTTTCAAAGGAGTCCCTGAGTGGAACAAAAGATAAGGTGTCTGGTCCTCTGCTTCCAAAAGGTCATGATCTTGAAAGTCCTATGCTGAACAGTTTGCTCTGCAACACGTGGGGTCATCAAGGATCAGAATCATCTGATTCTAGTTGGAGTCTTCAAGGTCTACCTGCATTACTAAGAGTTCGCTAAGGCATTAGGCGGCGATCTACTGAAATACCCACCCTCACTGGGTGCTGTCCTGTACTAAACTTCCAAACCAGAATCCTAAGACAACAGTCACATTTGAGAGTTAGAGGAATGATCTTATCTGGTCTTCTCAGAATGGTTGCTTTTTGTACCAAAACTCAGGGAAATGCTGTTCTAAAACTATGGTGATCTAGTGACAGTTGCTATGGTGATCACATTCTGTCATAACCGATGGGAGCTATCAATAGCAGCTCTATTGAGAACAAGAGTTAGACCTAATTTTTGAGGTTTACTATCCGTATTTTCTATTTCAGTATTTAAAAGTAAAGCATTATGAAGTTCCAATCAAAAAATAATTTTCCACAATATGTCACACCAAAATGGTAGAAATGTAGCAGAGATGTTAATAGAACGAATGCAAAGGAACAGAGAGACCTATTTTAGGCCCCATGCTGTCTTTTTAGAAACATAGTAAATTCCCTGCCAAGGAAAAATGTCGTTTATGCTATGGCTTTTGAAACAGAATGGTGGAGAGGAAAAGCCTACTTATTATTCTGATATATTAAGTATTCAAGTATTCTGGTATATTAAGTATACCAAAATAAGACTTATCTACTTTGTTCTTAAATGTCAGTTTTTAAAAGGTGACCAAAAAACTCCAAATAGACCAAGTGTTAGTTGGTCTGCATGAAGTGAACAAAGACCTTGGATAACGTCTACGTCAGCCGTTTGCACGTGTTCCACAGACCAGAAACAAGCGTGAGGCCTCGCTGTTAAGTAAACAACCACAGGCATCCTGCAACTATCCCCAATCCTATAGAAGGAGCCCTGGTGGTGGCAGGTCTTATTCCTTGGGCTGCTACCAACCACAAGATCAGCAGTTCGAATGACCACAGAGTGCTTCTCAGGAGAAAGAAAGATCAAGTGTCTTACTCTCACAAAGATGCACAGCTTGGAAACCCAAGGGCATTTCTACTGTGCCCTGTAGGGGAGCAATGAGTCAGAACTTGACAGAAGTGAGAGTGAGTTTTCATCCTTTTGCATGAAGAGTTTGGTCAGAGGTAACTCCCCATAGGAATACTCAGTTTTAGGCCTACACTCTTTTAACCTCACTAAGGTTCTGTGATTTCTGGGCATCAGGACTTGTGGGAATTGATAACCTTTCACCCATCCCTGCTTCTGGTTTACTCATGGGTGTTGGGGATGTCTAGTTGAAACACAGGTTATGTTAAACGTCTGGGAAAAGACCAAGCAACAGAGACCACTGATTAATATTAGTGAGAGCACTAATATAACAGAGAGCATCATATTAATACTACATGACCTGTACTTTTTGTGTCATGACAGTTATCTGTAACTTACCCTAAACTGCAGAAACTAACTTTCAACCCTGCAGACACCACTACTAAGGTTCTTACAGTATACAGTGATCCTAAAACCATATAACCAGTAATATCAGTTGTGTAATTCTTTACCCAGAGTATGTAAAAGTCCATTCAGCAAACTGCAAAAACTTGAAAACAAAATGTTCAAATTTACATAAAGTATTTAAAATTCACATAAAAATGTAAGTGACTTACTCATTCATTCATCCAACAAGCAGCTCTGTGGAATTTGATGAGTAAGACTTAGATCAGGAAATATACAGCACCTAACAATATTTAATGCACATGGGCTTCAAATATTTTGTGGGAAAACTCCATTATCTTTCAATTACATGGTTGTATAAAGTTTTTGAAGCTTCCTTGTGTTTTTGCATGTGTTTATTTATGAGGTATACATAATATACAAACAGATATCTAACAATATGCAATATAAAATATGTTGTGTACTATATGTACTAAAACATTATAATGTTATACATCAATAGTGTGCATTTACACACATCTGTAAATATAAAACAATGTAGAATGAAAGAGATCCTCTAGTCAGTTATTTATAGCCAAATAAACTCACTGCCTGTGAGCCAAGCCCGACTCACAGTGATCGTATAGAAGAGGGTAGAACTGTCCCGTGAGTTTCCAGGACTATCACTCTCTATGAGAGTGGAAAGCCTCGTCTTTCTCGTGAAAATCAGCTTGTGGTTTTGAACTGTGGACCTTGCAGTCAGCAGCCTGATGCTTAAAACCCGCACCAGCAGGGATCCCGGTTATTTATCAAAACCTATAATAGTTAAGAAAATTGGTTATTTTCACAAGTGGCAGATAAATGTGTCTTGCAGAAGGCACCATCTTCCACAAGTATACCAGCAGTTTGTTATTTAGATTTTGCTTTGGTCACATATGACGACATTCTCATACTAACTATAAAAAATGCATTGTTGATTGGAGGGACTGGAAGTTAGTTTGAACAATTCAACTAATTCCTGCAACCCATTTGTGTAGGTAGTTCAAAATAGCTACAGGTTTCCAGCTCTGAATCCCTAGAATTCCTTATGGAACATGTAAACTCCCTTTTATGTCCTCTTGCCTGGTGCCTTATTTTGAAATGAGGGACCAGAGGGTCGGGGTAGTAACCAAGATGGCAATAGTACCTAGGACTCCTCATGCACAGAACAGACTCTCCACTCTGTGGTTCATGTTCTAAAGCTTTAGGGGAAAATTGGTGGAGCGTAGGGATCTTAAGACCCTGAACTCTTCCCTGAAAAATTATCTTCTAAAAGACAGAATAAAGTGAACAGTTAGGAAATTTCTTCTAGTTAATTACTGAAAATTGGGCACAGTCAAGTTCTAGGCGAGGGCAAATAAAATGCCAAGATAATGAGAGAGAACAAGAACACAAGCAGTATAATAGAATGGAGGGAAAGACTACAAATAAGCTTTGAGGTCAGGCAAACCTGTTTGAGAATAATAGCTCCATCATTTCCTGTGAAACCTTGACAAAATCACTGCAGTCTTTAAAATGAAGATATTTTCCTTGTAGGGCTGTAATATAAAGAGTCCAGAGATTGGACTACACGAAGGTATACAAAGGGGGAAGATACAGAACAGATGTTCAAATTCTAATAGAATCTAGTCTTTCTGGAGATACAGAGATTAAATTTACCCCCAAAACTATTGGCCTGAGATCATCTTAAATCCACGAATCAAAAGAATCCTTGAAGTCTTCTTAAAACCAAGTAAAAGATTGGTTTAACTAATCATGTCTGCTTTGATCAGTATGTTTCCATAGATCTATTTGTATGGTTTCAAATTTGATCAAAATAACTTGAAATATTAGATAGGAAACTTGGGAGCTATGTGCTTATGTGAAGTGGGGAGGAATGAATCAGAAAAAGGGGCAAAAATGTTCACAGAGGTCAAAGAATTGATGGCTTTAACCTCCGCATGTAAAAATTGTTAAACTGGGACAATTTGTGCCATGCATAGACAACAAGAAATAAATTCTTTTTAAAAAGCAAGAGTGACACAGTGCTGACTGTCATGTTTCTCATGGAATTTAGCCTTCTCTTCCATCACTTCATATGCACGTGAAATCTGGGCAATGGAAAGGTGAAGACTGAAGGAGAATTGGAACGTTTGAATTTTGAATCCATGAAGAATATAGAGTCAACCTCAGTCTGTCAGAGGAAAGATAATTTCAGCCAATATGTGCCTTAGAAATAAGAAGCATAATACTTAGTCTGGCTTGCTTTAGACACTTCATTAGAAAACACGACACACTAGAAAAGAGTAACAAGCTGGAGGAAAGAGGATAAAATAGAGTGAGCCAGGGCTGAGCCCTGGTGGCATAGTGGTTGTACGCGGGACTGCGGCCACTAGGATGGAGGTTCGATTCCAGCTCCACAGAGCAAAGGCTGGGCCTCCTACTCCCACCACCTGAGGGCAGTGATGCCCCCCCCAAAAAGAAAATTAGAGTGGGCCAAACAAAGAAACCTCAAAGAGAGGGACTGAAACAACAGCTGCCACCAGTAATTATATATATATATATATATATATATATATATATATATATATATATATATATATATATAAAATCAAACTTATTTTTTTTAAATTAAAATGTGGAGCTATTGTTTCTCAACATATCATCCCCATCTAGGTGTATACATTTCTGAAGGTGGTGTTTCCATCTCTGCCATGCTACCCATAACCGGATCAACAGGTAACCATCATGATAAACGGAGATAAGGTTGAAACGGTCAAGGACTTTGTCTGGCTTAGATCTGGAAGCAGGAGTGAAGAGATCAAGGGACATTGCATGGGGTAAGTTGGCTGCACAAGACCTCTTTGGAGTATTGAAGCGCTAGGGTGCTAGGTTGTGGACTTGGGAGTGCTTGACCCAAGCCATCACATTGCATCATCTGTGTGTGAAAGTTGAACCTTGAATAAGAAAGACAGGAGAAGAATAGATACATTTGGATTGTGGTGCCGGAGGAGAAAATCGGACTTTTGAAAGGACAAACCGAACTGTCTTGGAGGAAGCGAGGCCAAAGTGCTCCTGAAAGGCAAGGATAGGAAGACTTCTTACATACTCTGTTCATATTGTCATGATCACCAGTCTCTGGAAGACATCATATTTGGTGAGGTGGAGGGGCAGCAAGAAGAGAAAAGCCGTTCATGAAAAGGGTGGGCACCATAGCAGCAGCGATGGGCTCAGGACAGTACAGGGGCATCATGCAGTGTTCTGTTCTGCTGCGCATAGGTCAGAGCCGACTCAAGAACACCGATCAACAACCATCTCACTCAGAGAATTGCGCACCCTTCACATATACACCGCATCCAAGATCACAGCGTCAGCATCCTCAAGAAACCTAAACTATGTTCTTTTTAAATGTTCTTTGAGTTCTTTCAGAACCCAAAGAGGTCTCAAGTGGCAATATCAGCACTCTGACAAGGACAGGGTAAGGTCTCTCTTGGAAGTGCTCATCGGGTCGCCTTGCCTACCCTCCAAGAATGCGCAGGTGCCCTGTCCCGTGGAAAAACATACCTCGGGGTGTTTTATTTCCAGTGAAGTTTTCAAAGTTCTTAAAAATCTCCCCCAGAATAAACCCTTCTGATTATCCTCTGTCTTTGGAGAAAATCTTACAAGGTCACCCCTTAGGAATTCCAAATAACAGTCGCCATAACCTTCTGAGCTCAGTTCTCTTCCTCAGATTGACCTAGCTGATCCCCGTGGAAGCCATTTTTCTTATTGGGTGTTCAAAAAAAAAATAGAAAGAAACACACTAGGAACCCAGCCAAGGTGTACTGGAACTTGTCCGCAGCGGCTCGCTGGCGCTGAGTTGGTCCCGATTCACAGCAACCTTAAGTACAATGGAAAAAAACAGCACCACGCTCTGCACCACCTTCACAACTGTCCTTATGTTGGAGTCAGTGTGGCCATCCATCGTACTGATAGTCTTCTTCTCTGTTGCTGTCCCTCTGACTAGCATGATATCCTTTCACCTGGTGTGACGTCAGTAGCCAGCCTTCTGAGTACACAGCTCAGAGGGGATCTGCAGGCTGTGGGACATGTTAATCATCAGTTCCATGAACAATTACACTCCATAGACCTATACCAGATATCTCACTCACACGCTGTTGGGGCCATCGCAGAAGGAAGAGAACAAATGTACACACACAGGCTTTGGCTGCCTGTGTTACGGGGCTGAGGGGACAACACAGATTTGTATCTGCCATCCCAAAGAGAGAGATGTCATGCCAGACACATTCCAGAGCTGAGTGAAGTCCGGGTGGGTTTTATCTTCATTTTCGTCTTTTCCTGCTTTCTATTCTATAAAAAAAAGGGCAGGCGCTTCATCAAAGAAGGAAATTAAATTGATCTGACCTGATTTCCTTTTCACAAAACTAGGGTGTTCACAACTCACTGCCTTCATTCAGCCTGGATCAGTGAAGGCAAAGAGAATCTTTGATAAATGTACAGTACTGTCCCAGGGCTCAAAGATAATTTCAGGATGCTATTCATTTACTACTGTCAACCTTTCCTACTCCTTTAAAGATGGTCTTGGTGCTTTTCTCCATTGTTCTCTCCATCCCCCTCCCCCAACATCCCCCCCCCACCCAATGGTTAGTTAAGAGAGTCCATGTTGCACTGGAAAACTTTTAGGCATTCTAAGATAAATGCTATGAAACTTTGTGTTCTGCTTACATTTTAGGTTTCTAATATAAAATAGGAGTCCTGATTGTACCACTGTGTATTATGTCCTTAAAAATAACCTAACCATCCCTGCTCAATTGCTGAAAAGACTGACGGAAATGAACCTTAAAGGTAGAAGGAATTTTCATAAAGGAAGAGATTATTCCTTGGGCAGAGTGATGGAAGAAAGGAGCAAAGGCTGACAAGAATCTGTGTCAGGGCTCAGTGAGGACAGAATCTCCCCTGCGTTGCCTGGCAAATATATCAGAAATGAGGCAAATTTGTTGGAATGAGAAGAAAGAAGGAACTTCATTCTGTGGTTAGTGGTAATTAACACCGAAGACTCTCCCTTTAGCAACTATTGGGTTTCCATGCATTTTTCACTTTATAACATAGTACTGTGCCAGGGTTTGTTGTAAGGACTTCAATGACACTTAATCTTCACGATGACCATTTGAAGTAGGTGCTATCAGCCTGTACACTTAGTAGATAATTAAATGGAGACTCAGAAAGATTCAACACCTTACCCCAAACCACCAAACTGCTCTAGGAAGCCAAGCAGTCTGGCTCCGAAAGGCTTAGGTGATGCAACTAAGTGTCTAACAGCTAGTCACAACATTGGGGGTTTAAAACTATCCAGAGGCAGCTCAGAAGTCTGGCAATCGGCTTCCACAAGGTCTCTGTCCTGAAAACCCTAGGAAAGATGCAAGTCTACCCTGTACACTGAGAGCCTCCATGACTTGAGGTAAACTCAGCCACCTCTCACAAAGCCTGGCTCCAAGAATCCATTTGTTTTAACCTCACCTTAAAAAGCACCCTTAAATAGGACTGTAAATAAATATAAGGTGATGTACATTACGTGTAAAGGTATCCTGCAGATTAACATGCCTTAAAAGAGTTCTGCCTACAGAGGGACTAAGCCAGTAACCAAACCAAGATGGACACCAAACTCCCGGCCACCCAGCCGATGCTGAGTGACAGCAACTCTATAGGACAGGGTAAAACAACTCCCATGAGCTTATACGACAGACTGTGGATTGGAGTAGAAAGCCCTGTCTCTCTCCAGATAAGCTGTTGGTGGTTTCAAACTGCAGACCTTAAGGCTGGCAGCCCAAACACTGTACCACCAGGGCTCCCTTCAGGGTCAACAGTTCCTGGCATGTGCTAAATGGCTAAAGAAAACTGCCCTGGGTCTGGAGAAGGGAGGGAAAGGCAGAATCGCCGTCTTCAAACATTTGGGATACTGTCCATGGAAGAAAGGGTGGCTCTGTTCTGTTATTTCAGAAGGAAAAGCAAAGAATTTAAAGGGTGCCAGATTTGAGGCTCTCCAACAAGCAGAGTCTGGTTACCCATTGGTCTGTTTTGTAAGAATGAGTGGTTTCAGGGAACAGAACGCTCCCTGGAAGTATCTGACAAACTGCACAACCAAGCACCTTAGACCAGCGTATCTCTGCCTCGGCTGAAGCACTGTTTTTAAGATGTTTTCCAACTGCCAAATTGTAACACCCTAAATTCCGTGGAAGAAAGCAAAACAAAACAAAAAACCAAGACTAACGAGCTCAGAGGCAAAATTTCTACAACTTCTTGGCTGCTAAACAATGCTGTATGCACTGCTATATGTTTCCAGACCACCTCACCCCCAAAGACCACCTCACCTAGGACATGAAGGGAAGCACTGCCTGGGACCCATTACCCTAGAATAATAGAGGTAATTTGTCTTTCAGGTCTACCAAGGTCGGAGGAGAACTGACACTACTAACTGGGCAGGATTTGAAGACTCTTTCAAGAGTGTTCTTGTCATTTAAAGGCTCGTTTTGAATTACACTTCTTCTAGATTCTACATAGTGGCTGCCATGAGTGATTACAAGTAAAGCACCCCAGAGAGACAAATAGAATCATTTGTCGATATTTAAGAATATTCATCAGAATTCATATGCTATTCATGTACATGTTCATCCATGACACTCATCTTTGACACCAGTTCTGTCCTCATATGACAAATGTTTCCTTCAGACTATGTGTGAGATGAGACCCACACTACAGAAAGAAATGCTCTATAACTAACAAAACTTGAAACATACCCCAATTTGCAGATGCCAGTACTCTGCTGAGACTCCCTAACCTAACCAACTCACTATCTAGTCAACTCCAACTCACAGGGACCCTAAAAATTAGGGTAGAACTGCCTCCATGGGAATCCAAGACTAACTCCTTGCTGGAGCAGAGCGCCTCGCCTTTCTCCTGTGGAGCAGCTGGTGGTTTCAAATCGCTGACCTTGCAGTTAGCAGCACAAAGTGTAAGCCCACTGAGAGGCTTGGAGCATGTTTGTCCCTGCAAAATCTGACCTAAAGGAAGGCAGTGACTGATTTTCACTGATCGACAAGGTTCCAAGGACAGCATAGAATTCACCTCCCTTGTCAGTCTTTCTCCAGTCACTTTGCCAGCACAGAACAGGTGCAAAGCTGGCGTGATCCGGAGGTGAATGCCATTTCTCTCTTTAAATGGCATTCCATGAAACAAATGGAATGTGAAATTTGTGGGGTGTCCCCAGGGCAGCTTTAAATTATATATCTGACAGCATTCTTGCATATTATCATTCCCTGCAGCCACTTTCATTGGCACCTGCACGGTTGTTAGAGCCGCAATGGAAAACAAGGGTCAACTTCTGCTGGTAATATCATCCAAGAGATGAACTGAAAACAACAATTTTCCCTTCCTTGTTCCAACCTACTCTTCCCCGTTTTCCTAAATTTGCAGTCTGGTTTATTTCTATTTAAAGCACAGCCGCTACATAAGAGATATCACGTCACACCTCTGAGGTTTGCTATACTCTACCTACATACATCGAAAGGAAGTGTGGGTGAGGACGTGGAGAAACTGCAACCCTCAGACATTGCCAGTGGGAATGTACAACGGAGATGCTGCTGTGGAAAGCAGCCTAGCCGTTCTCCAGCTGCCCTGTGACCCAGCAGTTCCTGCCCTGCTGATGTGCTCAGGAGAAGTGGCAGCAGGGGTCCACATGCCTGAACAACAAGGCTGAGAGCCACTCACTTCCATCAAGCTGATGCTGACACTGGAGGCTGGGAAAGCACAGCTCGTTGGGGCTTGGGAGACTATAAATCTCGATGGGAAAAGATGGCCATCTCATTTTCCCTTCGAGAGACCAGTGGATTTAAATTGCCAACCTTGCAGCTAGCAGCCCTCTGTGCCACAGAATGATTTGTAATCGGTAACGAGCTCCAAAGCTCATCAGTGAAGGGATGACGAAACAAAATGTGCAGACACACCACAGATTATTACTCAGCCATCAAAAAAGGATGAAGACATGCCACACCTCAGATGAATTTTAAGAACATTATGCTAAGTGACAGCAGCCAGCTAGGAAAGGTCACATATTGTATGATTCCATCAACAAGAAAATGTCCCTAACTGAAAAACCAAACTCACGGTCATGAAGGAGATGCGGAATGAGAGCCAAACTGTAAGGCAGCGTAGAACTGTGGGTTTCTGAAACTGGACCTCTTCTAGTAACTAGGGGAGAAAGCTCCTTGGTGTAGCTGGTAGTTTCAAACTGCTGGCCCCTGCAGTTTGCAGCTCCACACCTAACCCCTACACCACCAGGGCTCCATGGAAATATCCAGAATCGGCAAATCCATGGTGATGGAAAGCAAGGCGGTCATTGGCAGGGGGTGGGCAGCAGAAGAATGCGGCTTAATTGCCCCTTCCCCGCCTTTGCTTTAGAGTAAATGTGGGCCTTTCGTCTCATAAACAAGCATCTCAGCTGGCCGAGTCCACAAGTGTGTGTGTTTGGCGGGAACATGCAGGTTTGAGGGATACTGCTTTAGGAAAAGGTCGTGGCAGGGCCTGAGTAGATGCTAACTTGCCTGGCAGACCTGTCAAACCTAAGGTTGTTGACCAGTGCACGTTTGTTTTCAAGGAACTCATCGCTTTGGCTCCTTCAACAAAGTGACACGTGGAGATCATCTAATCTACTGCTTTATGAAAACAAGGCCCATAGTAAACTCATTACACAAACGGTCCTTTTATCAAACATTATGCTTTAACAATTCCATTAGTTTTATTTAATTGGAACAATATTGAATCTCTTCTTAATCTATGACACAAACCCAAAAGCCGGTATCATCTCCATCACTGTTCCAACGAAGCGGGAGCAAGACACACGGCACAAAGTCAGGGGAAGAGAGCACAATGTGAGAGAGATCGTGCCACATACAGGTTCATTATGCCATGGAGCGGTACAGCAGCGAAGGCCAGGAAACAGCCAGGGTGGGAACTGTCTGTCTAAACCCTTGTCAAAGCACATATATACATTTGTAATGCAGAGTCCTACTTATTCATGCCACATCCTTTACAATTACCCTTCCTCTTCTGACCTCTCCACCATCTCTAAACCATCCTGGGACTTTCTCGTAAGCCCTGAGGGCATAGTGGTTCTATGTTGGGCTACTCACCACGGAAGCTACCTTGGAGAAAGATTTTTACTCACAGTCACAGGCTCCAACGACAGGGGCAGTTCCGCCCCGTCCTGACGTGCTGCAATGTTTCAGAATTGACTCAAGGGTGTTGAGTTCTTGGTTTAAGCACTGTATCAGGACACGGATAACGATCTCAGAGGTGAACGCCCTCTCTGCGACTCATCAGAGAATACTCTGCCCCCTCCTCCTCACCACCCCCACCGCCCCACCCCCACACCTCTCAAAGCAGAAATGCTGGAGCTGGGCAAGAGAAGGGGCACCACAGCCGCTCCACTCACTCTTGAATGCCTTGCTCAAACGTGTGGTCCTTATTGACACTCACTTCAATGGTGAAGAAGAACAACAGCTCACCTCAGAATTTACTGGAGGTAAGTATCAACCAAACGGTATCCGGCTTGTACTCTCACATGACAATCCTTCTCTCATATTCTACCGCAACAGGCAAGAGGCAAAAATCTCTGCCCATGGAACTGAAACATCAAGTTAAGGAAGAAGGTCATTAAACAAAGTACCATATATACTCATATATAAGTCAGGGTTTTCAGCACATTTTAAATGCAGTTTTTGTGGTAAAATTAGGTGCCTCGGCCGATATTCATGTGGGCTTATACTCGAGTACATATGCTAAGTTAAATATATAATCTGTTAGACGTCCTCGGGAAATAGGCCTGGCCAACAAATTCCCAAAGGTCAGTCTTTTTTTAATTTTTTAAGCAAAAGGGAAGAAATTTATTGGCGCCCATACAAGAAACCCTAGAGGGGCCCAGGCAAAGTGTCGCATTCACTATACCCCCATGTCCCTTAAGCCAAGCCCCAAAGCCCCAGGACTCGTTGAGGGTGGGGACCCAAACTTAACCCAGTCTTAAAACCCGATAAAGAAGATTTACTTTAGGAAAAGGGGTCATTGTGAATCACAATCAACTCGGCAACAAACAGGAATAAAGATGGTGACAGGTGTCATGAAGGAAGATATTGCAGGGAGAGCAAACCGAAAAGAAAGTGAATGATTTCAAAGAGGTGCGTCAGAGAAAAGCTCATTGAGGTGATCTTTCAGGGAAAGCCCCACGGGTGAGGGAACTGTGTTCAGTGAGAAGGAACAGCCAAGACCCTGATGCAGGGCAGGGGCAGGGCCAGTCAGACAAGCAGGGCAGCTGGAGCAGAGCGAGCCCGAGAAGGCAATAAGGGAGGCAAAAATAATATATAATTTTTAATCCTGAAGGCAAGACAATGTATGGATCTATGTCTTATTAACAAGGAGCTTTGGTTGGCTAAGTTTGGGACTGTTAACCACAAGGTGGACAGTTCAAACCACAGCTGCTCCATGGAAAGGTGAGGAAGGCTGTCTGCTCTTGTAAAGAGTTTATCTTTGAAATTCCTGCAAGGTTACTCTGAGCCGGAACAGAGTCAGGCGCAACTAAGGTGGTCACATCAACAGACTGAGGTAGGTTACACAAAAATCTTGGGAGTGGCAACACAGGTGGAAGAGTCTCCTTCAGATCAAAAAGCCATCACATGGTGACATCTCCACCCAAACTTGTGTCGGGCAGTGCTTTGCCGACTATCAAAAACAAGACACTCAGACTCAGCTCTGAGTCCTGCTTCTAGTTCAGTGAATAAAAAAGACACCTTTGAGCAAGGCAGTCTCAAAACTCTGGGCTGAGTCTGAGAACAACTGGCCATATGAGACTCGTTTTCTCAAACATCTTGTGTCCCAGACACTTATGTTCCAGAGGCTGCATACCAACTCTCCCATGAGCTCTGCCACAGTTCCCAGAAACAATGAGACAGGCCTCCTACTTCAGACTTCCGTTCCAAATCTTCCCGACTAACACAGATGAGGGAAAACTAACACAATGTGTTATCAAAGCAAAGTTTCTTGGGAGTAGACATTCTCAATACCCACAACACAAATGAGCCTTGAAAATTATACTGCGTAAAGTTGGTCAGACCCAATAGTGTACAATCTCACTTATATGCAACACCTGCAACAGACGATGGCCCAGAGAAAGTATATGAGAGGTTATCCGGAGTAGGAGTGGGGCTGCAGGAGAGGGAAACGTTACTGCATGCATTTTGATGGAGGCAATTTTTAAAAATCTGGAAATAGTTGCACAACTTTGTGATGAAAATTCGTGTAATATTGACTGAATTGTGGATGTACCCAAGTTTAAAAACTGAAATTTTCATGTTATGTATTTTTACTGCAAAAAAAATTAAAGATTGCAAATCTCCCTGAGGTTTGGCATGAGTTGGCAGCACTGGATTGATAAAGGCAGTGAGTTTGGGTTTAAGGAGGTTTTGCTTTTATCCCCCTGACCCCTTTATCTTAAGTGCACATTTCCAGCTTCACCCCCAGAGCTTCTTATTTAGTAAGCCTCAGGGGCCAAGTAATTGCCAATTTTTAAAAGTATTTGAGGTGACTGTAATAATCTGATCTGGAACTCAGTGTTCTGGTCTATCATGGCACCAGGTGCTGCAGGTAACTTTTTAAATTTTTGAGTCATGCTGAACCTTCCTCTTTAATAAAATTTGACACATATGTAAGATTTCCTTCTCTCATTAAGGAGCAATCTTTGATGGAAAGAATTACTGTGATTTTGTTTTCACAGTTTGGGCAATGCCATGTACAATGGGCAGCAAGTTTATTCATTGATAAGATGGGGAACTATCGAAAATCTGACTTCACTGGAAAGCAGTGCCTCATTCAAAACACTTAGCTTTATCCTAAAACAAATAAAGACAAAGAGGGTCTTGGCCTCTGAGGAGCTTAAAGTCTGCAAAACAACAAAGAGGTGTCCCTTCCCATTCCCTTGCCCCCGCTCCCAAAAGAAACTAACCATCTGGACCAGGTCCTCAGTGCCCTAACAGAGGTATGGATGTGGTGCCCTGAGAAGCTGTCAGCAGGAGGGAGATGCCCCTGTGCTTAAAGACTTCAGAAGCTAAGAGCAGGAATGTGTACACAACAGGAGTTATGGAGACAGAGCAGAAACAATGTCCACACAGGGCTTCTCAAACTTAAACTTGCATATATGAATACATGGCACAGCAGAGCACCCTAAACAGCCCCCTAGACAGTAAGCTTTAGAGAGCAGGTCTGTTTGCCCCAGGATGCCTCCATCTAGTAGATTCCCACAATAGACCTTTGATGAGCATCGGAGCACTTGAAACTAAGGGCTCCTGAGGTTGTTACAAAAGGTATACAGCAAAATGAAAATGGAAGTCTATTTTAGATTCTCCTCCTGCTAACACATAGCTCTTTAATAAACAGTGACATACCAGTTCTGAAAGGGCGAAAGGTTTTCTTGACTCAAACTCCCTAATTTTTACACATGAAAAAACCAAGAGACAAACAGGTTAATTGATCTGTGCAGGGTCGTGGCAAAAGCAAAACAGAAACCCATGTATTTGCTCCCTTCAGCTCCCGGTCAAGTTTTGTTGATAATCATGTAAGACTTGTTTTCTCCGTTTCACTGTCAGTAAGATAGTGTCACCTATCACTTATGTAAGGATCCAGTTCAAACAATGCGTGGGCGAACTAGTATTTCCATGACGGTGGCATTACCCAGTTTAGCAACATGACTTGGTGCAACGGGTATGAAGATTTCTCTGGTCAGCCAGCCAACTTTTCAAGAACAGATCAGCAAAGGCACCAGAAACGTGGTGTGGCTGTAGAGCTGTAGCCCAGAAGCTCAAGGTGGTCGACACTCAAAAAGCTCAGTGGCAGAGAGACTACATTTCACACAGAATATGTACCACTCAGCTTTGGAAAGCATGCCCACACTCAGCCCTTCCTACCCACTTCCCTATCCAAGGTCCCCCCCTCCTACTTCAACCAATAGTATTTTGTTCTAAGTCTTAGACCCTTTGGAAACAGTTAAATTTCCCTACAGGGAGTGAAAAAGATGGCGCACCTGTAGTGAAGTCCAAAATAGATGCATTTAATTATCGAGGTGTTTTCATGAGTCTTTTTCTGCCTTTAATTATAACAGAATTCAAAGCCATTACAGGGAATAAACCAAACCCTTGTCACCTCTCTAGTGGCAGGACCGGTCACCAATACAATATCACGATACCAAGTGCTGTGCAAATGAGAGGCCGATACCAAGGACACTGCAAAGTCAAGTGCAGGGAAAATGGTGCTGTGCATGCTACCCCCATCAAGGGACTAACTAGGGAGTCCTATGCCTGTGCTCCAGGGAAAAGCCTCTCTAGGTGTGGTGGAGAAATACTTGGCACCTGCTTTCAAGAAGCTTAGAAATCAAACAAAGACCTTTTTACGCCATGAAAACATATATCAGAATTTATTATTACTGTGCAGAGCAAATCAATTAAAGTTCATTTGCATTATCATCATGCAAATGAGCACTTCAGCATTCTCTTCAGAGAATAAAGAGGAGGCAAAGGCAGCTAAAGGAAAATCGGCTACTTTATCTTCAGCCCCTGTGATAGCCCCAATTCTTGGGGTGACTAGTTTCCTAGGCCTAACTTTAGAAAATGTATTCTCATCTGGGCTCTGTTTTCATTGTTGCCATTTCAGTACTGTTCCCTTCCTGAGAGAGCTCCATTTTAAAGTCATTTCCCCAAAAAGAGTGCCCTGGTGGTGCGTGTATGCAACAGGCTGCTAATGGCACGGCCAGTAGTTTGAAACCTCCAGCTTCTCCGAGGGAGAAAGACGAGGCTTTCCACTCCCATAAAAAGCTGCAGTCTCAGAAACCCACAAGGGGAGTCCTACTCTGTCTTATTGGGTCACTTTGAGTTGGAACTACTGCACTGCATTTTTGCCGTGATGTCACAAATGTGTGTGTCTGTGTATACATGTGTGTGTATCTATGTACACACACACACACACACACACACACACACAAATCTGGAGTGCTTTCATATCCAAACCCGAGTTAACAGGCTCACACTGAGGGCAGACTGCCGAAACCAGGCTCACAGTGAAGTCATTCCAGTATGAGATGAGGGCAAACTCAAGAAACCTCAATCACGGGAAGCAATAACTGAAGGTCTGACCTCAGCAGACCTTGGACGTGTGGACGAGAACCTCAGGAAGCTGAGTAATCTGGAACTCAGAAGCTGTCCTCCTCCCCCGCCTTGGGCGCCAGTCACTAAGCATACGGAGCAGAGGCAGGGGCAGGGGATGAGAGAGAGCACAGGGAACCTAGCAGTTACAGGGTGGTTTCACAGAAAGGTACCTGCTTCCTCTGGGAGTTGTAGCAGTGGGCGTACCTCTGCAAACGTTTGGAATGAGCCTCTGTTTAACGCATCCGCGCTTTAGACAGCAAGGCCACACACTTACGTCTCACAAACCAATTCGCACGGCTTCCCTTCTCAAAAAAAAAAAAAAAGTTGTTTTTTCACCCTGATCATGACACCCATTCCAAATTCTTTTGTCCCCCAAAGATGTCCTAGACACCCAATGTCCTAGACACAAAGGTGCCCGAGCACACAATTGCCAATGCCGTCCCCTACCTGTCCCTTAGGAATGTTGACCACTCTCAGTGATCTCTGTCTTCGCTTCAAGAACAATCTATGAAGAAATGAGTGCTAAAAATTATTTTCAGATATTTACCAGAGACCTTACAATTAAATGTTTCCTTTACTCCTCTTGTAGTCCTTCTAAATGTTCTGGCAGAAGAGTAGCCCAAAATACTAAGGTGCTCAGGTCAAGGCACTTGAGGCTGCTGGAACTCTGACCGAAAGAGCCAGACAAACTGCCAGCACCACGCCACAGTGGAACGAACATTTTGTTGTGACATTTCCTTTTGCTACCTGGATTAGAGTGGAAAATAAGATGTGAAAATAGTTCACACTCTCTTTTGTAAGTCTCTTTCTGTGGTAACTGGGACCTTTTTCTCCAGTATCCTGGCAAAATATTACCGGGGCGCGGGGCGGGGGGGAGCCCTGCTAGAAAGCATCGCAAATCTAGGGCTAAGTTGTTATTGTTGTAACTGGGTTTGTGTGTGTGTCTATGCAAATGTGGTGGGGGAGGGGGAGGAGTGGCATATATCTGCATACCAGGATGTCGATGGGGAGTTGGCATTATAAGTACCATGGCTCTACTACTATGCTGACACACACCAGAATAAATGTAATAAGAATGCTTTAAAAGGAGAGGTAACATGGCTCATATTTCGTTTCAGATTAATGTAATGCTTTCAGTTGTTTTCTTGATACTCATGTTCTATAAACTGTAAAACTAATGCCTAATATTAACCATAATAACTGTTGGATAGCATTTGAGTATTTAACTACACGCTGAACACTCCAGTAGTCCTGTGCTGTGTAAATGCCGAGTAAATATACATCTGTCAGGCCCCCTAACACCAGTAAGCATTTAGATGGGAGACCAGGCATTAATGTGGCATTATAAAGAAATGCACACACTGGACTAAGCGTTCTGTCCATCTTCCTCTAACGCTTAAAGAGCTAGCTCCCACTCAAACCTAACAGTCTGTTTGCAAAGAACTCTTCAATCTGCATTGACTAATTGTGGCCTCAGCAATAGGCATGACATCGCTCACCCGGAACTATAAAGATGCTCAGTCAAGTATGAAAGTTGGGAACGACTGACATATATATTCCAACCAACTTAATATACAATCTGAAAATATAATGAATGTCTGCATTTCAACAAAACCATCCATCAATGTGAAATGCATGACAATGGAAAGTCACAGATGCTAATTCCATGGGATTAATTAGTTCTTCAAAGTTGTTTTCCAGAGAATCTCATTCCCCAGCTGCCCATAAAGTTGGAATTCAGCACTGATGTTTTATAATATGATACTTTATGAAAAAGATTCTTTATATAGGTAGCCCTCACTTTTCGAACGTTTCCTCGATGCCACTTAATTTTCTCCACACCAACTCACAGAGACCCATTCGGACAGGGCAGAACTGCGCTGGTGGGTTTCTAAAACTAATTCTTTACATGTATAGAAAGCCAGGTCTTTCTCTCCAAGAGTGGCTGGTGGGTCTAAACCACTTGCTTCGCAGTTTGTACAGCCCCGCGCCGAACCACCACACCATGGGAGCTTTACACAACCCCCCTGAGGACCTCTTCTCACTTTTAGGAGAGTGTCACTAGCATTCCCTCTGTTTTGCGGCGGCCATAAAAAAAGGCCTGGACACCCCAAGCAGTGAGAGCATCCTTGCCCTGCTCCTTCTGCACCACGACACGGAACATAGGTCACTTCCCCTGTATCTCGGCGGTGCACTGATGCAATCAGTCCTGAGTCTACTACTTGTTAGTGCTATGTTAGGTTTTTGTGCTATGTGGTATAATTTGTGGGCTGGCCATTGACACAGTAATGTGTCAAATTTTTTCCCATGGGAAAAATTTTTTTCTCATATATATGAATGGTAGTTGTTTGTATGTGGTGTGTGTGTGTATGTGTGTGTGTGTGTGTGTGTGTGTGTGTGTGTGTGTGTGTAAGGGAAACAGATGGCCAGGCCTTTCTCCTGTATAGCCATTGCATGGGTTTTTCAGTGAGCCAGCAAACTCTTAATTGTGGAATCATTAAGCTCTCACTGCCATCTCTCAACTGTGACTCAGAGTGACCCTATAGGGCAGAGGAGAACTGCCCCCTGTGAGCGTGTGAGACCGTCAGTTTGTACAGGAGTTGAACGCCCCATCTTTCTCCCACAGAGCACCTAGTGGTTTTGAACTGCTGGCCTTGGTGCTTTTTGGTTAGTTCCCTTTGGGGTTATAAAAAGTTTCTGAGCAAGGCTCTTTCAGGTAGTGAGAGAAATCTGTATTTACTTATTTACTCTTAATACAATGTTTTTAGGGTTTAGTTCCATTTCATTGAAAACATTTGAGTGCTTTTTGTACACATCTTCCACATAAGATGTGTAAGGCACTCTTTTCCGTTTTTTTCCTGCCTTCCCAACAAATGCATTTCCAAAAGTGAGTACTCCTTTAACACAAATACATACAGCTTCATTTAAACAAAAAACTGAACAACTCTTCAGTTCATAATTAATACATTAAAGATGTGTTAAAATCAAGAAGTTAAAAATCAAACAACCAAATCAATGTGAAGGGGGTGGGAAGTAGTGGAGATCCAAAACCTACCTGCAAGTTAACACATTAAAAACTGGATAAACTTTGGATCCATCTGCAATGTGTGAAGATCTTAAGAACAGCAGCAATGGAAGCACTTTAAGACAAGTAAAGCCTTAGTTCAAGGCTCAGGATAGCCAGAACATTGTTTCTCCTGAGTTAAAAATAACAATGACCTTCATGTATCCCTGACTTAAAAATAATAATGACCTTCACGTATTCACTTCATAAATACACAGTGAACAACAACCCTTTCCACAGGCCCGAGACTTCAGTCATGGTTTGCAGGGTGAAAGCAGGGGTGAGCCTGACTGGACCGACTCTCATGGAGAAAATTGGAAGGAAGATGCTGGGAAGGAGAGAGAACAACACAGAAAAACAGCAGAGACTGATTGTTATCTGTCGTAGCTGGCCAGCAGGCCACAACTCATGAGAGCCAGGAGTCCTACAGACACAGACTGTTGTAGTGACGGGGTGTTCCCTGGCAGAGAGGTTCAGAAGCAGTGACACGTCTTTCTTCTTAGCTCATTTGAAACTGCAAACGACAGTGGATGGCAACGGGAGTGCATTAGCCTGGACTCAAAGCAGGCCTCCTGCCTGGGAGGTGAGCACCAACCGCCTCCCCCGATAACTACTGAATTAGAAGGGGGCAATACTACAAAAGGTAAAATCTGTAAGTATTCGAGGAAAATGGTTAAGTACATCTAAAGGCAAAAACGCCTCAATATTCAAACACTCAAGAGTACACATATGAGGAAAAGTAAAGCCCAAAGGCAAAGGCAGGAGGTAGTCTGACCAGAAGCACAGGGCCCAGTGTGAGTCACTGTATCTGCTCAATAGGACTTAGACTCTTCCATGACTCGCTCAGCCTGTTTTACCATTATGAATAGAATACCTCAAATTCCTGGTAAAGTATGTATACAGTAACACTTAAATCTGGTATTTTGTAACTTATTTATCTGTAGTATAGAACCACTGTTCCATCTTTCCAGTCCCAGGATTCCCTGAGATTTCGCTAGAAAGAGGGTTCTGTAAAGCATTCTTGCGCAACTGAGAATTTCATTACAATGCAAAGGGGAGATGCCAATTTGAATCCATTTCTGGGAAGCATTTTTCGAACTCATCCAAAGCAGCATTGTAATAAAAAGAAAAAAAATTTTAATTTAGTGAATTCACTTAACCAGCTGAAGTTCGGCCTACTATTCCGGGGTGGCCACTTCCTGAAATAATGGGAAAAAGAATGAAGAGGGAAGCCAAGATCCAGTTTTACCAGTGGACTTCAGTGTGACCGTGAGAAGTCATCCTGCATCTCCACTTCCTCCTCTGTAAAAGAAGATGTAAGTAATTGGGCCAGGCCCATGGATTTTGGTCAATTAGTCTGAAAGGTCCTTTCAAGATTTTGAAAAGTTCATGGGAATTATAGAGGTGCCTTTTTATGAAGCAATACAAGTTAATGACAAGTGGATTCTTCCTCTTTTCCCTAGCATTCAACCAAATTTTCTTAAGTCATCCTATGCTTTCTTCATATTAAAAACAGCAACAACTCTCTGTGGTTCTTATGGCTTTTTTAGCAGCTGAAGAAACCATTTAGAAAGGCATGAGTTCCACAGAGTCCCTATACCTAACCCCCACCTCTCTCTGACCTGTTTCCATCAAGGGAATTCTAAATCCTTATAAGCTCCCTCCAGGGACTGCCAGCCTAGCAGAAGATTATGATCTATAGGGGAAAGAACATGCACACCAAAGGTAAGTACACTACATACAGGACCTGTCACAAAAATGGAGCGGGAATCCAGAGAAGCCATAAAACAAAACCAAAGCTTAAGAAGTGTTCAGTGACTGGCACCAAAAAACAAACAAACAAACAAAAACCTCACCATCTGAGTCAGATATATGTTGCTATTTTTCAAAGAGAATGCTCACTCTTAATTAAGAGTCTTAATTAACTTAAATCAAGATTTAAGTTCTTGAGCCACCGAATGTATCAGCAGGCAGACGTCTTTTTAAATGTCTTTATATTTCTTGGTGATAAATACTTGAAGCAATTTTGCAGAATGGGTTCCCATTATTTTTGTTGTTGTTTTGATATGCCACTGATTCTCAAGCTGGTACCTCAGTAAACCTTTTCCCTTTGTTGATAAACTCAGTAATTGACATATTTGAAAAACTCACTGCCTTCCAAAGTGATCAGCCAATTTGAGAACATGTTCATTACCACACTGGTTACTACCCTCAGCAAACAATCACTTTTGGAACCTCTGTGTGCATGCATTTTCCTGGTGGTAGAGAAGGCTCTTAATGGACAGACAGAGGCGATTATGCTGCTGTACAGGGAGCTCTCAAAGTAGGGTCATCAGAGTCTTATAAAGGGGGTTCATGCCCCAGAAAAAGATCATCTTCCACATTTTGCACTCAGTACAGTTTACTAGTAAGCCTAACCTTTCAAGTTAAAGATGTCACTTAAAAATCTAGCGATGCTCCAAAATTTAACCAATATCTGTGAATATTTTTCAACTTCTTTCTTTCTTTTGCTACTCTGAATTAAATCCTCAAAGATTCCGACTGAGCATACTCAGAACACAGCTTTCATTAGCCAGTATGGAATACACACTCTAACTGCACCTGCAACGTCTTACCATGAGGTTTGGCTCAACCTTTGAAGAACCTTTATCTTTCAGTTGCACAGTTTTCTTGGCATCAGACCAGATAAGATAGCTATCTCTTGTTGGGGGGAATTTTTTCAATCACTAACAGAAACACCTTAGCTCTGGGTCCTTTCTCATATGCAAGCAAATAACCCTACAGTTCAGGAAATTCCGTTTTATACTGTAAAACTTTGCAAGGCCAAAGGCTTTTCAAGGACGAATACAAGGGGAAGGAAAAACACAAAACCCCAGAAAGCCAATTTCTGGTGCCTGACTTATCTCTCTACATTTCCCTTCAAAAAAGAAAGCAACCGGGCACTAGCTGCATGCACTTGGATTCTATTCTCGGCTCCCAAGCATGGAGCCCGAATTAGCAAGCCCCAAATTGAAATCCTCATGTATGAGTAATGCTCAAACCTGGGCCCACCCAGTATCAGGTTCAGCGTCCTGTATCAAATACGGGCTAGTGAAAAAGTATGCCAGCTCTCGCCACAAAGTAAGCACACAATAAAGGTTGTCAAATGTCTTCCTGGTGCAAAGCATCACCTCTCAGGAAGAAGACATCTGTCAGTGTAAAAGAACTATTTCCAATCTGTACGAACCCTTGCATTGGTACAAATGGTCTCCCTCATCTGGATGATGTCTTTGTCTTTGTGCTGTATTTTACAGATTAAGACTTGATAAATGTCTTCCTTGAGTAATTCTTTAAGATGACTTCCCTTTCAAATGTTTTAATTCAGCTGAGGAGCCAGTGTCCATTGCTATCTCTTCTATTCTGGGCCATAGCGACCCTACAGGAGAGAGTAGAATGGCTTCATAGGGTTTCCTAGGCTGTAAATCTATATGGAAGCAGGCAAGCAGTACATCTTTCTTCCAGTAAAGTAGCTGGTGGATTTGAACCAACCACTGTCAGTGGGCAGCATTTTGCTGAACTCACCAGGAGTCCTTGACTAATTGCTATAAAAAAAAAGAGCGTGTCAGTTCAAAAAACACGAGATTTTGTCTGAGTTCCTGATATTGTTAAGTACATACACACACAAAACAATGCAAAGTCATGAATTCAAACTTTCAGTACTGACCATTTGACATGAAATAAATTCATCTTCAACTAGAACCCAGTGAAATTTTTTTTCCCGACCATGGTTCTGCTTTTAAATAAAGCGTATGAGAATTAGCCAGCTTTTCTATTTTGGAGAGAAGATATTTTCCACAGTCTACACTTAGATGCTGAAACCATGGCATTCACATATGCTAAAGTAATAAGGCATAAAACAGTGGTTTTTTTCTACTGGCTACCTGCAAGCTTAGCTTCCAAGTGCTTCTAAGTGGAGTTTTTCAACCCTGTGGAGTTTTTCACCACCAAAGAGAATAGACACGTGGCTACACACAAAGGCTGATATAAACAAAGTTATGAAAACTTAACCTTATAAACTACATTCATTCTGAGTTTGGCACACTGCTTGGAAGTATTTGAGAGTACAATAGCTTCATAAACACACTGCAGGATCTGAAGAAGGAAACAATTCTTCATTATTTATTATACACCTGAAAAAACAGAGCATTCATTCAATAGAAGAGTTAGTTGTGCCTTGCTTTTGTTTTTCCAAGGAGACATGCCTGCCATTTCCTATGGTTTCCTGCCTTGGTGTCCTACTCTGCACACAGATCTGTATTCCAGGGAGTCCTTTGGAGTTCCCAGACGGAGAATGAGGGCAGATTCTAAAGAACATCAGGAAATAAACACCTATTTTAAAACTGGAACACATTACAGGGCGGGGGGGGGGGTGCCTTTCTACATCATTACCTTCTTTTATGACTTTCTTATATTGAAACCTTCAAACTCCTTTAAAAAAAAAACGCACTAGAATACATCTTAGTGATATGGCTGTCTGTCCTCAATTTAAAGGTATGATAATGACTACAGTTTATGAACATCTACTTTGCCCAAAACCTTACACATAGGTCCTTTTATTGAATCTTCTTACAGCAAAAACATACATTTTCCTCCCCATGGTTGCGAACTGTATCAGCCAACAGGAGGCAAACCAGACTCTGATTTCCTGGTTGTCTTTCTTCCCTCTTATACAGCGGGCCCCAAATAAAAGTTCTAGTAGGATGGCTCCGCTCTATTCTTGTCATTTTTTTAGATGGCGAAGCTTACACATCCGAAAACCAAAAGGAAAGTCCATATGGAGAGGGCAAGATGTGAGGCCCTTTGCTCAGCGGGTTTTCAGCTGCAGGCTGACTCTAGAGTGAAGTTCTGTAGACTACCAGGCTGTCCACACAATGGCCCACGCACCACAGGAAAGAGAGCCTTGCAGACACTCGGAAGCTCAGTCTGTGAGTACCTTATCACAAAGAATTAGCCTTTCTTTAAAGAAATGGTCAGCGTATTTTAAAAACATAAACACCACTGTCACTACGTCAGTTCTGACTCACGGAAATGTTATGTGTGAGTAGAATCGCTCCTGGGTTTGCCAAGACTCTAAATGTTTAAGGGAGCAGACAGCCCCATCTTACTCCCTTGGGACAGTTGGTGGATGTGACGCACAGACCTTGCATTAATGGTCCAACGTCTAATCAGCATGTTGGACAGGCTTAACAATGAATTTAACAATGCCCCAGGATTCTCCACTCTTCGTCTAAAGAAGTGCCACGTTAACAGATGATCTTGGATCGTGGTGTACTAACTACCACAACATGATGACCCACTTGAGGCACTTTGGAGAAAGTATTTCATGTGCTTTCCCAGCTCAAAACAGGAAAACTCACTTACTACTCTGTCTATATCTTAGGTGTCTCTACCAGGGAAATGTCTTTATACACTACCTACTGTCTCTGAATCAACATGCTCAAGAGAGGCCTCTTAGGTGACATACTGGGTTAAACAATGGGCTGATAACCACTCGGTCAGCAGTTCAAAATTGCCAGTTCTACCTCATCGTATGGAGTCAGCCGAGAATCAAAATAGACTCTTTCGGCAGGAGAGTTGAGTTTGAGGGAAAGCTGTCTCTTCCCTACATGACGTACGGCCATGGAAACCCTACCTAGGGGACAGGTCTCTCAGACAAGGCCATTCTGAGTCAGAGTCTACTCAACAACGTTGCACACGACATGAATTGGAGAACCAGTGGATGAAAGAGGCTTTTGATGGATGAACTGACCTATTCAGAAGGAAAGAGGCATTCATAAAATGGCAATTAGGAGTTTAACATCAAATTCTCAGGGTCTGGATCAGGTTCTCAGCATCACATGTGAATCTGCAAGAAATGCAAATGTCCAGGCCTCTTCCCAGACCTCTGATAAGTCTCAAACCCTGGAGGCAGGAACTGGGAAGAACTCTCTCCATTGCAACAAATGATGCTGAAGCTTTAGAACTACTTGCCCAAGTTACAAGCACCCACAGAAGAAAGTAGCAGATAATTCACTGAGTAGTTGTTTCTCTTTAAAAGAAAAAATCCTGAACCACCTGAATATTCCTAGTACACACATTGTTTTCAGCTTGGTTGACAACCATGAGCAACAGCTCAACATCGAAAATAGTTGTTTGTTTTTGTTTTTTTTGCTTGAAGCTTATTACTTGGGCTCTAGTCCTTGTTTCACCACTAAAAGTATGAGGTTGGGTAGCCATTTCTGCATTTCCATTTCTATATAGGACTTGACAATAACAGTTTAACTCATGGTATAAGAAGGATTAAATAGGGCTGAGCCCGGTGGCGTAGTGGTTGTGCACGGGACTGCAGCCCACTGGTATGGAGGTTCAATTCCAGCAGTGGGGCTGGGCCTTCTACTCCCACCACCAGAGAGCAGTGATGCCCCCCCCCCAAAAAAAAGAAGGATTAAATATAAATGTGATTGTTTTACGTAAAGTGGTAACTATGAATTGCTGTAACTGCAGAGCAAAAAACATTGTATGACCCTGTCATTTAGCCTTTGAAGTGAAGGGGAAGAGGAAGCACATGTGTATGCACAAGCAGAGAAAAACTGTCTGCCATCTAAGAGGGAAAGTACAACAAACGCCATTAGGGATGAATTCAAGCATGCACTGGGAGACCTTGGTGGGACAGAGTCGTCCTGCCCTACCTACATGGAAGCCAGCCAGCTTAGATAGAACTGCCGTCTTTCCTTTAGCAAGCACTTAACCACTGCATAACCAGGACTCCTTGTCATCAACACAATTTGCTTTAAAGAACTTCAAGCTCATATTTGAGTGAGGAGGAAGGCAGGGAGACTGGAAAATGGCCAAAGCACTTGTTCTTTAGTATTTCACAGTTTTGTGCCTTTTCTTTTTAAACTCTAACGCAACCAGAGATAAAGTTCTAAGTTGGATAGGAGGTATTTTCTCAAACAAGTTTAACAGATCCACAAGAGAGAGAAAGTATAAACTAACCAAACAGAATTATTAAAGGAAAGAGGATTAAAATTAGTTCTTAGTGCCTTATTTTTTTTAATCTATGAAGTAGTTGTGGGACAAAAATAGACATCTGCCAGAATATTTTTGTATTTGTACAGCAAATGTAAGACCAGTCAGAAAAACTGATAAAATGAAGATCACCAAGACATGTATTTCCATTGGCTTCTAAAGTATAAGGCAGGAGGAGCCCTGGTGGTATAGTTGCAACATGTAATCTTCAAGGATGTACTGCACAAGGTCATTAGTTTGAAACCCCGCGCAGCTCCAAGGGAGAAAGCCTGGGCTTTCAATTCCCATGAACAGTGACAGTCTTGGATATACACCCACAGGGGGTCACAATGAGTAAGCATTGGCTCAAGAGAGCAGAAAGTTTGTGGGGTTTTTGAGTTTGTAAAGTATAAACATCAACAGTCGAAGCATCAACATTATTTTTTGTGAATTATTAAACTATGCAAAAAGAGATGTCATTTTTCTTTTTTTAAGTAAGATTCACCATCAGGGTAGCTGAAGACATGAAATGGAAACATGGTGCAAAAACCATTTCACACTTTTGAGTAAAATGCTCTCAGTCAAGGATCTCTACACTATGGCCCAAGTCAAATGCAATAAAAAATGGATCATGGATGTTTTTGTATTTTTAAAAGTATTGTAATATGAGCAAGGGAGGGAAGGAGAGAAAAGTGAGCAGGGAGGAAGTTGAGAGAAAAAACACAATAAAGATCTACAAGTCCCTGATTTGGAAAGCAAAAAATCTTCACTATCTTGTTTTTTACAACCACCACCATCACAACACCCCCCCCCCAAAAAAAAAAGTTTCCTGGCTTCGGCTCCAGCATTTTGGCACAAATTTAACAGATCCACCTCTAAGTATATCCAGAACCACAATGCATGAAGAACTTTAATGGAATACTTAAAATATATTTGATTTTTTGCAAAAAGGCAAACCAGGGAGGCAATTTAGTTAGATGGTAGTACAATTTGTGAGACCACATGAGTAACAGTTGAATAGCTACCATATATACTCGAGTCTCAGCTGACCTGAGTATCAGCCCAGCTGATTTTACCACACACAAAAAAAACTGCATTAAAAATGTGCTGGAAAACTCAGCTCATACACAAGTATATACGGTAACTGATTTCCCATGTGAAGAAGTCAAAAGAATAAAACAAAAAGCATGCTTTGTCTTCTCACAGTGAACAGTTGAAAACGGAAAAAAAACTGGGAACTACAGATTTACTATATGAAACACCTTTATTTGGGTATTATTGCAAAATAAAATAAAGAAAGCTCTTACATAAACCACTTAACCCAAAATTACTTTCTGAGATGGAAGACTGTACTATCAAGGTCTCCTTTAATGGAGTCAGTCAAGCAAATTCTGATGCCTAGAGAGACCCAGTGGTCCTTGAGAGGACTTGAGGGGAAGAAAAAAAAAACCCCAGAAAGTAAAGGAGTGCTACAAAAAAATATTTCCCTGTTTAAATGTTGTTAAAGCCCCATTTCTCTAAAACAGTGGTTCTCAACCTGTAGGTCACGACTTCTTTGGGGGTCAAATGACACTTTCATAGGGGTTGCCCAATTCACAATAGTAGCAAGAATACAGTTATGAAATAGCAATGAAAATAATTTTATGGTTGGAGGTCACTATGACAGGAGCACTGTATTAAAGAGTTGTGACATTAGGAAGGGTGAGAACCGCTGTTCTAGACTTACATGGAAGCAATTTGGGCTTCCTTCTGCTCCCTCACCGTCCTCTCTCTAAATCAAGAGGTCTTTGAATCAGGAAACCCCAGCATTCCAGACAACCCTACCCTTCTTTGCACATCATCAACCATGCGCTGGTTTTAGTATCTGATCAGTTCGTCCCTGGATAATTTCCGTGGCCTCTTCATAGATCTCATACCCCTTGCCTCTTCCACCATATCCACTGAACCCTGCACTCAAATGATTGGCACAGTATGTACTAACTCCACTTCAATGCAACTGCCTCCTGTGATGCCTTTGTGTTCCAGAGATACTCCACCCAAATGTAATCCAAACGTTTTAGTCTGGCACTACAGGCTCTTCTCTGGGGAGAGGAAGTCACATAGTTCTCCTGAAAATCCATGGATAGTTCTGAACTGTTCACCCCATGGTTAGCAGTGCAACTCATACAACTGTACAGCCAGAACTAGTGCTAGTCATTAAGGTCATTGAGTCAGAAAGGAAAAGTTTACATGCCTCATTTTATTTGATCTTCATTAAAAAATACTTAAATGTTATTGTATTCATCCTATAGATAAGGAAACTTGAGTTTTCAAATGTAATAAACTTAAAAGTTAGACAATTATGGAGCCCTAGAGTTTCCACTTATCCAAACCATAACATCCTTCCTCTAATATATACAGTAAAGGTTTATACTTTTCTTATTGCATTAATACATGCGTTCTCATTTCTGTTGTACCATCTAACTGATTAAAGAAGTTAGAGATAGTGACCTATCTATGTAGGTTTATTGAAACGAATAGGTACATGCCTAGCGCCCAGAACATTGCCTTCTACATCTTGAGCAATCAAGTGATTGTTAATTAATATGAGCAAAATATTTCCATCTCCAAAGAAAAACAAAGTGTGTTTCATTAAGTCTCATTCATAATTTAAAATTAAGTTTACTGCATAATAGGTACACCACTTATTTATTGAATTTTAATAAGAGGCTTTTTAAACTCGAATTTTTAAGGGATTTTTAAATTGTTTGATTTGGGTAAAAGCTTACAGAGTAAACTGGTTTTCCATTCAACAATCTATACACATTTTAAGTATCTTCAGGCTTGCCTCAATGTTGAAATCCCCGATATGTTATAAATAGCATTCTTCCCATTTTTCCCCTCCCTAGCCAATTCCTGCCTCTTCGACTTTAACTCTAGGCAAATGCTGCCCTTTAATCTTTGGTTGGCTGTTCTAGGGAGAGTATACCCCCTGATATTACTCTTCATTTGATAGGCCTGTCTACTGTTTGGTATAAAGTTGAGCCCCAAGAGTGACTTAAAAGGCTAAAGCGTGAGAAAGAGCCACAGTCTTAGGGGTTACACCAGTCTATCATATCAGTAAGCATGGGCTTAAAAAAAGTTTTAAATCTGTTCCACACTTTTCTACCATCTATCCATAATTTCCTAGTGTGACCCCTTTCAGAGCACCCAACAGTCATCGCGAGGCATCATCTTGTTCTTCTTAGCTCACAGTCAGGGAATACTGGGGATCGCGTGGTCCATTAGTCCTTGGGCTGATTAATGATTTCCATCAGCTTTGGTTTTCTTCACGTTCAGGAGCTTTGGTGGCACAGTGGTCACAAATTGGCTGCATCTGCAAGGTGGGCAGTTAGAGACCACCAGCGGCTCTGAGGGAGAAAGAGGGGGCTGTCTGCTTCCTGAAAAGAGGTGCAGTCTCCGGGACCCACTGTGGCATTTCTACAGGGCTGCTGGGAGGCAGCATCCACTTGATGACTGTGAGTCAGTTTGGTGGATAGATGGCCATTCACAGTTGTCGAAGACCTCAGTGAGTAGTCACCAAAATAAGACACAGCACATTGTCTTTGTGGGCTATGTTCTGCCCCAAGCATACTCTCCTGTGGCACTGGGCAGATGTACTACACAAGACCTCTTTAAAGGGCTTCATGAGGATGTTGCTTTGAGAACTGCAGTGCTTTCGACCCAACCCAGGGTATTTTCAATCACCTCATATGCATGTGGAAAGCTGGACATGGACTGGAGAAAACCAAAGGATGATGGATGTTTAACAATTATGGAACTGGTGAAGATAATTGAGAGAACTATAGACAGCCAAAAGAACAAACAAATCTGTTTGGGGAGAACGTTCCTGAGTAGCAAGGATGGCAAGACTTTACCTTCCATACTTTGGCCATATCTCAGGAGAGAGGCGGCACAAAAAAAGGAAGACTCTTGATGAGATGAAACTATGCAGTGGTTGCAGCAATGGACTAAAACATAGCCATGGCCGTGAGGATGGTACAGGAACAGATAGTGGTGGTGCTGCAAGGTAGGTGATGCTTACTGCAAGATTGGAAGTTTAAACCCACTCACCTTTCCATGGGAGGAAAATGAGGCTGTCTGCTTCCACAAAATCAGAACGAACTCAATAGCTGTGTGTGTGTTTTGTTTTGTTTTCTATAATTTACAACAAAGTTCTGACACAACAAAGTCATGACACAAAGCATGACTGTCATTGTTGTAGCTTTGCACACTGGGGCTACCATAACATAGATGATATTTTTCCACCAACAACTAAAAATCTGAAACTTCCCAGTCACTCTGAAAAACTATAATAGAGTGATGTTATTAATTTCTATTTTCCATGGAGAAATCATTCCACTATCTCATAACAAATACCATAAAATAAAAAGAATCTGAGAGGAGGAATGTTTTCCTTTCCAACCTGGCACAATGTGAACACCACCACTTTTCATACAATAGACATATTTGCTAAATATCCAGAACAGGCACTCACTTGACAAATGAAAAATTATAATCAACAATGTCCTCCCTTCATCTCCCCAAATGCTTCTCTTTTTAAGCTGCCCCTTACTGGGAAGATGAACTCTAATGTGCCTGAGGCAATTATCAATGACCTTGTATTCCAAATTCACTGCCATCAAGTCAATTCAGACTCATGGAGGCCAGAATTGCTCCATAGAGTCTCAAAAGCTGTATCTTTATGGAAACAGATTGTCACGTCTTTTCCCCGGGGAGTGATGAGTGAATCTGAACAACCAATCTTTGATTTTCAACCAGGTGCTTTATCCCCGGTGCCACCAGGAGTCTTTCAGTACACTTATCCCCCAATATTATAGGCATATTGTGGAGATTTTTCAGGTTCGATCCCAGACCACCCGGATAAGGTGAACATCATAATAAAGCAAATTACATAAGCTTTTGTGTTTCCAAGTGCACATAAAAGTTGTTTCACAGTATAATGTTTGGAGACTGATAGGTGGAGTTGGTTAAGCATTTGGCTGCTACCCACAAGGTCAGAGGTTCAAAGCCATCAGCCACTCCACAGGGGAAAGATGAGGCTGTCTATTGTGAAAGATTCACTTTGGATGCCCTATGAAGAAGTTCTACTCTGTTTCACAAGGTCTCCGAGTTCGAACTGACTTGGTTACAGTAAGTGTACCCTGTTATGGGCGCAGTAGCATTTGGGAAAATTTTGAAATACTGCAAAATGAACAAAATATGGCAGAGACATGAGGTGAGCGTATGTGGAACTGACAGACTTGTGGGGCACACAGGGTGACCACCAAGCTTTCCTTGGCAAAGAGTGCATTTCTATGGTGCATAACAAAGCAATGAGTAAGAAAACAAGCTGTGGCTGTATGTCTTTACACTTATTCTCAACCCCTTTCACTTTTCCTATCTCCCTCCCTCTTTTCTTTTACTTTACCACGCTCTTTCAGCTTCTCTCTTCGAGCCCCACCCCACCCAACCCCCCTGTCCCATGTTGTTTTGTTTATGCTGGATCAAGGCTTCCCAACCCAGATCAGCAGATCTCTCTTCAAGGGCCAGTGAGTGCACTGTGGGACAGTTGTCCTTTTCCTCCATTTTTATCTCACTGACAACTCTGAAAATTTGATATAAATATACTCCGGGTCATCTTCATGACTACCCATACATTTCAATGTCTGTACATTTCAATACCATTCCCATACATTTCAATGTCTCCATGTACTTAACTGCACAGGAGTCAGGAAGCATTAACCAGTCGGGCCCAATGGACAGACAGGATGATGGCTCATGCCCCTTTAGGCCGATGCTATATCCCAGCAAATTGTCCCTCAGGGCTCAAGAGATCTCCCAGGGAGACGAATGACAGTAGAAATGAGTCGTGGTCAGAAAAGCAGTGATAGAGACTGCATCCTATTCATGATGCCAGCAGCTTTGCGGTTCCAGTTAGCCCTCTTTTAAAGTAATGTTCATGGGAATTTTATAGATCTTAGTTTTGTTATTTGTAAATTGCTTTGGATTTTGAGTTACAGCAGAGCTAAACATAAAATGTCTTCGTTCTTATGTGCACTCTATATAACATTATAACAAACTCGTTTCTATCACTTAGAGGCATTAGGAATGTTTTCTTCCTTATAAGGAACCATTACATCACTTTAGTTTGTATAGCAGAGACTTGAATTATGGCTTCCCCCCGTACCCCCACCCCACCCCGGCAATCACGGAGCCTCGGTTCAAATGGGAGCGAGAGTCTTTGCCAACCTCTAGTCCTCCTTTACTCACCAGAGTGTCCATTCCAAACCACAGGGCTGCTGGACACCACAAGGGAAAGTAACTGAGCTGTAGATGAAGCCGGTGTTGCCAGCACACCTAAAGGTTCTGTCCATTTCCATTAACCATTTCCCTCCTTCTGCTCAACTTCCACAGCATATCATGCTCTGCTGTTGTTTCTTAGTGTTAACTAGGCATCCTAACCTGCTAAAAACTCCTAAATCCCTCAGCACAAGGGACTGCATCTTTCACCTTTGTCTCCCCGTGGCAGCTAGCACGAAGCTCTTCACAGACCAGACACTCGGAGAGAAATCACATCAGACTACCTATTTCTCTCTTGTACCATCTTAGGGCCAGTTCTTTGGGCTCTCTTCTGCTTTCCCGTGATGACAACCACCATGGCTGATAGGACACTAACATCACACTGGCAAAAAACCAACGGCAGCCTTTTCTTTTTCTTCCAAATGGTTTCACAAGAAAAACAAGATTGTTTTGATCTATATTTACTCAGAATGGAATAGGTCATGATGACAACAGTTTGGCAAGTTTAATGCTAAGTAACACATTTTCGGTATCTCTTCTACCCTGACCCCTGCAAAGGACTGTTGACTTTGGAGGCATGCTTTACAGAAGCAGATTTGTAAAGAATGAGCTTAAATACATGCAGCAGAAAATGGGAATGGACTAAAGAACCTCACTGCCACGCAGTCAATTTCAACTTCTAGTGACCTTCTGTGGCCGAGCACAACCGTCCTTTGGGGTTTCTGAGACTGCACATCTTGGCAGGACGCAGCCTCCTTTTCTCCCACAGAGCAGCTGGTGTTTGAACGACTGACCTTACGGTCAGCAGCCCAACTGCTAACCCACACCCCTGGGGCTGTAGAGAAACTCTGAATAATAAGATACAGACCAGGCTTTATACTGCAGTGGGTTTATAATTCACCAAAGACACTTATTTTCCTTAACTTCCTAGACTAAATAATCAGCATTCTAGGAAAACACTTATCTCAGGCATGAGCATCCACACGTCTTCGACAGGCAGAGAAATATGAATATAGATGCCAACAAAGAAAATGCCTCACTCGCTGCCGCCTGAGAAGTCTGAGCAGTCAATACCATGCCTAGTCCGGGTAGACTAGAGAAACAAATTCACAAACACGCATATGGATATAAAGGAAAGGTTTATATACAAGAGAAGTGGAACATTGAGAAAGCATCCCAACCCAGTGCAATCCAAGGTCACAAGTCCGATATTAGCCCCTATGTCCGATACCAGTCTATAAAGTTCTCTTCAGACTCATGAAGCACATGCAATGACACCAGGACAATCACAAGCCAGTGGATGCAGAGTCTTGTGTATCCAGCGGTAGCAGAAGCATCCGGCGCTGGCAGGGGTCTCTCCATGGCTCCTAGTTTCCAGGGCTCAGGGTCCCTCAGCAGTATCCACTGGTGGCATATTAGTGATGGTAGGGACCTCTCATCATTTTGCTACTCTTATGAATGGGGCGACCCCAGTGAAAGGGTCATTCAACCCCCAAAGGGGTTGCTACCCCCAAGTTGGGAACTGCTGTTTAAAAGGAAACAGGTAAGAATGGAACTAAAGAGGTTTACTCCAACTCTATGTAATAAATTCTCAAACATAATGCTGCAAGTGTTATGTGAAACTTCCAAGACTTATTCATGTGACATCAAAGTTTGAGTATCATTTATTAATACATGTATAAAATCATTTGATTAGCTAAGCCCTACATGGTTACTTTGTGAAAAATAAATTTCTCATTTGAGACACATATTAACTTATGTTTTCAAATATCAACAATACTTAGCACTAATTCTAACTACACATTTGACTGGTCAAGACAACCTTCTTCCCTTGAAGAGTGGGACAGAAGCCAAACCCACTGCACAGAAGGGGCTCCAACTCAGAATGGCCTTCCTATAGGACTGGGCAGAACTGGCCCACAGGGCTCCCAAGGGTAGACATTTTTACAAAAGGACACTGCCAGTGCCATTTCCAGAAAGACATGACAAGGGAAACAATAGTAAATTTTAGAAATTATTATGTCTGTCTGTTGCTCTTCCATTTATGGCATGTTAGCACTGGCAGAGTGAAAAGCACTTTCGAATGCCCAATAAAATGTTAGTAGCAAACCTTTCACACACACCTTCTATTCATAATTACCATCATAAGTTATGATCATGTTATAAATTCTCATTCAGCCAAGATTAACTCACACTTCTGTATTAAGTGGATTTAACTGTGGCTAACTTTTATAACTACAAGAGAAAGGCTGTGTCAAGAAGTGAGTGGTTCTGGGCATCAGAATTCCTAGAACAGACCCAGGTTCAAAAGGTGACAGTCCCATGGACTCACTGTCAGAATGTACACAGGTTCACATGCCCTCTCTGAGTCTCAGTTTTCTCATCTGAAGGTTCACCAATAAGAATGTTTACCTTATAAGGTAACTATGAGAATTACCTGAGAGTGCCCTGGTGGCATGCGTGTTTAAGCCTTCAGCTGCTAACTGAAAGGCCAGGGATTCAAACTCATGAGCCACCCCAAGAGAGATCTGCTCCCCTCAAAAATATGTCCTAGGAAATTCTTCTGGGTAGTTCCACTCTATCATACAGGGCCTCTGTGTGCTAGAAAACCCACTAGACCACTGGGACATATATAGTACCAATAAGAGTTGGCATATGATAACAAGAGACATGCTTACTTCCTTCCTAGATTAAAAGCAGATGCTATTACTAAATTTAAAGGAAATAGAATAAGCCCCCAGTTAATGTCCATATCTCATTTACTTAAGATGTTAAAGCAACTAGCTGGTCTCCCATTTGTATAGTTTTTGTTCCTTTGTCCATCCCTGACCTTGTTCAACATGGTTAAATTTGAACTTGTCACTCTTGCACCTTGAGTATGCCATCAGCAAAAGATAATGTGCTTACATTTCAGAAATGAGCAAATTCCAGTAAGGATGCATCGTCTAGCATTCACTAATTGTTTAACAATAAAATGTAACCCCCTTTTGACATACTAATGGAGCATAAGAACAACATCCCAGTTAAGTGAATCACTAGATCTTGGTTTTTTATTGATTAAACGTTGTTTTAAAAGAAATGGGAGCAAAAAACAGATTATAACTAAAAATCAGTCAACGCATAAACATGTTTAAAAGTCATATACAAAGTACCACATCCCCTCACCCTCCAAGTTTCCCATTAGTCAGTGTAACTGACATGCATAACCCATCACTAGGTGGTCATCATAGGCTGGATTGGTTGGGACCTTCCTGAATAAAAGAACCCTGTGCACCCCAAGCCACCAGAACCACCATGCTGCTTACAAAACATCTTGCCCACAGCAAGAATCAAAGGTTGGGCAAATGATCAGTGACTATAGGCAAAACCTGCAGCCCTGTCATCACCTCTGTCACTCACTAAAACACACACACACACACACACACACACACACACATACACACACATATCAATCTGGCTATTTTTTTGTTGTGGTGGTGGTAAAGCACATAACAAACCAGTTGCAACCATTGCCCTCTAACCACCTCTCATTTCTTATACCACCTTGGCTAACATAGGTCCAGGTTCAAAAAGTCATGGATAACAAAACAGTATGAACACTTATGAGAACTATTCAGTCAAGTAATAGAGTAACTTAACTTAAAACTAAACGTACAAGTTTTTTCAAAAAAAACAGAGAATCGGTAAACTATCTTTGGTAAATATTGCAAGCAACTTCTCCAAAAGTACAAGCTGTATGCTGTCTTTGAGACAGACGGTTTCTTCACTCTGAAGAACCCTTAAGAGCCTAGCAATATTCTCTCTCTCAACAGTGCAACTTCCAAAGAAATGGAAAACGGAAAGTACTCATTTTTAAAATCCACTTCACCCCATTGCAGACAAGTCATATTAGGTTGCGCTGACTCTTCAAATCCCACTTGGGAACATGCTGCCCACTTTTCCCCCCATTTTACTTCGAAGGGATCTGCTTTTCTTCTAGGCTTTGTCACCCTTCCAAAGAGCACCTAAAAATGAATCTGTCATTTCTAAATTTAACATTGTGCTACTGTTTACTCTGAACTCTTAATATTAGTAACTTTATCGGGATTTTGCTACATAGTGGCAACATGCCACAGTGAACTTCCGCACAGTAAACTGTATCAGTAGAAAATGAGATGACAATTTCTCTTTGATTAAGTGGTGAGAGACTACAATTTTGAGATCTGGGGAAATAAAAGCAACAGACACTTACTTTGAAGTAGCATGACAAAAAAAAAAAGTAGTCCAACGCCAAGCACCCCTCCTTCGATGTCCCCTTACATAAAACAAGTTATCTATAGCCACTTTCAAGGCTCAGTTTCCTTACCTGGGGAGAAACCCTATTCTGTCTTGTGGTTACAAGACAAACAGTTGGCCCTCAATGAAATGACTGCTTCCTGTAGGCACGGTGGCCACCACTGCTTAGTCAGTCTCCGACCCTTAGTGACCCTTCTTACAACAAGGAGCGCCACTGCCCAATCCATGTCAGCCTCACGACTGGCGTGTTTGCGCCCACTCATGGATTTCTCTCCGACTCACTTCTTCATTACGCGTGGGGTTCTTTTCTTCTCCTGGACAGAGGTCAATATTCTCCCACTTTCCAGCAACTCTGTTGGAAACAGCTTTTGCCACCTTGCGCTGTCCCATACAGGGCTTTGCTGGCGGTGTGGCCGGAGCACTAACTACTAAGTGTGTGCCCTGAGCACACACAGTGCGCAGGTGCCAAGGCGTGCTCGATGGTTCAGGTCAAGTCAAACCAGAATGCAGACAGGCAGGTTCAGGGTGTTTTTCGTTGTTTGTTTGTTTGTTTTACTGCTAGTTTTACATAAGGAAAAGTGTAAAGCCATTTTCCCATAACAGCCTGGCTTGATCATAAAAGTCCAGTTGTTTCCAAATGTAGTAAATGCATAAAAGACTGTGTAGCAAGAAAGTCACTGTTCTTTGTAAAAGGGAGAAAAGAAACTTTTCCTCATGTTTTGACCTTTGCTGGA
>PVJH01000866.1:0-243597 GCA_004026705.1 Nesogale talazaci
AATTTGATTATAACCATAGGAGTAGAGATAATATTTTTGTTTTTTGGGTTTTTTTGGCAACACTGCCCTCTGGTGGTGGGAGTAGGAGGCCCACCTTTGCTCCTGTGGAGCTGCTGCTGGAATTAAATGTCCATCCCAGTGGGCCACAGTCCCGCACACAACCATTATGCCACCGAGGCTAAGCCTGAGATAATATTTTTAAAATCATTTTGTTGGGGGTTCACACAACTCTTATCATGATCAATCCATATATCAATTGTATGCAGTTCACACCTGCACACCTGCTGCCATCATTATTCTTGAAACATCCTCCTACTTAGCCTCCTGGTCTCAGATTTTACCCACCCACATTTTTTGGGTGGATAAAATTTTATCTTTAATAGTCTTCTGTTTGGCTGCACAAAAGCATGTCTTCCACAGCCAAACATCTTGAGGGAATGAATTACTGGTCTTTAGGTTCAGAGTCATGGTCTCTGGGGACAGAAAGATCAATTCACATAACATAATCTTCAAAGACAATGTTCTATGTCCAATTTTAGATACTAGTGTCTGACTAAGGTTTTAAGAGGTCTTGAGTAACTATTGAAGGTACAGTTATCAACCTATCCCTGTCCACAGGAAAAAAGGGTAAAGGAAATTGAAGAAGTATGAAAACAGTACTGTGTACTAATGGGCCACCCAAGCATCCACCTACACCATAATGAGACCAGAAAAGTCAGAGGGGCCCAGATAGATACTCATTACAAATGGCTCTGAAAGAGACCACATTGAAAGGTTCTGGAGACAGTGGTTCTGGAGAAAAATGTAGAACCAAGTGTCAAGTCATAAAAAAGATAAAGCTTACTGGTCAAATAGACACTAATGTAGCCTCTGAGACTATGCCCCTCGTTGTTGTTATGTATCCTCATATAGCTTCTGACCCATAGTGATCATATGCAAAACAGAATGAAACACTGCCCAGTTCTGTGTCAATCTCACAATTGTTCCTGTGCTTGAGCCCATTGTTGAAGCCATCTCTCGAAGGCCTTCATCTTTTTCACTGACCCTCTGCTTTACTAAACACAGCATAGTCTTTTCCTTACTCATTCTTTAAGTCTTCATTGAACTCACTTCCACTGCCTCAAACAATAGAAAAATATGTAAGAGGAACAACAAAACTAGAGCAGTATGCACATCTATAATATGTAACCATTTGACATCAAAGTGGCAGCACTTACCCAAAGGCAAATTTCAAAAGAGAAAAGAAATACAAAAATGAGAAACATAGTAAGGAAGGGAGATAAGGGATGTTATTTTATATGGATTGTTTTGGAACATAATGAAACAAAATGTGCATGAACTGCTGAATGTAAATCTGATGATCTTTTTTAAAAGAATCATGTCCTTCCCCACATATGCAAAGCACGTAACTCAAATACAAGATCAAAATCTCATTTTCAGAATCATCTAAATGAAATATGTGTGAGACTTTAGGCAAATGTTATCATGGATCAAAAATTTTCAGCTGTAAATCTAAATATAAGTTATTTACTTCCAAAGTATAATGGTAAAACAGGCACAGGGTAGAAATTAGCATTATAAATGGTAGAAATCAAAGGGAAACGGGGGGAATAGACACCAAGTTATTCAAATTCCCACGGAACAAATTACATTAGCTTTCAAGGCTTGAAAATAATATTCGGTGCACTGAGACACTTAGGGAATTGGCCAGACACTGGGCTTCGGTCATTATTTCTGAATCTGTCTGGAACTCCCCTTATAAACCCATTAAGACAGCATCTCTATTTCCTAGACTTTACTCAATGATGCTGTGTTGATTCTGAATCAAAACAAGCCTATAGGACAAAGTATATCTGCCCTATGAATTTTCTGAAGCTCTAAATCTCTACCAAGGCATACAGTCCCATCTTTCTTCTGTTGAGCAACTGCTGGGTTTAATCTGCAGCCCTTAAAGTTAATGATCCCACATTTAATGTACTGTGCTGCCAAAGTTCCTGCCCCTCACTTTGGGTAGTACCATTCTCCTAGGTCAAGCGTGTAGTAATCACACTCCCTCAGCCCCAGGAGGCTTTGTACATCTGTACCTTGAGCATAGTAGCCCCATTCGTCAACTTGAGGTGACCCCTATTCTTTTGGTCATCCGGCCTGGCAAACCTGCTCACATAGTTCTGGCCAGATGCCATAACCCCTTAGCCTAGCTGAGAGAGCAGCTTTACACTCTAGGTCTCAATTGGTGGAACTCTGGAGAAACCTAGACTGTGACTCCACCCTTTGAGACCCAGAGAACTGTGGGTATACTATAAACAATATACTGCCTTGAAGTCAACTCTGACATGGTCTTCTTAAAGGACCAGCATAGAACTGCCCCTGAGGGTGAAAATTTATATGGGATTGACACATGAGAGAACACCTTATCTTTATCTCTGGGAGTGACTAGTGGATTCCAACTAGAGACTTTGAGATTACCAACAGATTACCTTGAGACTGTGGATATTCCCTTTAAAACTAAAGCAAGCACTGCTTCCTGAGAGTCTTCCGCAGTTCTGCTGATCTTTGAACTGGTCCAGTGATGGTCCTTTTCGTTTCTTAGAAGTCAACAGGTATGTGCAAAAAAGCATTACAGTGATTTATTTCCTGTCTGTCAAATTCCAGGATGACAGCGACTTTCCTTCATTTTGTACTGTATCTTTCCCTTTCACTCTTAACTAACAGGAATTTTGCTTTTGTCTTTGAAGGAATTCATTGTCATAGGCTTAATATTTTTAAAAAATATTGAATGACCAAGGTCTTGATAAGACTCTTAGGACATGTTTCCTTAGTTGGCACAACAGAATTTTCCAAATCTTTAAGTTCTGTTTCATTTTAAACAGTTCATTTTTTAGTTCATCTCTTTCTCCTCAAAATATACTGTAGGTGGCAAGAAGAAATCAACAGTCCCCTTTAAGATCATGTTTAGAAATTTTCTGACCCAAATAACCAAGTTCCTCACTTAGAAGTTCTACCTTCCACAAAATATTTGGACATAATTTGGGCAAAGTTTCTGGCCACTGCATAAAAAGCTTCAACTTCCCTCAACGGTTCAATTACACCTTTATTACTTCCACAGAAAGGCTCACTAAAATCTCATTTAACACTCTTTTTCTAGAAACAATCTCTGGATGCTATGTATTCTCAAAGATTATAGACTTTCTTATTTACTCACCTAATTTCGTTCTGAGTCTTTTCTACTATGGCCTTTGGCAACTATAATTCTATCAGTAGTTTCTTCAAGGGTATCTAGAACCTTCTTACAAAACATGTGGAAATTTCTCCAGATTGCATGTAGAATCCAATAGTAAAACCACTTGATCATTTTAGGTATTTCTTGGAGCAGCACCCCTTCCTGGGTACCAAGGTCTGCCTAGGTTGTAGAGTACTTCAGTAGAAGTGCCACAGCTGGGATTATTTAAAGAATAGAAATTTATTTCCTGACAATGTAGAAGAGGTTCAGATCCATAGCACTGGCTCTTGAAGAAAGTCTCTTTCTTCTGTCCAGTCTGGAGAATGGACCTTATCTCTTCTTATCTTCTAATCATAGATTCTTTGAGGGAATCCTATGCTGTGCATCTTCCCCTTTCTGCTTGGCCTGCTTGTTAATTCTGCTCCTTTATGCCTCAAAAAGATGTTTTAAGTTAAACCTGAAATGGATATTGCCTCATTAATATAACAAACAAAAGCCATTCTGTAGTGGGATTTAAGGGTAGAATTAGGAGCACATAAATTTGACAGTACTCAATTCAATTCATAACACACATTATGTGTTGAAGTACAAAATATCTCCCAGCCAATCAAAGTTTTTATCATAGCTTAAAATCACAAATATGCTTCTAAAATTAACAAAGAGACAGTCAAATATATATACAACAAAATTTTCTAGTACTGTTATGCCACCCACCCTTTCAATCTTGAAGTACAGCACTGTCTGTGATAGGAGAATATCTATCTGCATGCAAGAAAATCCAATCAATACAACTATTATTCAAATTTATGCACCAATCACTAAGCTGGTGGTGCAGAAACTGAAGAATTATATCAATATCCTCATTCTGAATTTTATCAAACACACACACAAACATACATTGGAATTGCTGGCAATTGAAATACAAAAGTTGGAAACAGAAATGAAGAAACAGTAGTTGGAAAATATAGTCCTGGTCACAGAAACAAAGTTGGAAAGTCATATGAAACAATTTTACAAGAATGGAGACATCTTCATTGAAAATACCTATTATTCCATGATACAAAAGGTGTTCACACACATGGACTTTTGCAAAATGGAATACACAGAAATCAAATGAACTACATCTATGGGAAGAGACAATGGAAAAACTCGGTATCAGCAAGTAAAATAAGGATCCAGGTTGACTCACAATTGCTCATTATTCTATTGTTCAGGTTGAAGCTGGGTAAAATCTAAACAAGACCAGGAGAACTCAAAGATTACCTGTCCCACCTTAATTTTGAGAACATCTCAAGAACAGATTTACGGTATTTAATGCGACTGACAGGAAACGAGATGTAAGATGACATTGATGAAGAAATCAAAAGGTTATTAAAAAGATAGGAAATAACAAAAAGATAAACATCCTTAATCACAGAGTAGTTAAGATAAATGGAAGGAATATGAAGTCAAAGAGCTGAACAAAATTTCAAAAGGCAGCTTGAGAAGACAAACTAAAAGGTTATAATGAAATGTGCAAAAGACCTACATCTAGAAAGCAAAAAAGAAAGAACACTTTCAACATGTCTTAAACTGAAAGAACTAAAGAAGCTATTCAAGCTTTGCATTGCAATATGAAAAGACTCTATAGACAAAATATTGAACATTGCATGCAACTAAAAAGAAGATGGAAACAATACACACAGTCACTGTACCAAAAAGAACTGGTAGATGTTCCACAATTTAGGGAGGTAATGTAGGAGCAAGAACCAACAGTACCGAAGAAAGACGTTCAAGCTACCCTGAAAGCATTAGTCAAAAACAAAATTCCAAAACTTGATGGAATACCAGTTGAAATGTTTCGACTAGCTCATGAAGCTCAGGAAGCACTCAGTCATCTATGCCAATAAATTTGGAAGACAGGTACTTTGACAACTGACTGAAAGAGATTCATATTTGCACCCATTCCAAAGAAAGGAACCCAACAAAATGTGCAAACCATAGAACAATATCACTGCCACTGCTTGCAAGCCATTTTTTTTCTTGAAATCATCCAACAATGGTTTCAGCAATACATTGACAGGGAACTGCTGGAGGTTCAAAGTGGATTCAGATGAGCATTTGAAACAAGGGATATCATTGTTGATGTCAGATGTATCCTAGATGAAAGCAGAGAATTTCAGAAAGATGTTTGATTATGCCAAGGCCTTCAACTATGTGGATCATAACAAACTATGGAAAGCTTAAAGATGAATGAAATCCCAGAACAGTTCATTGTGCTCATGTGTAACCTACACAAGGATCAATAGACACAATAGACTTATGGTTCCCAAGCTTCCTAATGCCGTAACACTTTAATACAGTTCTGTATGTTGTGATGACCCTCCAATCATAAAATTATTTTTGCTGCTACCACATAACTATAATTTTGCTACTGTTTTGAATCAGGTGATCCCCGTGAAAGGGTCATTCAACCCCCAAAAGGGTTGCGACTTACAGATTGAGAACTGCTGAATCGATAGTTGTGTGAATAGAACAAAGGCATATTGTATGGTTTATAATTAGGGAAGGTGTGTGTCAGACTTGCATCCTCTCACCATACTTATTCAATCAGTATACTGAGCTAATAATCATAGATACTATATGATACAAAGAAGAATGACATTAGCATTGGAGGAAGACTTATTAACAACCCATGATATGCAGATGACAAAACCTTGTTTGTTGAATGTGAGGAGGAATTGAAGCACTTGCTGATGAAACTCAAGGATGGAAGTCTTCAATCTATATTACAATTCACTGGAAAAATGGCCCAAATCCTCCCAACTGGACCAATAGGTAACCTCACGATACATGGAGAAAGGGTTGAAACTGTCAAGGAAATCCACAGTTGATGCTAATGGAAGCTGCAGTCAAGAGATCGAATGCCCATTAAATTGGACAGATCTGCTGCAGAAAGCCTCTTTAGAGTTTTGAGCAGCAAGAGTGTTAAAGGAGTACGATGTGCCTGGCCCAGACCATGGTGGTTTCAATTGCCTCATATGAGCATGAAATTTGGACATTGAATAAGGAAGACAGAATCAATCCATTTGAATTATGAAGTGGGAGAAGAGTGGTGAACGGGTCATGAGCTGACAAGAAAACAAACATATCTGTCTTGGAAGAAGAACAACCACAATGCTCCTTAGAAATAAGAAGGGCAGGAGGTCATCTCATGTACTTTGAACATGTTGGCAGGAGCGATGAGTCCTTGGGTAAAGACATTATGCTTAGTAGAGGGGCAGTGAAAAGACGACGACTCATCCACATGGCTTCCAACAGTGGCTGCAACAATGAACTCAAAACTTAGAACAATTGCTAGTGTTGCACAGGACAGGATAGAGTTTTGTTCTGTTCTACATGGGGTTGCTATCAGTGAAACAGACTCGATGGCACCTAATACAAGTAACAACAACAGAAATATAATTATGTTGGGTCACAAAAGATAAATGAGAACCATTTCTAATTCTGCAGTTATAATTCTACTTCAAATGTAGCTAGATTAGCTTCATAAGTAAGTAATTATTGCTATAAAAATACAAATTCCTTGCCATAGGTTGATTATTTCTCACTCAAGCAGACCCTGTGAGACAGAGTAGAAATGTCCCAGTCTGTTTCTGAGACTGCAACTCTTTACAGGAGGAAAAAGTGCCATCTTTCACCAGGGAGAGGAGAATCTGGTAGTTTTGAACATGTCACCTTGCAGTCAGCCATGCAGCATGTAACCCACTAAGCCCTACAATATATCTCTGTACATTCTGGAAAGATTATCATGATATTGTTATTCATAGAAAAGGACTCTGAGGTTGAAATCATGCACTTTTCAAATGTATAAAAATCATTTAGATTGCTTTTATGTTCAATGTTTGACTCACATAAAATTTTATTCATTTGTTAGCATAGTTGTGAGTTTTACCAACTCTTTTCTGAAATGCTAAATTATCTTTCTTTGGATTACAAACACAAAAATGCTAAGTGGCACCCATGGCGATCTAAAAGGGGTTCTAGTCTCTAAAGAGTCTTTAGGAGTGAGGATCATCTCCCCAGGACACAGCCACCACCACGCAAAGACTTAGATGTTTGGTATGTTTTGGCAAAAGGGAGAGAAGGCTGTTCCTGTGAAATCAACAATGCAAGGCAACCTGAGAACTCTTTCTCAAAGAGCTCAATATATTTTACAAAAATTTAGGATTATTAAAATAATTGGTAACAATAGGTGAATTTGGATAAAAAGGGTTACAGATATTCTTTGTGTGGTTCCTGTATTTTTCTGTAGTTTGAAATCATTTTGAAACTTTAAAAAAACACAGAAAGTTAGTACAACAATACGATGTTTGCTGGATGATATTCAAACTCTTTAATTCTTATAAAACAAATAATTGCTCTATTTTCATTTTATCTGTATGTATTTTATGTTCAGAACCAGAATAAAATACCACAAGCTTAAAGCTCATTCTTGTAAACACATTCCTGTCATTGGGCTCCATTTCTTTTATTTAAAATATGATATAGGATAGTCAGTAAGAATATTTCATAATGTCATTTCCTCTTGGCTATAAAATCTAGCTTTTCAGTTTTCCAGTCTGCATTTACAGTAAGATATATTAGTGTAAATATTTTATGTTTAAGGGAAAATATTATTATGAAAACACTTTAAGAAAATCATTTTGGCATTTTCCTCCTTCTTACATTAAGCCATTTTATACCTTTTGGAAAATAAACTCAAGGCATGCTTATTGGACATTTGGTTAAAAAGTAAATGTAGTTCAAAAGAAAATGAATCTACCAGAAGTATCTCTTCAGTGAAAACCATCTAAAACTCATTTTCTGAAATATGAATATATTATTTCAGCAAGACTTTAAGTAGAATGGCAAATAATAATTTCGATTTTAATTGAAATAAATTTTTATTTAATTCCATGTAGTATGAAAAAATGTAGCATTATGAATTTTCCCTACAACTAAACTTATTCCGTGTGCCCATTTTCACTGGTGACAAAATATGTAATCTTGCCAAAGAAAAATAAGCTTGTACTTTAAACATAATGTCTTTATGGAAATTGGTTGGTTGGTTAGGAATTCGCCTACTCTCTAATCTCCTCCACATCTTCCAAGGGCTAACATTTCCCTTCAGGGATCACACTGGCCTCTGTGGACAGGCGACCAAAAAAAGTTCATTTGGATATACAAACTCTGCATTTCCTACATGTGTGAACAATATACTATTACTGTGAGGTGTCTTGGAATGCACTGGTTCAGTGTCCCAACATACAACAGAATAAATCCTACCCACTTCTGTGTTAATCTCATGTTTAATGTTATGTTTGAGCCTACTGTTGCAGCCACTGTGTGAATTCATCCCGTCAAGGGTCTTAATCTTTTTCACTCACCCTCACTTCAATGAACACAATGTCATTCTACAGGGGTTGGTCTCTGCTGATAGCATGATCAAAATGAGTGAAACAAAGTCTTGCCGTCATAGTTTTTGAGTAACATTTTTACTGTGCTTCTTTCAAGACAGATATGTTCATTCCTCTGGGAGTGGATGGCATGTTTAATATTCTTAGCCAACACCATAAGTCAAATGCATCAAATCTTTGGTCTTCCTTACTCATTTTTTTCATGAAACTATGACAAACTGACAGGTGAGTGGGGGTGGGGTGAAATAGACTTTTGCATATATTTTGTACATATTTCATATAATATTTTGCATTTTAAAATATGGTTCTTGCCATTCACATTGAAACATAGATGTTCTACTTTGATTTTCAGTGGCATATGCCACACAACTCACCATAACCTCCACATCATGACTTTTTTAGGTCTGCTTCAAGGCCTTTGCAGGGTCAGCATTATTCAACAGCAGAATCCTTGCCATTGAAAAACATTGGTTTAATCCCGAGTCAATGGACCTCATCTGTTAGTGGAAGCTTCTGTGTGACTATGATACTGAAAGGATTTCAGCAGAGCCTCCAAACTAAGATGGACTAGAGAGAACGGTCTCACAATATTCTTCACAATTCATCCACCAAAAAGCCCTATCTGTCACAAGGTTCTAATACACTACAGATTATAAACCATGATTCATTTCATTGTGCATGGAGTCACCATGATCCAGGAGTTAATACCATCACTGTTAACAACAACTAAAGCACTTTGACACACACTGAAGCTGCACACAGGCCACAACTTTTCCAAGCACATCACCTGTAGCTTACTACTGTCCAGGCACCAGGCTGGACATCGTGTATTACTGTGAGGTCTAACCCAAGCACTTCCTTGAGAATCCAGGTAAAGAGTACTTTGGGAATTTCCTAAAGCATATTTTCTGTTTTAATCATCTTGGCTACCCTCCCATTGTCAGATGGCAGGGAACTGGACCACCTCCAAATATCTCACCAAGATCTAAGTTCTGGTCACTTAAACTTTGAATTATTTTTCCTAACTATTACTCAATATTTTGGGGCCATATTATTGGCATAAAATGTTCTATAGTTTGTTGTTCCTCCTACATGTTTTGCGTCCCTTACACTTCTAGCCACAAGAACGCAACAAATAAAACCACCATTCTGTCCCCCCTCCACTGTTGTTGCCTGCCACACCAATCTATTTTTGAAACATCTATTCTTCTAATGAAACAAAAGATGTCTATTTGTGTTTCATTGACTCTACAAAGGCATTCAACTGTGTTGACCATAATAAACTATGGATAACCTTGAGAAGAATGGGGATTCCAGAACACTTCATTGTGCTCATTTGGAACTTGTACATGGATTAAGAGGCAGTTGTGGAAACAGAACAAGGAAATACTGCATGGTTTAAAGTCAGGAAAGGTGTGTGACAGTGCTGTATCCTTTCACTATACTTATTCAATCTGCATGCTGAGCAGATCATCAGAGACGCTGGATTATGTGAAGAAGAATATGGCAAACAGATTAGAGGAAGACTTAACAACCTGTGATGTGCAGATGTCAAAACCTTACTTGCTGAAAGTGAGGAAGATTTGAAGTATTTTCTGATGAAGAGAAAGGATTGTAATCTTCAGTATAGACAACTCAATGTAAAGAAGACCATAATTCTCACCACTGGACCAAAAGGTCAGGATAAATGGAGAAAAGTTAGAAACTGTCACGGATTTTGTCTTGCAAGGATACACAATCAGTGTTTATGGAAGCAGATGTCAAGAGAGCAAAAGACATATTGCTAGAGATTGAAAAAGAAGCCTATAGATGAATCAATGTGCTTCTATAGCAGTGATTGCAAGCCTGTTTGCCACTAGTCTCGTTTAAATAGGCATATATGTAGAATTTCACCATTGCTTTCTCTCTTTTTTTATTATTTGATGCATTTTGGCTTTTACAAGCAATTATTCTATGTTTACTTGTTCTCAAGGAAATAAAGGTTAGTGGCCCATAATTTGCTTGACCTAGTGAAGAGAAGCAAGCAAAACCCCCAAATCTGAGTGTGTTACTCTAGGTATATGTTCTGTCTACAAAACATATTTTCACTCAAGCTAGGTAGTTCAACAATGACACTATGCAAAACAGACAGCAACTATAGAACGGGCATTTTGTTTTGTTTTGGCGCATCCTTTCCATATGTAATTAACTGTCTAAAAGTTATATATTTTTCTTGTTCTTTCTGATTTCAGGATCTTCTTTCAAATGGTTGCAACATGTAGATGGCAGCGGAGAAGTCACATATAATGTTCTCAAACTCAACCATTATTTATTTACTTATTTATACCACTTATTCTTCAGAATGCATAAAATATGGCATGGGAATTCGAGGACAGCTCATCAAATGATAATGCTTTTAGGAGCATCCATATTGGACAAACTGAAAATTCAGACAATAAATTACAGTAGCACAACTTTTCCACATGAAATACTGCCATATGATAAATGTAACCTCTCCAGCTTGTCTTCTTAATTTCATTATCTATAAGTTAAAAATAGTGACATTTTTTGTATCCATATGGGTTTATTAGAATGGCTTGCCACACATCTTCATTCAGGGTCTTTTAGTGCTGCTTCCGTCTGTAAGCCTGGCTTTTCTGCCTGCAGGAAAGAGCAGCTAACACACAAATCTACTCTCTGTGTCTGGCAGAAGACCATGGTGCTTTTATAGCAGCCTGGGTATGGGACATCCATGAAGGAGGAATTGGGGCTCTGCACTAGATGCTTCTTCTTTTGTTTCCACTTCTCCTCTTCGCGAGGAGAACCTTTGCAAGAGGCATGATCACCGCAGAGGTCGTAGGTGCCGGGACCTTCTAGTTTTAATTTCTCTGGTTATTCTTCTCTCAAACGATCTTGGAAAGCCAGTCCTATTTGAAAATCTCATGTATATCTAAATAATAAACAGAAAACAGTTGCTGTTGAGTCCATTCTGACTCCTGGCGATGCCTTTTCAAAGATGGGTTTCTCAGGAGTAATCACCAGGCCTTTCTTATGAGGTCTCTCCAGGTGAACTTGAACCTCAAGTCTTGCAGTTAATAGTATGTTAACTGTCTGTACCATGCAGGCAACAGGTATGTACTGAGTACTCATTAAGTAGATACTATACTAAGTCAACCATATATTCTCTCTTATTTAAAAATATATACAATATATATGGCATCATTGTTACCTCATTCGACAATTGGGGAAACTGAGACATAAAACTGAATAAAATAAACAAATTTCCACCAAGTAATTTCAAGTCCTAGTGACGCGAGAGGGCAGAGCAGGACTTCTCCAAAGTGCTTTTGATGCTGAAGGAAACTACCTCATCTTGTAGCGCTTGGTGTGTTTGAACTACCAAACATTTCGATCACGGCAAGTGTTTTACCGACTATTTTCTTGAAATTTTCCAACTTTTAAGTATCAGAGGTCCACCATGAATCTGAAACTTTGACTTCATAGGCCTTGTCATATAATATATCAAACCGTTCATTGGAAACGCTCTTCCTTGTGTTCTGGGAACCAGGAATCAGCTATAGATTTATTCCCACACAAAATTCTGTAGTCTGTTTTCCAGGTTGAAAAGTTAATTAACAAACACAACCTGCAGCAATTGACGTGAGAGTTGCACTATGAACTGATGAAATATTCTTAAGTTTGTCACCCTATGCGGCTAGAAAAAAGACTTTAATGTAAAGCTCATCTATAGTATAAAACCTCACAACTGCACACGGGTGTAGTCTATATTATAATACATTTGAATTTGAAAAATAAATTTACACTCTCAACAGGGAAAACTGATTTAAACAGAAGCTGATTAAATGCTTGAAAATAATTCAAGGCACAGTACTATTGAAGTGATTCCAAAAAGTGACATGGATGTAATATAAGATTTTGAACTACATCAGAACTCCAGGATTTAGCAAAAGGGTAAGAGGGGAGTTCATTCATGTAGAGGAAGAGAAAATTTTCCTTGGCCTAGTTATATAAGATAATATGTTTGTTTAAGGAAAAATAAACAGGTGGTAAAAAGTCCTGCATGCCTAACATGGAAGGAAAGCATATTTGTGCCTAATATATTACAGAAACTGTTTAAGTATAGCTTATTCTTTCAAAAATATTGCCCTCATACAGTGGCCAAGGTCAGCGTGAATTTAGGTAATCTGCTAAATATAAGTGTGGATCATATACATTAAACTGATCTCAGAGGTATTCTGACACCATGTCTTGTGAAAATATTTTTCTCTGTTTGTTATTCATGGATTACGAATTTTTCACCTGGAGAACTAGTAATCTTAAGCTTTTTATTTTGCTTTGTATGCCAATTTTAAGTGTACAACATCCAAGTTTCCTACTGACAATCAACAAGCCTCATTGCTCCATCGCTAAAAGCACATATTATGATTTGGTCACATGCCTTATAAAAGCACTACTGTAAATGTCTCAGGAATAAATGATCCCTTACAACCTAAACATGAGGTTTAAGACCTCAAAGCTTTCTTGGGAGTGTAATAGCACTAGCCTGAAAGCTCTAGAGTAGCAATGCCTTATTTTACAAAAAAATGCATAGCAGCATAGTCAGGAGGTACATCAAAGAGGGAATGATATCAGAACTCAGATTATGAACACCTGGTTTACAGAAGGCTGTGGATGACAGGGGAAACTCAAAACCCATTTGCTGGCTTCCTGCATGGATTTAGTCTCCTGTGAATCCCCTTTCAATATAGCGCAAAGGCATAAATTGTCTTGCTATCAAGCTGGGAGCAAAGTCAACTCAATGATGGCAAACATACTTAGGTTAAAATGTAATGTCTTATTTTATCTTCTTTGTGTTCCATTTTAAGTTGGCTCAATTTTCAATATTTCATGCTTTCTTGTCCATTGAGATTTTTCCTCAATTTTGTCTAGTCATTATTGTCAGGGTTCTTGTTATTGCTCTTTTTTGCTTTCTTTTTGTGCTTTGTGTGATTTTCTGCATATGACATCCACAAAAGGTAGAAATACAGTGACAGTAACTGGATTAATATTTACCAAGGGGTAAGACAAGTAATGTTGGGAGGAAATGGGGAGCTAATTACAATGAATAGGGGAAGAAAATGTTCCAAAATTGATTATGAAAAAAAAATTTTTAATTGATTATGGTGATGATAATAAGATTGAACCTCTTCATATAATTGAACAATTAAACTTTATATGTGAAGCATACCAATAAAACTATTTTAAATTGTATTAATGTTAATAAATATTCATGCCCTTAAAACTACATGAGTCATGTGCTCATTATTAATAGATACTTAAAGCAATACCTCTGCAATATTGAAGTCACATTTGTAGACCAGTGATTTTTTTCTTTAGATTGTTGAGCATCTAATTATGCAACATAGATTCTATATGGCTCATTTTCTTATCTATACCATTAGCAACCTTATGTACCATAGTAGGAGAGCCAACAAAGTCCATGGATAGAAGCATTAGGCACACGATGGTAAAGAATATGTCCTCGTCACTTTGGATATGGAAATTATTCTTTTAAATCGCCTTTTGCAAAGTTGTAGACCTATCTTAAGCTGCTGTGCCAATATATGAGTTGGGCACAAAGTATCTGAAGAAAAGAGGAATATAGCTCTGTGAATTCAATAGAAATGTAAGGGGATGACCTAAAGATGAGATATAAAGGGTGAGGGAAGTGATCTATCTGTCAGTGAATGCATTCATTTCATGTCCATCACAAAACCTAAAACAGGAGGATACGTATTTAGTAGGTAGCTAGTAAAAGTTGTAGGATGGTTCAAATAATTGTGACTCAACTCCTCACAGAAGGGATGGTCATTTAAATGCATCCAGAGAAGCCCCAGAAGAAAATCTACTTTTGAAAGATCTCACCATGGGAAACAGGATTATGATAGCTAGGTTTTATTGTGCCAACATGACTCCCACAGGAACATGTGTGGGCAGAGTTTAGTCTGTCAATCAGGTTGCACCTTGAATGGAAGGCAACAGAGAAAAATGACTTTCAGATGCTGGCCTCCTCTCTTTCTTGCCAGAGATGGTCTTTCTCTCTCTCTCTCTCTCTCTCTCTTTCTGCTTTCACCTTTGATGAGCCATACAGAGTTATGCTAAGACCTGGCTGAGTCTGGGAGATGCTTCTTCCACCACTGGATCCACAACTGGTCTGTGAATTTCTTGAATTTTGCAGCATTGCATATGCTGAATTCATGAGATAATAATGGACTTATGGGCTAATATCAGATTTATGGACATGATCTGGAGTATCCCGGGAGTTTTTCTTAATATGCAATTACTCTTTGACATAAATCTCTTTCTTATTCATACATGAGAGTCTCTGTATTTGTTTCTCTAGTCAACCCAGGCTAATACAAGGAGGGAACATGGTTCTCCTCTAGAGGACCGTGAGTTGGAACTGCCTCCACAGCAACATTCTATAAATGCTGCATTTGTTGCATTATATGCATTTGTTCATATGTATAATCTTTCACTTCCTTGATTTAACCAAATAAAATGTATACTGCAAAATATATTTCTTTTGCATCATCTGGTTAGAGATCAAAATACATTATGTGCATATATCACCACATCTTGTGGACATTTCACTTTCCCCAGAGGTGAAATAAATTGATACTGAAAAGGACTTAACCTAGAATACAAAGTTTCCCATGTTCAATGCCTTATCTAACAATTGTAAGTGGACTCAGAGTTGTTATCTAGAGATAGACGACTGTCTTCCATAATTAACTTTCAAGAAAAGTCGAGGAAATGTGACCTGCATGGTGGTTGGTTAAATATTATATAAGTATTTTATTCAGGCAAGTTTTGAGAGTCAGAGTCATAGAAAAGATCTTAAGGGGGCCAACTACTGATTTTAGGATATGAGCACATTCTATTAAATATCTATCATCAGTTCTTTGTTTAACCAGCTACAAATGTTGTCAGGTACTACAAGTCAGGGCCTACTTAGAAGGACTCTACAGAATGAAATACTGCCTGTTCCCGTGCCAACCTTGTAATAGCTAAGGTTGAGCCCAATGTTGCAGCTACTGTGTCAATCCATCTCATCTTTTTGATGACATTGTACTTTGCCAAGCATTAAGTCTTTTTTTCAAGGACTGATCTTTCTTGATAACCTGTCCATAATATGTGAGGTAAAGTTCCGAGGAACATTCTAGCTGTACTTCTTCCAAGAGGTATTGAGTCTTCTAATTGTCCATTACAGATTCAAGATTCTTTGCCAGCACCATAATTCAAATGCACCAATTCAAATAGGTTTTCCTTACACAGTGTTCAGTTTTCACATACGTTTGAAGCAGCTGACAGTATGGTTTGCATCCGGCCCCTCTTAGTCTTTGTTCTTGAACACTTTAAAATGTTGCTTGATTTCTTCACAATGCAATATGCAATATGTCGCTTGATTTCTTCACAGCTTCCCCCATCATTATTGATGGCACCTCCGTATAAAATGATATCACTGACAACTTCATTCTTTTCCCAGTCCATCACAGTGTTATCTTGTAGTTCAGTTGTGGGGATATTTTCCTTAATTACATTGAGTTTCAATACTAAAAACTTTAATTTTTCATCAAGTACTTCAAGACTTCCTTGCTTTCAGCAAGCAAGATTGGATCATGTACATCCTCAGGCTGTTAGTAAGCCTTTTTTCTAATCCTGAATCTGTGACGTTTTTGGACAGTCCAGATTCTCAGAGTATCTGTTCATCATACAGGTTAAACAAGTCTAACACATGTCTTTTCTGATTTTAAACTATGTCATCCCCTTGAGGAGTCTGTGTAGTGGAAACCATTGAGCTGCTAACTGCAAGGTCAGCACTTAGAAATCATCAACAGCTCTAAGGGAAAAAGAAGAATTTTCTACTCCTGTAAAGAGTTATAGTCTCAGAAACTTACAAAGGCAGTTCTGCCCTGGTTTACCGGGTCATTAAGAGGTGGCATCAAAAATATGGCAGTGGTTTTGTGTTTTAGTTTGCCCCTGTCTCTTTTAAGAAGTCCTGGTGGCACAGACATTGCCCTTTGGGCTATAAATAGTAAGTTCAGCAGTTCAAAACTACCAGATACTCCTCTCTGGAGAGTTGAGACGTTCTACTCCCAGTAAGAGTTACTGTCTCAGAAACCCACAGGGCTATCAGATCCCTATGAGTTAGAAACTTGATGGCAGTGAATGTGGGTTTTTTGCTTTTCCCTATTACACTTAAGTATAATTTCTGCCTTCTCATTTTCACAATATTACCCAGCATTGAAATCCTTTGTATACCAGAAAGTAAACACCTTTCTGGTATTCCCTGTTTTCAGCCAAGGTCCATCTGACATTGGTAATGATATCCTTCATGCCTAGTCCTCTTCTGAATTAGCTTGCATTTGTGGCAGATCTCTATCAATGTATGCAGAAACCACTCCTAAATTATCCTTTTTATCAGCAGAATTTTTAACTAATTTTCACATCCTGTTGGGTCAACTTTCTTTGGAGTAGGCAGAAATATTAATCTCTTCCATTAGATTGACGATATAGCTGAATTCTAAATTCCTTGCCAATGAATATTGAATGCTTCCAGTAAAGAATGTTTTCTGAAATATTTCAAGTGATGCTTTTTCAATTTCTAGAGCCTTATTTTTTGACTAATGCCTTCAGGGTAGCTTGGACAAATGTTATATCAATGGATAAATGAGACATAGCCAACCTTTATTTATTTAAATGAAACAAAATCCAATTTTATTTATTTAAAATTCAAAACTCTCTTAATGTACTGAGAGAACTGACTTTAATATCAGGAAAACACCATAGTAATTTTGAGAAAAAATTGTAAAGTTTTGCTTTTAGATTCAAAATAACCAATTCTATTATTGTGAAATGAAAGTTTTGCTTAATGACAATTCATGTAAAAGTTGGCATCGAGTTTGCCATTAACCTTCAATCAAGTTAACTGCTGACTCTAGAATAGCGATTAAGACTATTTAGTCACAAGATTCCTTACTAAGATCAGTTTTCAGATGACAATTAGCTGTAGTACAGTGCTCAGAAGAAAAGTAAAGTTATCTGCTCCCTTAATGGGGTATAATCCCAGGGACCCTTGGGAGTCATTCTAGTCTGTCCTTTGCCATCACCATTAATCTACTTGATGGTGGTGGATTTTGTCTTTTCTTATTGCTGTACTTTATTTATAGTACAATGCACTAATTACTAGTTAGGCTGCATGTAGAATGCTGAATCTTGTTCTAAGTGAAGTGTATCAGTTCCTTTGGAATCTGCCCTGAGCTCCATCTTCTTCCATACATATAAAAAACAACAAAAAACCCAAAGGCCACTCATTAGTTCTGAGTCCTGAGCATCTCATGTGTGTCTGAGCAAAACTGGGCTCAGGTGCTTCTTCCAATGTGCCTCTATTGTTGACAATTTACAAAGGAATAAGCTGTCTTTCGATGAGAGTCTTTGGGAAGAGCTGAAAAGGGGGTTCTTATTTTGAGAAAGAGTGGAGGAGATAAATGTTTCTCCCTTATCTTCTAAGATATTATGATTAATGATGAAACTGGAAATCAAACATGTACCTGTTTTCCCTGCCCATTTCCTTTCTTTCCTTTCTTCTCTCTCTTCTCCAATATTCTCTCTCTCTCTCTTTCTCTCTCTATTCCTACAAGAGACTCACTGAAATCGAGACCATTCTATTTTCTCAATGCCATTTCTGGAAGACTTGCAAAGGCATACAAGTGAGACAGTGCCCTCATCAGGGGCCAGACGCAGAGTGCTATGCATTCATTATACATCCTATGAATGCTTTTTCTCTCAGAGGTGAAAATATTTTGGAATGGAATGTTTTTCCTCCCTAAATATTTTTCTAATAATCTTGGGGAACTCTCCCACTTCAGAAAAAAAGGAAGAAAATATTTGCTTCATTTCTCTTGCTAGATAATAAATATTTTATATCTGACTACAGATATCATACTAGTGTACAGCATTCTTTTAATGATACCTTCACCTTTTAGGATCACAGAAATTCCTCAAGCAACAGCACTTGATCAAATGTTTTATTCATTCCAGAATATTCTTTGTGCCATCCAGTTGATTAACAGACACCTTACATGACAGTAATATAATTTCTACACAGGGTTTTCTGGACTCTAATCTTTATAGGAACAGGACACCAAGTCATCTCTATTAGAGAGTCTCTTGTCAATATAAACCACAAGACATCTTTTGGTTTGCATCCCAGAAAGTAACTAATATACCAGGAGTTTCATCATTCCAGTAAAGCATTTCTCAAATAAGGTAGCATTTGGATTGCTGGTACAGCCCTGGCTTATCAAATGCCATACATTGAAAAGAACAGAAGCATATGGAATTTGTTTCCCAATTGCTATTCCCAAAAAATGCTTATAGGATGTGACTATCTTCATGTTTCTTGGGAAAGTTAATTAGTACATATGGTGTTTCCTCAGTAATATTGAAAATATGAAAATTCTATGAGAAATTACAAAAATATATAAACGGAATATTTTATATCATTACATGTGATTCATATATATATACACACATACATGTGCATGCAGGTAGGATCTACCTCATGTGCATGTGAAAGTTGAAAAGTGAATAAGAAAGACATAAGAATAGTGGATACATTTGAATTTATGGTTCTGGTGAAGAATATTGAAAGCACTATGAAGTGCCAAAAGGACAAACAAATCTTTATTGAAAGAAGTGCAACCAGAATGCTCCTTATGGTCTCACATACTTCGAACATGTGAGGAGAGAAAAGTACCTGGAGAAGGACATTAGGCTTGATAAAGTAGAGGGGCAGAGAGAAAGAGGGAGAGTTTGGAGAAGATGGATTGACACAGTGGTTGCATTAGTGAGCAGTGTGGAATAGGATTGGGCAGTGTTTCATGCTGTTGCATAGAGAGTCACCATGAGTCAGAATTGGCTTAATATCACCTAACAACTACAAAAGTAACATGTGAGGGTAAGTTAAAGAGTGTTGCTATAAAAAAATCATAGAAAATTATTTAAAAATTTTTTTAAATGTGAAGCAATTATTTCTTAACATAACCTCAATTTAGGCCTGTATACTTCTGAAAGTAGTGTATTCATCTCTTTAGCTCTTTCACCCTAGAAAGAGGGCACTCCTCAATTTACAACACATCAAACAGCATTCTGGAAATCCTTGAAGGTTTCAAAATGTATTCCTTTCAAAGGCTCTTTGAGTTTTTAAAACAAAAAGAAGTTTGAAGGGACACAATCAGGGCTATAGAGTGGATGGAGTAAGCTTTCCCAGTGAAATTTTCATAGGATATTCCTTGCTATCCTTAAGACTAAGCAGGTTTAATTTCCTGATTGGGAAAAAATAATCCTCAGCATACTCTAGTTATTTTTCTCATGAATGTAGCTTTCAGTTTTCTTAAAAATGTAAGTCCTAGTGGAGGCCTTGTGACCTTCTAGAAAATCGCTTAAAATTTTGTTGTCCTTAGGTTCTGTCGGTTGGCTTTACCTCATGGCAACCCTATGTGCAACATACGTAAACACCACCCAGTCCTGAGACATCCTCACAATCTTTTCTACATTTGAACTCATAGCTGCAGCCATTGTATCAACTCCTATCATTGAAGGGCTTCCTCTGGTGGTTAAGGGGTATTTTTTAATGTATCTCTTCTATGCATACTCCCTTTTGTGATGTTTTGCAAATTCTAGCCTCCATTGTTGGGTTATAATCCCATTTAGGAGGAAATTCTCTGTTGTGCTAAGCAACAGGATTGAGGTGGGAAATATTCTGAATCTCTCCCTTAGAAGAAGATGTTAATCAAGTCACCACCCATAGTTTCTTTGGGAGTCGTGTTAGTCTGGGTAGTCAAGAGAACCAAAGTCATGGATACCTGTGTATAAGAAAGAGATTTATATACAAAAGCAATTGAATATTGAGAAAACATCCCAGGCAAGTTCATAAGTCTGATATTAGCCCCATATGTCTGATACCAATCTTTAAATTCCTCTTCAGACTCATACAACACATGTAATCATACAGACTGCAGAAAGATCACAGGCCATTAGGTAGAAACCATTGTGGAAGCCTCTCAGCTGGCAGGGGTTTCCATCTGGCTCCTTCAGCTCCAGGGCTCTAGCATAACTCAGTGTGTCTTATCCACAGGAATGTCTCACAGGGAAAATGTGTCTGTGTCCCTCCTCCAGTGAGGTCTTTATCTCCTTAGCGCCTCTAAAGGAGCTCATCAAGTTACGATCGGAATGAGAGGCTGAATTATCCCTGCACTCTTAAGTCTCGAATTAAGAACAGATTAAGTAACTATCTCAGGGGTACAGTTGGCTGAAAGACAAAAACTATACTTCTATCAAAGCCATCCCTCTCTGAATTACAGAGGCATACCGAAGTAGGGTAAGAATCATCAAATAAGAAGAGCTCTAAGAAAAGCACAGTTGGGCTCTCGGCCTAGAGTGCCCAAAGCAGACAAGAAGGCAAGAAGACTATGAAACACACACAGCAGAGGAGCGATGCCAAGATTATGGACATAAGAGGTAGAGTAGCATATGCGATTCCTGGCCCATGGTGGCAGAGATCAAGAGATCACTGCTGAGAGAGAGTTGACTGCAGGCTGAGGTGAGACACTGCTGGGGACAAAAGACTATATCCCTAATGTTTTCTGCTCCAGGCTTACGATAACACGTTAACTTTCCTTAACAAGCTCCTTTAATTCTAAGTATTGTCTGTGAATTCCGTGTGGCCATCACAATAGATTATATAACTTAGTAGAGAGAAGGGAAATACCTCCCATGGGAGTTAGGATTAATGTTAGAATATGGCAAAGAAAATGAAGAGTGGAGGTATGTCTGACCTCTGCTGTACGCCAATCATCCTGGAGTTGTGGTGGAATTGGATGTTTCTTGTGTGGGAGGGGGTCAGATATGGCCTCTGTGCTGTTTATTCACTGTTCTATGCTAGTATCCCTTTTCTCCAAGTAAATGTTCTTCTCTAAGGACTGATATCTTCTGAAGTCATCCTTAAACCGTATGAGATGAAGTCTGTCTACCCTCTTTACCAAGGAGCATTCTATACTGCATCTATACCAAATTTCTCCCTTCTTCTGGCAGCCATCTTATACTCAATATTCTTCACTGATGCCATAATTCAAATGTCTCAATAACTCATCAAATTTCCTTATACGCTATCCAGATTTTGAAAACCTATAAGTCCACTGAAAACATTCTGACTTGAGTCAGGTCACGTAAGTCCACAAAGTGAAGACTGAGTTTTAACACTTTAAGAAAAATTGTTGGCAACATATTTTTCCAGTGCACTATTTCATTTGATTTCTTGACCATTTCTTCCATGACTGTAGTTGTACATCCACCCCAAAGGAATTTCTAGAAAACTTCAACATTTTCTCCATTTATCACAATGCTAATTAAGGATATTTTGCTTTCTTCATTTTAAGATGTAAAAAAAGATGTAAGATAATATTGAAGGTTACAGTCTTTCATCCTCATAAATATGTATAAGTCCTCTTCATTTTCAGTAACCAAGGTTGTATCATCATCTACAGATTGTCTTGCTCCAATGCTGAAAGAGTGGTTACCTGCATAAACTATAGTTTCTAAGATTACTGGTTCAGCATACGGATAGAATAAATATATTGAAGAGATATATATGCTCCTCATTTAAATTTCCACAAAATATCTCCTTGATCTATTGAAAAAAATGCCTCTTGTTAAATGTGCAGAGTCTGTATATACACATTTAAGTGTTCTGGGATTCCAAATCTTGGCAACATTATCAATAATTTGTTGGGATCCACACAAATACTTTGAATAGTCAAAAACCACAAATAAACTTATACTTGGTGTTCCCTGTTTTCAGTCATGATCCATCTGCTTGCCACTAAAATGCCCTTCATTTCTTTTCTGAATCTAGTTTGAATTTCTGTCAGTCTCTTGTTGATAGACTATTGTAACCTATTTTGTGTTATCTTCAGCAAAAAATTATTTCTGTGTGGTATTAATTATAACTGATAATTTCCACATTTTTATTTTTTAAATTTCCATATTTTTGAATTACCTTTCTTAGGAATATGAATGATTATAGATCTATTTAAGTCAGAATATCCTTTAGGGTCCAAATAAAAAGTCTCCATGATTATCTGAGATGACTTTTCTGTCTTGAATTGAACTGGTTCATCAGATACCCTTGTATACCACAGTTCTGATTTGATCTTCTATGCTGAAAGGACTCTGATGAGACTTAAATAATTGCAATACTGAGAGATCATATCTGGAGATATTCACTTATCATAAAGAGATGCTAAAAATACGTTATGTTTAGAATAATACCATGGATTTATGAACTGTAATCCTAGTAGCAATACAGATGATTTAACCTTGTATACTGAAAGTAACAAAATCCAGACCTTAAAGGAAACCCTAAATAGCCATATAGAACGAAAGAAAATAGAGAAATCATGGACATAGCACAAAAAAAAAAAGAGCAAATCAAAGACAGACATCAGTGAAAACTAAACTTCATTTATAAGGAAATCAAGAAAATATCGATCAATGATTAAAGTACTCCTGACAGTTTCTATGAGTATGCAAGAAGAAGGACAATATTTAAATAAACTTTAAGAGTTACACAGAGCTCTACAAGAAAGACACAGAGACTAAATAAAATAGATACTGATGATGATCCTGGAGCCACGAATTTCTTAAGATAGGATTAAGTAGTATACTAAATACCAATAAATAGGGAAAATTAACAAAAAAACATGGCAAAATAAGACAGAATAGATGAATCATCAGCTACACTGGCAGAGCAGTCATTATGAATTTTTGCAAGCAGGCTAGATCAGGATAGCAATCTGATCATCTACTCTGCTCAACCAGCACCACACAATTACCCACACCAATGATTGGTAACCCAAAAATATATAAGTTGCAGCTGGTTCCATCTATTTTTTGTCAGCAGAACTATAGTCTTTCCTCACTCCAAACCTTAGCACAGCCACTGCTATGCCTGAGGACAAAGACATACCCTCCTTGGTTAAACACCAAAGGTACTCCACCCTGTACACCTGGAGGTATGCACACTCAGCTTCCCTAAAGGAGTGGAAAATGTGCCAGAGAGAGTACTCTATTCCCCAGCCACTCCTATTTGAACAAGAACTTCTTCCAGGACCAAATATCCTAATTCAAACCAAGCTCTAAGGCTACAAAATCTTCTTTCAGGACAAGGTGCCCTGTCTCAAATCACTATCTGAATTAGCATGAACTCACTTGAGACAGGAACCCCAAGTCTAGACATCTCAAGCGCCCCAGGAAGTCCTTTTGGTTGAGTAGCATGACTTCACATCTGCATTAACCAGCAGAGGATGCCAACTGGTACCAAGGGCACTTGCTCTCCTCCTACAAGTGTTCAACCTGTGTGCTCCTCTCTCCCCTGATGTTCTTTCTCTTTTTCCCTCCTCATTTTTTTCTTTCTCTGCTTTCATTTTTTTTTCATTCTATTCCTTTGTTCTCTTTTGTTTCCCTACTCCCTGCTTTTCTTTCTTTTTCATGAGCTGAGTAAAGACATTGAGGGAAATTTTTGCAAATTGTATGATGAAAATAATAGTTCTTCTACTAGCCCAGGATCCTCATTAAATGCACAGAGCAGAAAATACCCTATTGTGAACTTCACAGGCCACAAGCAACATAAGGGAGAGAGCTATAATGTTTTAGATTCAATAAAATAAGCCAACTTTTTTGGTTTTATTTTCTTATTTGGCTCACTTAGACATAACTAAAATTGAACCTATATTTATAATATGTATATGGACCAGTGATCATCCTTTATCTGAAAACACCATAACCAGAACTACTTGAGAATTCAAAATATTTGGAAATGTATAACGTAACATGGTATGCATGCTTACACACACATGTAAGTATTCCCAGGAAAGTCTAAGCCAACATCCAGTAAAAAACACAAATACCATATTCTTTGGATCATAAGTGGGGGAAAATCAAGGGTTCTTCTTCTTGTCCAAGAGCATGGTACCACAGAACATTTTAGTATACTGGTACTATTTGGTCCAGAATATTTTTTCCTTGTTTACCTGCTCTAAAAATTTGGTGTGTTTTATGGTCAGGTGCATCTTATGGTCTGAAAAATATGATAGTTCTGCAACAAACTTAAAAAGATAATCTCAATAAATGGGATAAAGACTATGAATAGCTTTGTGTCAGACAAGATTTATGGCCATATAATTTACTGCAAATTTACAATACTTCTCTGGTTTTCAGCATTTTGGGGGTGTTTTGGTTAAAAAAAATCTGTGGACTAGAAACTTATATAAACTTTTGTGTTTTATATTTATTGTAGTCAGTCAATGGACTTTTTGACATTTCAGCTTTTTTCATTTATTAAGAGACATAAAGCATTTTAATAAAGCTTTATTTCTGTTTAATAAAGCTATATTTCTGTTTACTTCTAAACAAGAATCCTTCTGCATTGTAGTGTTAAAATACTCATAGGAACTTAGTTCCATATAACTTCATAATAGGAAAGAGAAATATATTTTCCTAATGTTAGTGACCATATGCTAACTTTCCTCCTCTTCTGTTTCACACATGTTAGTAACTGACAGGATTTTTTAAATGTTGCATTGGATTTGAAAACAGTTAATATTTAGAAGAAATAAATGGTACTCCCATTCTTTATGAGTATGATGATTGCATATTATATATTAAACATAATTCTGTCTATACAACTAGGCAAGATGGTGATTGCTCATAAGTAAATAGACTAGCTTAATTACACAAGCAATTAGAGAAAACATTTAAATGGCAAAATGTCTTACACATGCAAAATATTAGGCACTGAAAACCATGCTTGGGTTTCTGATCAAGCTTCTCTACAACCAAGTAAGAGACAAGCTTCAAGAGAATATATTGTAAATGAAGAAAGGCTTATGCTTAAACACATTTCATTTTAATTAATACGGCTATAATTAAAGGCATGAGTCAACTTTTATATAAAATGATTGATACATAGCTATAACACATACATGGAATAATTGAATGTCTCAAATGAAAATACACTGTGATCATATCATAGCATAATTCTGAGACGGTGGAATCCCTTTCTTTCACAAGAGCTATAGCTAAGTGCTTGCGAATGCTCTGCTGGAGCACGGCATCAGATGTTGCTGTCAGTCCAGGCTCAACTCTCCTTTCCCAAGCTATTGCACCCAATTCCAGATGCTGCAGGTGTTCGTGAATAATGGTTCACACCTGCGCTCCCTTTGAAAGGATTACCCTTAGTTGACAAGGGTCTTACACTGACAGCAATTAATAATTAATTGATAGGGACTGGCAGAGGGAAGGGAGATGTATACAAGGTCATTCCTGTGCCTCCAGGCAAAACAGACTCTGTGGAACAACTCACACTCCAGAGTCCCCTGTCTCATCAGACTAAGGCTGGGTTTCAGCTGAAACAATATCTCAATCCTCATGACTTACTGTTTTCTCATGAGGAAAGTTCATAAATAAATTACTTACCCTGAAATCTACATCTTGGGCTCTGCTTCTAGGAGTTCTGATCTAAAACAAAACCCAAGTGAAAACCATTGCCATCTAATCAATTGCAGCTCACAGTGGCCCTCTAGAACAAAGCGTAACTGTTCCGTGGGGCGTTTGAGGGCACACATAGCCTGAGCTTTCTCCCGAGGAGTAACTGGAGGGTTAGAACACTGAGGTTGCAGGGAGTCCTCTGATGCCTAACCTACTGTGTCATCGAACAAGCACATGGCATTTATAATTGATTAAGCATGTAGTGTATGCAGATTTCCTCTAAGATTTATTTGGTTATTTTTTTTTTTAGTGGCTAACGAAAGGCTCAATAATTTTCACAAACAGCTCAATTCAAATGCATCGATTCACCTTTTTGGTATGAGCTTTCACATACATATGAAACAATACATGTAAAGACCATGGTATCATAGCTTTTGAATGATTTAATTAGGTCCCTTGTAACAGATTTTTCCCCCTTGCAATTGATCTGTTTCTTGAGTCCTGCTTCCATAGGCAGTGTTTTGATTCACATGAATTAAAATTCTGGCCAAGTTAATTTATTTTCCATTTATCATGATTATTTTAGTTGAATATACCTTAGCTTCAATCCAAGTTGAACTCAAATCTGCGCTGGAGAAAGTACAGACTGAATAAATGCCCCTCACAATTGATCATCACAAGATGTTAACTTGCTTGTCATGAAAGAACAACTTTGAACAGGTAAAGTATAAAGGCAACAAAAGTGAGAGGAATCTTCTATGATGTGCATCGACAGTGGCTCCAGTAATGAGCTTAAACCCAAGAATTATGACTAAAATGGCATAGTTCTGCTTGATTGTGTTATAGATCAAAACCAAAAACTAAACGCACTTCCATCAAGTTGATACTAACTCAGTGAGCCACAGGGACTAGTAAGAACTTCCCCGGTGAGATTCTGAGACTGTTTCTCTATGTAGGAATAGAAAAGTCCTTCTTTCACCTTCAGAGAAAAACTGTGACTCAAACGACTTACCTGCAGTTATCAGACCAACACCTAATGACTGCACCACCAGATCTTAAAATATAGGAGCCTTTGCAAGAGAAACTAACATCAACAAAAAGAATTACGGTTTATGTATGCCTTATATGTAACACAAATTTATTGTACAAATAACTCACCAGTGTGAAAATTGCTTTTATTGTTATAAATTTTGACATTTGAACAAAGAGCATTTTGCTTAGAATAAGTAGGAAATCTAAATCAAACTCAGATTAATCTGATTCTATAATCTTTTTTATATATTTCCTCTCTGCCTTGGTATCATCTATTTATCCAGGAATTGAATATAAAAATAAAACTGTTCAACTATACTTTTTCTAGCAAAATGGAAGTTTACACACATTTTATTTTCCAAACATTGATGTCATTTGTTTGAAATGAAGGTAAGATTGTATGAGTTATATAATTTCCAAAAAGGTTTATTAGTGGACAAGCATGAATTCAATTAAAAAGGAAATAAACATCTGTATAATACCTTCATTTACTTGAAAGGGAACATTTTTATAAGTTGAAAAATAGCACGGAAGGAAAAGATCATGTCGGCACAATGCTATTGGTCACATGCAACGCAATCTTATGTTTCACAGAGATTTCAACACAGGAAATAGAGATATTAGGGACTGCCTAATTCATAGGTTTTTCTGACCTTGGTACAGTGGTTTCTTTGAATGATTCTGAAGGAAAATTTATAAGCAATATTTTTGTAACAGCTTCAATAATGCATATTTCAAAGCCAAAACTTGTCAGACATAACTGTTTACATACTCAACATTTGGGGGGAAAATAAGCGTCAACAAGCTCCACTTTCCCAACCTAGAATAGCATGTGACCTTTCATTACAATTCTCATGAGTCTCTGAATAGGAAGGGAATGTTTTATTTTTGTTTTTTTTCCACTCTAACCAAGGATTCCTCATTTACTACATCTCAAAAATAACCCAATGCTCTTCACCACCATCATGTAACCACTTGGAAAAGTTGTAAAGTCATGAGATATTGAAAACTTTGTAACAGAGGACATATATTATACATATCTTTGTTTATAGCAAAAAGTGGCTTGCTCAAAGCATAACATGAATAAAATTGACTACAATTTTAAAAATTATTCCATGAATTATTGTTTTAATACTCTGCTACAACAATTTCACAATGATCAATAATCATTTGCTTGGCAACAAAGTCTAGAAATATATACTTGCCTAACTATCCTTTCAGCCAATTTTTTCTAAAGAGAATCTCAAGATTATTCAGTGCTCTACTTACTAAAAAGCTATTGAATTTTCTACATTTATTTTATTCATGATAAGATAGTCTAACAAAGATAAAGCCAACTCTCCTTTAATGCAGAAATCATATTACTTATTGAAAAATTGTGTATATTGCAATGTGTGTTATTTAATCTTATTTTCAAATCTCAATCAATATTAAGAAGAGAGCAGTCTAATGTTACACAGTGGACATTATTTTTGCTAAGAAAAAGTATCATATTACTTTTGTGACTATTAAAGAGTAGGCAAAAAGTGAATCTAAAACTTGAGTATTGTTATTATCTACCTTCAAAGTCTATACTCTTAATGACTGCACTATCTTGAATCATCTGAAATTAGGATCAAATTTTTCTTCTGGTTTTTAAAGTAGTCATCATCTTCTACTTTTCCATAAAATTTCATAAAATACATGCCTCACAACTCCCTGTCAATAGTTCTTACATAAAAAACAAAAGATATTTTAAAAGTTTTTCTCCTAAATTATGACTAAAATCCATCTTTCCCCCATATCAGTTCTAATATTTCTACTGTCTGATATGTGATCACGAATTTCTTCCTAATCTTTCTCCATGCCTCAGATTTTATCTCTCTCTAACCCTCAATAAACATGTACTTGTCCTCACATATTATTGACAATGTCCTTCAAAAATACTTCCCTGGTCGCATCATCTATTTGTCTAAATTGTTTCAGTGACAGCTTGTCATCTTCTGGGCATAATATATGCTACTTTCTACAACACTAGGGATTCTACAACATTTCATTGTGCACACGCAGAACTTGCACATATACCAAAAGGCAGTTACTTGTAAGAATACAAGAAGAGGCTATTGCACAATTTAAAATCATGAAAGATGTGTATCGGTGGTGTATATTTTCACCATAATATTCATGATGTATGTTTAGCAAAAAGTCTGAAAAGCTGAATAATGAAAAGTAGGATCGACATTGGAGGACAACTCATTAGCAATCTGTGATGTAAATGCCACAGCCTTATTTGCCGAAAGTCAGAGGATTTGAAACACTTGCTGATGAAAATCAAAGACGACAAACTTCAATATGGAATCCAATTCAATCTAAAGAAATAAAAATCCTCACAACTAGACAAATAGACAACATCAAGCTCAGCAAATAAAACATTGATATTGCCAAGCATTTAATTTTGCTTGGGTCCACAATCAAGGCTTACAGAAATGACAGTCCAGATGTCAGATATATTGTAGTGCACAAATCTGCCACACAAGAATGCAAAGTGTTGATGAGCAAGTATGTCACTTTGAAGACTATGATGAACCTTACCCAAGTCATGGTATTTTCATTTGCTTTATATTCTTTTTAAAGTTGGGCAATGAATAAGGGAGAAAAAATGATTTATGGTATTGTGAAGCATATTGAAAGTAGCATGTACTGTCAGAAGAGAAGAAAGATTGTCTTAGAAGAACAGTCTGAATGCTCTTTGGAATCCAGGATGACTAGATTTCATCCCACATATTTTGGCCATGTTATCAGAATAGACCATCCCTGGAAAATGACATCATTTTTAGTAAGGTGGAGGGGTCAGCAAAAAGAGGAAAGCCCTGCACAAGATAGATTGACACCGTAATTGTACCCATGGGCTCCAACATGGCAATTTTAAAGCTAAAGCAGGACAGCAGTGTGTTGATCTACTATTCATAGGGTCATTGGGAGTGGAAACAAGCTCAAGGGACCTAACAAAAATGACAGCAGAGCCAAACCACATTAGATCCCTTCCATCAGGCTGCCTTACATCTCTTGGATTACTTGCCCTTCCACTTACATTGACTTAAAAGACATTCTCAAGGTACAATCTTAGTAATCAATGAAATGTGAAATCTATGGAATGTAAGAGACAACAAAATTAGATTAATTATAAGTTAATTCTAATTGACTAAGGGATGGAATACCTGGGTGGTGTAAATTGTTAATCGATTCTTCTGCTAGCAAAATGGTTGGGGCTGTAAGTCTACCTAGAGGTGTTTGTTTTAAGCCCTAGATATCGATATTGATCAAATAGCAAATAATCTGATAGATGCTGCTGCAAGATGCCATCAAGTGTGCCCCGACCATAGTAATCTTTGTACAACAGAAAGAAAAAAAAACCCGTTCCTGTCAGCCCTGTGCCAGCGTCACAGTTGTTACTATGGCTGAGCCAATTGTTGCAGCTGTTGTGTCAATTCGTCTTGTCAAACATCTTCCTCTTTATCATCGATCCTTTTCTCTACCAAACTATCTGCCAGGAGTGTGGACAATCGTATTTGGTAGATTAAGGAGATGGACTTTTTTCTGTATTTACCTATTCCACATTTCAGTCTTTTCAATAAATATCGCTCTCTGCTCTCCTCTCTCTCCCCTGCCATTGTGGGGATTCTGACTTCCAATAAGCTTGCAGGACAGAATAGAACGACCTCTGTGCATGCCTGGGAATGTAACTCTCTATGGGAGTAGAAAGCCTAGTTTCTCCAGGGGTGCAACTGGTGGATGGTTGTAAACTGAGGACCTGGCACTTATCAAAGCAACCCATAAGCACTATGTCACAAAGTCTCCTAAACGCAACTCGGTTTGTTCAAAATCAGACTCGTGATCTCGGCGACCCCTTCCTGACTTTCTTTTCATGCATCTCTCCAGGTGTGGCAGCAACATCTATGTATCTGTGGAATCCGAGCTACCAAATGCCAATCTCTTTGCTTTTCACAGCTCTCAGCCATAGGCTAATTATCACACATTGTGCCAAATAGATGCTTCTATTCATTCACCGACCAGTGATCTTCAATTTATTTTTTCTGTCCTCTTCTTAGGAGCCCTGCTGGCATAAGAGGCTGTGCACCGTTGGCTGCCAATCAACAGCCCAGCAGTTCAAACACACAGTTTGCTCTGGGGAAGAAAATGGATGCTTTCTGCTCTCATAAGCATTTACAGACCTGGAAACCAACAGAGGCAGCTATAGCCTCTCCTAAAGGGCTGGTCTGAGCCAGCGCTGACTCAATGACATGGAGAGTGAGGATTTGGTTCAACTTCCTTGTCATCTCCAAACCAAAACCAAAATCACTGTCAAAATCCTAACTCATTATACAGGATACAACTGCTCCATTGAGGTTTGAGGTTGTAAATCTTTATGCGAACAAAAAGTCTCATCTTTCTTCCCTGGAGAAGCTGGTCTTTTCAAACTGCTGACCTTATAAGATTTAACAATCCACTGTACGACCCTCTGCATGACCGGGACTCCCCGTAACTACTTAAACAAACCGATCACTACAAATAGAAAAAAAAAAAAACACCTTCAACTGGTGTCAACTCTGACCCCCCAGAGAACCTACAGAGTGGGGCAGACTGCCATGGTGGGTTTCTGAGTCTGTCACCCCATAAGAAGAGGAAGCCTGCTCTTTTTCCTGCAGAGGGGTTGGTGACTTTGAATTGCTGATCTTATGTGGCCACACAATACACCTGTACTGTGAACACATTGATCTTCTCAGTCTGGAAAGACGATTATATTTACTCCTACTCAACATATACACACACAAAATAAGAAATTTTTTGTGTTCTACCTTCACAATCCTTATTAAGGCATCAGTTTTATGTTTTTTTTTTATCACTACTAAGTTCCACAAGGCATTCATCATCTGGAACTAAATATCTAGATCTCCAGAAACTAAATATAATGCTGCAAAACTAATTATCATTATTTTATGCTGAATAATTGAATAAATTAATAGTTAGATTTGAATAATAGAGAATCTGACTCCTGCTTTATGTAGCAAGAAGTATAGAGTCAGTGAGATCATGTGTTTGAATATGTATTATGTTAGTCTGGAGAAACCAGAGAAACAAATCCAGGGAGATGCATATGTGCATAAGAATGAGCTTTATATACATGAGCAATTGAATATGGAGAAAACATACCAATCTAGATCAAGTTCATAAGTCCTAAGTTAGCCTATATGTCCAACACTACTCCATAAATTCCTCTTTAGACTCACACAGCCATATGATAATGCGGAATGCAGAAAGGTCACAAGCCAGTGGGGGGACAGTCTTGTGGATCCAGTGGAGCTAGACGTATCTCAGTGCTGGCAGGGGTCTCCACATGGCTCCTTCAGCTCCACAGCTCTTGCTGCCATCTGCATAGCCCCACATGTTGTATCAGTAGAGTCTCTCAGGGAGTGAGCGTGTGTCCCACCTCCAACAAGCTATTTATCTCTTTAGCGCCTCCAAAAGAGGTCATCAAGCTGTGACCTGATTGACAGACTGAACTCCACTCCTTCACACTTAAGTCTCAAACTGACAACATATTATGTAACTACCACAGACCACCCCTCATCAATTTGACACCTTCACACAACTCTTTAGCCAACTCTTTAGGTGATCTTAGCCAACTCTTTAGCCAACTCTTTAGTTGATTTTAAAACAAACAAGAATAAAATCATATCTGTTCCTAACAAGATAAAACTAAAATGCATACAATTCAATATGTGCCATCTCATTTAAATATAACTTTCTATAAGTAACAAAACAAAAGCACCCCATACTTATGTGAACACTTGCATCATAATCCTATGAACATATTCCTATGCATATATTCCCCCATCTATGAAAGTTTATAAGCCAGTCACTTTATGCTTTTATCTGCCCAATATTGGGAATACAATTTCTTTACTGCCCACTTATATCAGATAAAATGTAGGAAAACTAGTATAAATAAGTCACAGACACCAACATAGGAGAGAAAACAGATTATTCAACTAGACATATCCCTTTGAAAAATTTAGATAAAAATTGGAAATTATTTGATCAGAAGCAATTTGTCTCTTTAATTTCTACCTAGCTCTTTCTCTTTTGGAAGGGAGTATCACTGCCCTCTGGTGGTCAGGGGAGCTACCCAGCCTTGCTCCTGGAGAGCTGCTGCTGGATTTGAACCACCACGCCCATGAACCACAGTCCCACACTCAACCTCTACGCCACCAGGGCTCAGCCCTCCCTAGCCCTTTCTTTCTTTTTTTTCTGCTACCCTAGCCCTTTCTTCATGCAATCATTACTCTAAGTTTTCCTAAGCCCCTATCATTGACATAAAATATTCTTCAGATACGATATCTTCATTCAAACAGCCTCTGATGTTACCACATCTATTAGCACATTTCTGAAAGTCACAGGGGGAAAAATCCCTTATTCTAAGCTCCATCTAAAAGTGCAATTCCCATATAATTTTCTCTAATTTTCTGAGAAAATAAATTTTGTAATATCTCACCTATTCGCAAAATGTGTTTAACTAGCTTGGATTGTCTCCTTCTACATTCACCTACATCACTGTGATTTATTGCAAATGTGGTTTTCCACATACCAAGAACAAGCTCATGTTTAACATGTTTTCTTGAGCACTTACCATAAATGTATACATAATGAAAGCATCATTATGATGGCAATGCTAGAAACTCTGTCATGTGAGCAACCAGAAAACTACATTCCTTCTTAGGAAATGAAACACAGCCTGGCTATGACTGAGGGGAAAATGATGAAGTGAATTCATCTATCCTTCTAGACTTTTTAAAATTTGTCTATCCCATGACTACCTGTCAAACTAGCAGGATTTGGAGAATGATAAGAGTGCATATAATAAGCAAATAAGTAGCTTAAGTATTGGGAGTTTGGGGTTACAGGATCCGGAGGAGTGGGAGATGGTAGGTTTTTAGAGCTACAAACTCTAAAGAAGAATAAAACCTAAGTCTAAAAGAGGGAAACTAAGAAACTCTTACTGCAATTGGTTTACTACAGAGAGAAACAGGACATCCAAACAAAAATCAATTATATCTGATAGCACTTGAAACCATGTAAAAATAAAATAAAAGCTATTAGTGTGGGATGAATAAAGCTATTTAAATTCCGTAATTATATTTAAAGGAAATTACCCCCAAACTGATATGTAATTAGTCCCTCCAGCCTTATTAAAACAAAATCCACTGGTGTGGAGTCCGTTCCAACCCAGAGCCACCTGCGAGATGGAATGGCTGTGTCCTCTGTAGGTTTTGTGAAGCTAGAACCCTTCAGGAAAACAAATTGTTTGGCACCCCCCTTCCTCCCATGAGACAGTTAAAGGAATCAAACTTCCCACCTTTCAGTTAGCAGCCAAGTGCACTAACCAGCATGCCATTTGGGCCCCAAGCCATATGAGATCATATAAATCAATTATACCAGTTAAGAAACATGATAATTTTTTCTAGCATGCACTTTTAATAAGAGGAACCAAATAGAGTAGCAAATATTCCTCTGAAATGAATTCCTTCATTTATTTTTTACCCATACATTATGTAAGAATAACTTACTGGTTAAGAAATAGCAATTTCCATCCTGGAGTTCAGAGGGAACTCCATGTGTATATATACATGTTTGCCAAAAGTGAATTAAAGTAGATTCAAACCCCATGAATATTCTATATTTTATAAGATCACTTTAATATTTGTCCATCCATTCAGTAAATGGCTTTTAAGTAAGCTTAAGATTCCGATAATTAGATCTATCTAAAATATGTTATATCCTGTTTTAAATAGCTTGCTATAAAACCATTTAATGCATTCTCAAAGACAATACAGGGAAATTGGAAAATCCATCATAAGTGCCAACCCTTTGGTATATATTACAGATTATGCTTATGATAATATTAAAAGTTCTGAAGGCCCAAATTAGTGACTATAATTTGTTTTCATAATTTCTTGTCCAATTGTACAAGATCTAATTTTTAAGGCAGTAACTATCAGCTAATATTCTTATTTGTTGCCAGCGGGGCAGTTATGTGTCATGGTAACCCCATTAAGAAGAAAGTGGAATATTACCTTTTTATGCAACATTTTTGTGGTTGTTCTGATTTTTCAGTCCATTGTTATAGCCAATATTTCCTTTGAGTGCCTTCCAGTATAGTCAAGGAGCCCTGGTGGTGCAGTGATTAAGCATTTAGGTGCTAACTAAAATCTCAATGATTGGATCCTAACAAGCTGCTTCACAAGAACAATACTTGGCAGTCTGATTTCATAGATTTTGTGCTTTGGTATGCGCTAACTATACTCAGTCCTATGGAGGCACTAGAACTAGGAACCAACTTGACAGAAGTGGGTTTGGTTTTGCTGCCTTTCCCAGACTCGTGAGGTCATCTCGCAGCATTGGGTTGGGTAATATTCTATTTCTAAATATAGTGTTTGCATTCGCTAATTTGGGAAATCAATTTTCAGCTCTTTCTTTCTAGCCTGCTTCCATGCAGCAGCTCCTCTGAAGCTGGTCTATCATGGAGAACACTGACGGCTTCTGAAATACCACTGGCAAAACACCCCACATCCTAGCAAGACCAGGACCACCAGAGCACGAGCAACTGTTCATTGGGTGATGGCTAACCCATATGAAATGTTACCTACTCACCGCACATAGTAAAAGGTAAATTTAGCAGGAAACGATACATACATACTAATTATCATTGGAAGTATAAATGTGGAGAAAAACCAACATATGGGAAACATAAATCCCTTATCGCCTCAAATCCAGCTCGACTCCCTGTGGGTGTGATACGCCACAGTCTCTGCATTCCCTTTGACTGCAGTGGGAAAGGGGCCATGCTTTCCATCAGACAATCTATTTCGGGGTCCTCCAGATAGCATAGTTTTCCTACGAAAATATGCTCTCCAGCGGTTACTGTCTTAAACATCAAAACTTTTCTTCTGCTGGATCAACTCGTTAAGACAAAACATTTCCGGACAGCAAGTAGAATAAGGGTTGGGGTTGGGGGTTGGGGTACCATGGGAGGGTGAGGTGGTAAAAGGGAGATGGTGCAATGGAGTCCAGGAAGAAAATGTTGAGAAACTGATTGTGGCAGCAATTGTACAATACACGATACGATTCAACTATGGAATGATATGCTATATGTTTTAACTCCCAATTAATAATATTTTTAAAAGAGAAAAACAAAAGATCAAACATAGCTTAATATTATCCAACAAAACAAAAATCCCCAGACTGTGCATCAGCATACTGTGTCTAACTGCAAAAATTCCCAAACAGTGATTTATCTTTTTTTAAGAAATTTCATTTTTATGTAAGTGAATGTATTTATTCTTCACTGTTTCAGCTGTATACAATTTACATATCATACATTTCAATAGTTTATAATAGTTGTTCAACCATCACCACTATCAATTCCAGGACATTTCTTCTTCCGTGCACTCTTTAGTGTTAGCTTTCCATTTCCTGCCAACCATCCTGGCATAGCCCTTTGAAATATAATTCACCTGTTGTCTCTATAGGTTTACCTGGCCTGGATTTCATATACAGAAAAACACACATAGTCAAAACAAAACAAAAACAAATTATTTCCTTTTATCTTTCCTAATTCAACTTTCTCTTTTCTAAGCTAATTTAAAAAAAATAACTTGATTGTTCTAAGAGTATTTCTTAAACAATACAAGATTAAGAAACACTGAATAGAGATATTGTTTCCTAAAATCTGCATTCCTCACAAAATCCCTTGTCACAGTAAATGACACCATCATCACCCAATTATTCAACCCCAAACTATTCTAATTCCCTCCTTTTTTAATGTTCGCCCATTCAGTCCACCAGGGAATTTGGTTTGCTCTGCCTCCAAAACACAGGAAAGGTTCAGTAACGTTACTCATCTCAAATATATCATATCAAATAAAAATTAAGAAGTTCACTCTGCCCAGTTTAATAAGGACCTTCCTTTATTTTTGATTTTTGCTTCCATTCTAGTTCTCCACCCTTCCTGTCGTAGAAATGACATGTCTTCCTAAAGTGTAAACCAGACCAGGTCAAATTTCTGTTTAAGATCCTTCAAGGACTTCCTATTATAATGAGAATAAAGGTCAAATGTTTAAAACAAATCAATATGCTCTAAATACAAGTTCCCCAAACCTCGATGATTGTTGGAATCATATCAGGATCTAGTGAGAATACAGGCCTCTCAGCTATTCCCCCTAAAAATTTTGATTCCTTCACTTCTACATGGAGCCCGGGGACCTATAATTTCTCTAGATGCCCCACTATGAATGAGAAGCCATGCAGAGTGGGAACCCATCTGTGGGTAACTGGACATTCCCTCCTTCCCCTTCCCTCCTGGGGAAGGGACAAGGCAGTCAGGGTGCAGTGTGGCAAAGGTGAAACATACAATGTTCCTCTAGTTCTGGAATACTTGCTTTCCCCCAACTATGCCCCCCACGATCATGACCCTAGTGCTATCTTACAAACCACTGGACCAGAGGATGTACACTGGTACAGATAGGAAGTGGAAACACAGGGAATCCAGGCCAGAAGAACCCTTAGGACTGCTGGTGAGAGGGGCAATAATGGGAGGGTGGAAGGAAGGTGGGATAGAAAGGGAGAACAGATTTCAAGGATCTACATATGGCTTCTTCTCTAGGGGACAGACAGCAGAGAAGTGGATGAGGGGAGATGTCAGAAGGTATAAGATATAACAAAATAATAATAAATTATAAATTATCAGGACTCATGGGGAGGGGGGACCAGGAAGGGAGGGGGAAAATGAGGAGCAGATACCAAGGGCTCAAGTGGAAAGCAAGTGTTTTGAGAACAACGAGGGAAACAAATGTACAAAAGTGCTTGACACAATGGATATATGTGTGAATTGTGATGAGTTGTACAAACCCGAGTTGTATAAGCCCCCAATAAAAAGATTTTTTTTAACTAGTCAAGACTGATAACCTCCAATAAAACGATTTTTTAATTAGTCAAGATTGATAACCTCTAGATGCATGCTTTTCTCCTGATATTCTCTGTCTGTATATTCATTAATGCATACATTTAAGTCTTCTTAACCATTTCTTGGATCTGCTATGAATGCTGCTATCTCATAGGTTCTACATTTATTTTTCCTTCTACTTGGGAAATCTCTCCCTCCTGGAGTATTTGGAAGGTATTTCTCCCTTCCAACTTTGTGGTTGTCTTCATTATACTCAAGTCCAAATCAATTTCCTTATTTTTTATTCTCAATAGAACTTACTTAAGGATAAAATTCATTATTTCACATTTATTTTGGCTCATTGATTTTCTATCTTCCCCTTCTAAAATATAAACCCCGTAAGCTTAAAACCTCACAAGTATTCCATTATCTCATGTCACAATGACCAAAAGAGTTCTAAGATTGAGATGGTATTTAAGAAATATCTCTTGAGTGATTGGAAAATGGATAGGTGTTGAATAAGTAAAGCAGGAACAATTTAATTTCAAAAGCTATAATAATAATTTATCTAGGACACAGTGGTGACTTGAATCAAAGCGAATGATAAGTGGGATGGTAATATATGTCTTGTTTTGCTGTATTTGATAAAACGTACAAGTTCATTTGACCTGGTTAAGAGAACATAAGATGCCTACAAGAGCTGATAATCTTCCAAAGTGGGTTATGGATTTCAGTATTCTGTCATTCATTCTTGAAGGACATACCAGCAAAATACCCATATTAAAATGATTTTTTGAGAAAAGTCTACCATTGTGATTAGGAATCTGGGCTCTGCCTCTCTAAAGCTATTTGTGCTTTCTGAATTTATTGTTTCACACATTATTCAAATTTTCAAACCAGTGGAATATGCTTCTTACCTTTACTATGCCACAAATTTGTTTTTCTCAAATATTAGAGAAAGACAAATAAGTCTGCCTGCTTCCAAACCAATGCATTTATTTTAACTTACCCTTGTCTAAAGAATCAGATAAAATTAGAATGTGTTATTATGATTTTTTAAAATCATTTTATTGGGGGCTCATACAACTCTTAGCACAATCCATCCATACATCCATTGTATCCAAAGCACATTTGTACCTTTGATGCCATCATCATTCTCAAAACATTTTCTTTCCACTTAAGCCTCTGGTATTGGCTCCATCTTTTTCTACCCCCTCCCCACTTTCCCCTCCCACATGAACCCTTGATAATTTATAAAATATTATAGTTTTGTCTTGTTGAACGCTGTCCAAAGTCTCCCCTTGCCCACTTCCCCATGTCCATATCCCAGGAAGGAGGTTGTATGTAGATCCTTATAATCGGTTCCCCCTTTCTACTCTACCCTCCCTCCATCCTCCCTGTGTCACCACTCTCCTCACTGGTCCTAAAAAGATCATGTATCGTGGATTTCCCAAGTTTCCAGCTCCCATCTGTACCAATGTAAATCCTCTGGTCTAACCGGGCTTATAAGGTAGAATTCAGATGATAGTGGGAGGAAGGAGGAATTTTAGAACTAGAGGAAAGATGCATATTTCATCATTGTTACACTGTAGCCTGACTGGATCGTCTCCTCCCCGCCACCCTTCTGTAAGGGGATGTCACTTCCCCTGCAGTTAGACCTTGGGTCCCCAATCTGTACTCTCCATCATTTACAATGATATGATTTTTAGTTCTTTGATACCTGATTCCTTTGACACCTCATGATCCTATAGGCTGGTGTGCATCTTCCATGTGGCTTTGTTGTTTCTAAGTTATATAGCTGCTTGTTTATTTTCTAGCCTTTAATGCCACAGATGCTCTTTCTTTGATAGCTAGGCACCATAACCTTTCTTCACCACATTTGCTTGTGCACACATTTGTCTTCATTGATTATGTCGAGAAGGTGAGCATCGAGGAATGCCAATTTAATAGAAAAAAAGTGTTCTTGCACTGAGAAAGTACTTGAGTGGAGGTCCAATGTCCATCTGCTGCCTTAATTATCAACTCTTTAAGTATACGCACATAGATCTATTTCCCCACCATCATATCTAAGGATCTAAAGAATGTAGTCGCTGTTCATTTTTCCAGCCTCAAATTCTACCTGTTTATATTCAACCCTACTGAACACAACATAGCAGCAATCTGCTAGACCTCTAGATCTTTATACATATGCTTCCATTTTCAGACATTCTATCCCTATTTTAAATCTCATTCAGACTACAAAGAGACTTTCTCCAATTGTAAGTCTAGGTCAATTCTTTTCAAGTATCTAATCAAGGTAATAGTTTTCTATGCTTTTTTGTTTGTTTATTGGTAGGGGGATTTACAATGAATACATAAAGATTTAGTAGGTATATAAAATTTCAATGTTCTGACAGTAGAAAAAGTCTTAGCTCTTTATTGAGGAAAATTTGATAAAATAGACCTATTCAAATTTTTGCATCATATTTCTTTTGATTTTTTGCTGTATATCATTCAGTTACTTATTACAGTGTTAGACAACATCAGGGTTTGTCTTTTTCATAATCTTTGATATCAACATATGAAGATTTTCAAAAAGACATATCACCAAATACAGTATTGACAAAATGTGAAATTAAATATGTATTACAAATCATATTAAAATCTTTATATATTTGATCTAGTCTGCTTGAATAAAGCAATAGCATATTCTCTTTGTGTGAACAAACCATGTACTTCCATATCATGTAGTCTATTATACATCTTAGAAGGGAGAACTAGAAGGTAGATACATTAGTCAGTATCTTCTAAGTGTTGCACAAATATTATATAGGTATGGGTCAAAACTGGAGGAATATGTGGTAGCATAAATAAAAGATAAAGCAAAGAAGTTTCAGCCTAGGGCTGGCTCAAAAGTAGAGGCAACTACTAGTCTTCCTATTATAGGCATTTTCTCTGTAACAGATGTTTGGAATCCTGTTTTTAACTATTTATCTATTTCTAGAGCTATAAATGGAGACTAAAAATAACAATTTGTTGTATATATTCCTATAATACATAATTGTGTACATTTTTAGCTATTGGCTGAAAGGTACTCACGCTCACTTTTCCAGTACGATTGTCTTCTTCTCTCCCAGCCAGAGCCTTCAGAAAATTATCTTGCAGATTTTTGCCAGCACTTGTTAGTGTTCTATAAAAAGATAAGTAGCTAGTTGTAATACACTAGAGAACAATTATGGTTAAAATAATCTGGACTAACAAATAGGAGCCCCAGTTATGCAATGGGTTACAGGTCAGTAGTTTGAAATCATGAGCCACTGCCTGAGACAGAGATGAGATGTTCTATTCCCACAAATACTCATGGTATCCAAAAGCCACTGCACAGTTCTTCTCTGCCTCCTGTATTGCTAGGAGTCAGAATGTATTCAATGGCAGTGAGTTTGGCTTTTCTGTTTGTCAGGATTAGAAGTATATTTACTTAAAATGACAATATCCCTAAGTGCTATATACACAATTATCACAATATATTCATTTCATCAGTTTAATGTAGTATAACATTATTGTTTTAAAACTATATGTAATGTCTTTCTATTTTGTATACATAGGATTGTCGTGAATGCTGCTTATGAGCTTTCATTTACAAAAAACTGCAATTATGTTTATGTTACATGTATGCCAATATCAACATTCATGCCATATAGTGCTAACTTCATTACATGCCTATTTGATTCTTTTATTACACTTTGAAAACTGAAAACACGTGAAACTTAATTCTTCACAAAATATTTAAAAGGACTTATAATTGAGCAAAGTGAGAGTGAGATGAGATTAAAACTAGAAGGGTAAGTAGGTCATTGTAGTTACTAGAAGCATTAGGCTTGATTCTGTGAGTAGGGAAAATCCAGAGTGGGGAGGGTGGGAAAGTTATCTCAGTCAGAAACGAGGAAGAACTAAAATAAACAAGAGGGAGGATAAAAAGATTGGCTTCCAGAAATAAAAGCTAACAGAAACTTATTACAAATATTCCAATCAAGCAGTATTGGACCACATAATAGAAATTGAGCTCAGAAATCATATCCAAAATAGTAATCCTTACCCCATATGGAGATTTTCTACATATTCAAGAAATATTCAAGAAATTCAAGAAATATTAGATGTCTACAATGTACCAGGAAAGAGACCTGGTTGTAAAGTAAAATAAGCAAGAGGCTAGTGGTTTGTACCCACCAGTTGCACAGCAAGAGAAAAGAGAATCAGTATGCTTCTGTACAAGTTTAAATCCCGGGATCTCCTATAGACCAGTTCTACTCTGTCCTCTAGGTTTTCTGTGAGTGGGAATAAACTCAAATGCAATTGGGTTGATCTTTTAGAGTTGTACTGGGAACTATATCAGGGTGACTAAGAGTCCTAGTGTTCTAGTGGATTATAAACTGGTTCAGCAAAACCAACAGTTCAAAATCAATTCACTGAAAAAATACTTTGCAGCTATGAGAAATATAGTATGGAAGAAAGCTACATTCAAGAGACTCTTTGGATATTATGAAGGTTTAGCTAAAGATGCTGAAAGACATATAATGTTGTGATGCTTAGCATACAATGGATAAAATGATGAAATATTTAAGTTATAAAAGGACTTGGCGATTGCTCTGATGTCCCTGGTAAAAGAGAGATGAAGGTTTAATTGAACTGATGTGGACATGTGTATTTTGAAAATTTGGTGACACAATGGGGAGGATTAAACCGCTCACAAGAAGACCAGGTTTGAACCATCAGCATAAAAATTTTATTAACCTAGAAATAGAACCCTTTAAATTGGTACTTGCTTGTCCTCTTTTACTTCTTTATAGCTTTAGTTTCCTTGGCTTAAGACGGCAGTTCTTATTCTATGGGTCACAATTCCATTGGGGGTCAAACGATCCTTTCACAGGTGTCACCTGATCCATAACAGTAGCACAATGACAAGAATGAAGTAGCAATGAAAGTAATTTTATGGTTGGGAGTCACCATAACACGAGGAGCTGTATTAAAGAGTCATAGCATTAGGAAGGTTGAGAACCTTAGTTACTTAGAGGATCAGGGCAGCTAATAATTAAAATACCTAAAGCACATGTGCAAGTGACCACTACAGGGTGACAATGGAGAGCCGTGGAGGTACAGTGGGTTCTCCCTGGGGCTGAGAAGCGCAGGTAGGTGGTTTAAGCCCACCAACTATCTGGGGGAGAAATATAAGTTTCTCTGCTCCCAGAGAGATTTACAAGCTAAGAAACCCAGAGGGGTCATGCGACCCTGTCTGGTAGGGTTGCTAAGAGCTGTAAATTGATTTGATGACAGAGTGCTCAAGCATGCCTTAACTTCTCCTTCACATTTTGAGTGAAAATGGAGACAATCTAATATTTGCGAGTTTTATTTTCAAACCAGATACCTTCTAAAAGAAAGTATATTTCACCTTACAAGAAGCATGTGGCTTTGAACCATTGACATTTTGGTTAGCAGTCCAGCACTGTATCCCCAGGAGTCCTCCAAATAGAGACTGTGAGCCCATCAAGGAGCTGTAGAGCTGCCTTTGTCAGTATAGATTAAGCCATGAATCTACTGTCTTTGCGCTGATTCCAACTCAGAGTGAGTTCACAGAAGCTTTCAGAGACTATACATGGAGACTGAATATTGTCACGGGATCAGACAGTCTTCCTCTGATGGAGCGGCTGATGGGTCTGAATCACTGACCTTGAAGTTGGCAGTCTAACATCTAACCCATGGTCTGAATCGTGATTTCTTGTCAGAACGGGTTAGGATATGCTATTTTATCAAAAGAGCCAGATCCCAGCTACTTGTTATAAAGGATTAGATCTCAATAATGCAATTTCCCCACAGCAGGTTGCCTGTGGCTTTATTTATCTTAGAGCCACTCAACGATTTAGGAGGCTTTATCTGAAACACTCATGATCATTGTGCCAGAAGAAAAGAGAGCATGGCCAAACACTGGATTCAATCATTTCCTTCTGATTGAAAGCGATGCGCATAACCGTCATTCAAATTGTACTAGACCAAATAAGTGTCCTGATCAAGCCTGAAATCATTGAGGCAGAAAAGTATAATCCTACTCAGAGAGGCACAGCGGGGATTTGCGAGCAGGCTCCCTAGCTGTCAAGAACAGCCAGGGTTTCAGAGTCGATAGCTCAGTAAAAGAGGGACGTAGAGAAAAATAATTCTAAGTGGATTTTTTAACTATAAAGAATTTGATAAGCAATGTGGTTCATTGCAATGTACTAATTAAAGACATTCTTGAGAATTAAAACCACAAATCTTCCATCAAAAATAGACCCTTCCCTCCAATTGGTAACATAATCTGATTTTTATTTAGGAAATGGTCCCTCCTATACTCTATGTGTTGCTAGGATATTAAGCCAACTACCTAGTTACCACTCCCACCTCCCAAATTTTGACTATCAATGTGCTTCAAAAGTGACCATTTTCAACTCAGAGGACTGGAAATCATGAATGGAGAGAAGTAAAAATAAAGGACATTTCAGGTTCTCATCACTGTCTTAATTACCTGAGATAACTTGCTTTCATCCAATCATTTCATCAGAAAATTGCATTTAGTTCATTAGAATTGGTTTCTACTGCTCAAAACCAAAACTCGTTACTGAGGCTCTCCATGTGCCAACTTCTTGTTTGTTTTAAATCTTTTTTTTTAACATTACAGAAAAATTATAGTTTGATCACCATCCTCAATCCCACAACACCAAAGCGATCATTGTAAGCTTTATATGAATCCTTCCAGGCTCTTTCCTATGTTTATATTCCTATAAACTAATATCACTTGGTGAGTTGTTCCCTATGTTACATATTTTACAATATGCTGTTTTATGACTGTTGCTTATTGTTGTTGTCTCTAGGAAAGAATGCTTATGAGAGTGTCAAGAGGAATCAAAATTATTCCCAGGAATACTAATGTGCTAGACATAAAATTTCAAATGATGAGACTACTTCTACATAATACTCCATAATAGGGGAGAAATCTCAAATATCCTACCAGATCTAATTGCAAGTTTTATAGCTGGTTGGGAGCCAAGAGCTCATTTAGTCTAATGAAGATTTCAGTTGATGCTTTGAATTGAGCCAGTGCCTGAGTCAGGAAGAAAGGGAGTGGTGAGCAGAATTCTTAATGCTCTTGAACATTTCCTATGGCGTATGTTGTTATCTCCTTCCCCATAAAAATGAAGGCCACAATTTTTACCTACACGTGTCATTTTTCAGAATAAACACTGCCTATTTAGCCTCCCATACAGGTGTGTATGCCCACATGACCTCGTTTCCATAGTAGTTAGCATACAGCCTGTAGGAAGTACCTGTTGGGAGCCTGCATGGCATAGTGGGTTACTTGTAGGACTGCTAACCAAAGGTCAGCAAGTGGAAACAAGCCTGAAATCATGGAAAAAGATGAGGCTTTCAACTCCCATAAGGACGTACAGTATCAAACCCAGAATGGCAGTTCTACTGTGTCCTGTAGTATATACATTGAGTATGAAAAGACTAGATAACAAGTGAGAAAATAGAATCTTTAAAGTAGAGAGGGGCATTCTTTTTCTGTAGTTGAAATATGTTATGCTGACTGTGATAGTTTTTTGGTTTGGGTTTGTATGTTTGTTTGTTTGTTTGCTTTCCTTTGCCAACATGGCTCACATATGGACATGTGGGAGGGGTTTAGTCTGTCAGGCCAGTTTGATTGGAGGGTAACAGATAAATGCCTCCCTGAGGCAGGCCTCTTCCTTGCTCTCTCTCTCTGGTGAGCCGACCAGCACACTGCTGCCCTACTTAGCAACTCTTTCTCAACCATGGGCTGTGCTACCTGTGGGGTGAGTCAACCCATGGCTCATGGGATCACTGCATGTGAGGCTCTATTTGACCTAGTTAGCTATGGTGCTACACTACTGGCCTCTGCTACCCCTCAACATCTCATAGTCCTGCTGTTGCTGCTCCACCTTGCCACATCTGTTGCTTGCAGTGACTGATCATCTTGCCTGAAGTCAATTCTATACCTCCTGCCAACCCCTTCTCTGTCTGCTAACTTGACTTTGGACCAGCAGCCAGTGAGAGTAGGAAGGGCCTTCAGTATATTAACTGTCCCAAGAAAGTGAGTTGCTGTGCGGTCTAATTAGCTGTTGCATTCCTTCTCTATATATAAACCTATCCTTATATCTATAGCTTTATCTACAATATATTTCAGACTATTAGATGCACCCAGTTTTAGAGCAGAAAAAATATTCTGAACCAAATAATACCAGTGTACTAAAATATTTATTACAATAAAGCCAAATGTGGTATTATTTAACAACATAAACTCAACAGTCATGTAAGAACGATCAACGCTTTCATTAATGAATGAGGGGAGATGTGCGCTCTGCTGATCCTGTGACCTGACTGTCATTGATACTCCAGGAGGTGGGACTTCCGCTGAATACAAAGCAATCCACAACATGCAAACAGCAGCAGACAGTAAGGTGGCACATGGGATCATAAACAAATGTTCTGGGATACCACACCTTCAGATCATAAGACGCACCCTCGTTTTTGCCCCACTTTTTTTTTGGGGGGGGGAGTGTGTCTTATGATCCAACAGATATGGTATACCTATCTATATCTATACATTCACAAGTGTCGTGCTTTTGTTTCTCCAGAGAACATTGCTTAACACAATGATTTTACCTCTCATTTCCATCTTGGATTTAAATAAGAATCTACTATTATAAAAACAAAAAGGAAGAAGCAGAATCATTGATACATTAGAGTACACACTCAAGCTTGATTGACTTCCTCTGGACTTTTGGATATGAAACAGAAAAGAATATGTTGCTTAAACACACTTTCACTGTGGACTTTTCTATAGTTCCAAATACTTTTCATATGGAAATTGCCCAAGATTCTGAAGAAGATAATGCTGTGGGATTGACTTGGAGATCAGCATGGACTTGAACCTTATCTACAATGTTATAGGGACTGATCACGAGACTGTATTAGTAATGCAATTAAAAATTAACATATTTTTTAAAGAATAGGAAAGTTCAATTTAAAATGGAAGTATGAGATATAGTGGCAATTAAATTGAAATACAAGATGGGAGGTTAAGTCTTTAATTTCCACTCATCTATCAACTAATTAGAATCTGGATTTCCTGGTAGGTTAAACCATCTCTAGGCCCTATACCAGCTGCAAAACTTGCAATCTAAAATAACAATATTATATTATCAGCCAACAAACATCATTTAATGTATAATAAATCTAAAACATGAAACCAATATGCTTGAAATACACAGAGGTTATTGGTTATTTTATTATTACTCGTCAAGTCTTACATATATACACTGACATGATCACTTATAGCTGCTATAAGAAGTACTTTTTATTGTATAAATTCAGAATGCAAAGGATAAAGGTCCATTGCCACTGAGTTGTGTTCAACAGAGAATATAAAAGTTACATAAATAATCATTTTTATGCTATGACATATCTTGAGACTCTGAAACTTTTAAGCAAGAGGAAATATTGAGAAAGAAAGTTTGCTGCAAGATGTGTGGTAAGAAATTCTTCAATCGTTCACATGCATTATTAGTATTTAACAAGGTTTATTTAACATACTGTGACCTGAGAAATCTTGCTTAAATAAATATTAAAAAGGAGTTACTTCCTCTAGAGGTAAAGGAGGTCTGTTACAAAATCTTAAGGTTATAAATTTTATACTGGCTAATACTTCATTTTTGTTAAATAACCCTGCTATGCTCTTTTAAAAATGGAGTAAGAGGCATATGATATGTCCATTTTTACCAAGTTCATTTAAACCTTAGCTAAAAGTATTTATGTAATCATACATGAATGACTCTAAACATTCTTAATCTTCAACAATGAATTGAAACTTGGTTTATGAGCTAATTATGTGGTGTGTGTATGTGTGTGTGTATCACGGCTTTCATGTTATTAGATTAGCACTCCAAGAAAAGAACACTAAGAACAACTGCTGAAATAAAAAACAATTTTCAAGTTTGCAAGCAGGCTTTTGTTATGGATTGAATTGTGCCTCCCTTAAAACAGCTGTCAACTTGACTAGACTGTGAGTCTGAATGGATTTGAAGTTCTGCAATGATCTAATTACTGTCACTGCTGTGGTCCGAGGGGTCTCTGGTGGTCTTGTGGGTTCTACATGGGACTGCTCCCTGAGAAGCCAAGAGTTCAGCTCCATCAGTCTGTTCCACATGAGAGAGCTGGGGCTGTCTCCTACTCTAAAGGGGGAGGGGAGTCCTCAGAAAACCCTCTGTCTTATAGGTTTGCTCTGAAATGGAATCTTTTTGATAGCAGTGAAAGCTGTGACCTACTGTGGTCAGCCATGGTTTAACATATGGGTAGTACGATCAGTTGAAGTACCTGTATTTGAGTCACAGCCCTAGACAAAAGTATAGGGATTGCAGTCAGATGTAATACTCATAAACCAGCTTTTTCAGAACATAGACTGCATCACTTTTTTAACTTATAAGAGTTAGAAGAGGGGCGAGAGAGTCGAGAGAGAGAGAGAGAGAGAGAGAGAGAGAGAGAGAGAGAACCAATAAGAAAGAAAAGCTGTCAGTGGAGCACATTGCTTTGAACTCAGGGTCCTTGGGTGGGGAACTTCCCACACCCGAGGAAGACTTGATGGCAGGACACTTGGAGATTTCCAAAGACCAGCAAACCCACAGGTGTTAAAAGAAGACAAGAGTCTTCCCCTGTAGCCAAGAGAAAGAGGAAAAAGCCTTCCCTAGTCCTATGAACTTGCACTTCTAAACTCCTAAATTGTGTGAGAAAAACTTCTGTCTAAAGTCATCCACTTTGGGTATTTATTTTATAGAATCACTAGATAATAAAGACAACTGTTAGTCTGAAATTTTCCTTTAAAAGTATGGGATTTCAGGCTGGGCCCCGGTGGCATAAGTGGTTGCGTGCGGGACTTCGGCCCGCGGCCTTGGCGGTTCATATCCAGCGGCGGCTCTCAGGAGCAGTGTTGGGTAGCTCCCATGACCACCAGAGGGCCGTGATGTGCCCCCCCCCCAAAAAAAAAAGTATGGCATTTCCACAAAGAGGTTTGACTAAATTGCACCAGTTGACAAGGTCACAGTCTCATTTTGCTATGACACATGGCAACTCATGATTTAATGGCACTGAATCCAAATCCAGCTCTTCAGAGGGGAAAGGCTCTTGGGTTTGGATGTGTATGATCAGACTACTTCTAATGAACTCACCATTGCAAATGATTTTATTGGCTGCATAATTTTACATCAACGCACTAAAATCAATGAGATCTGTCAGATGACCGGGGTGGAGCTCAAAATTGCAAATTCAATTGTAGGTTCTTCTGTTAGTTAGACTACCATCACTGGATCTGCTGCTAGTCTTAGCCTGGCACAGTAGCTAATCAAGGGCTAGCTTTTTGCACAGACAGGTGGCTTGGGGAGCAACTAGTCCAATGCACATTCCTCCAGACTCACATTCTGCTCCTCAACAACCACCATGATCCATCTGAGAGTTTGTCAATAGTAAACTATTTTAAGTTTGAAGTTATTTGTAAACTTCCTCTTTCTACATTTAAATATTTTTTCCCTAAGAGTTCACTTATGCTAAAGATTAAAAACATTTTCAGTATATATTTATGGCTTTGTAATCATATTAAGTTTGCAAACGCACACTTGGTAGTGCTGTATTATTTGGGGGGGCATCATTGCCCTCTGGTGGGAGTAGGAGGCCAAGCCTTGCTCCTTAAGAGCTGCTGCTGGATTTGAACTGCAAAACCAGTGGGCCACAGTCCCGTACTCAACCACCACGCTAGGCAAGGGCTCAGCCCCCCCTTGGTAATGTTTTAATAGCCATATCTGTTTAGTCTGTAAACATATTCTAAAAAGAAAATTTAGAACAATAACTTAGAAGTGAAATCTGGGATTAAAACTATTTTAAAATCAATACTTTCTATCTATGGAGTGTTAATTTTGTTTTATTCTCTGCTAAGTATTTTCTAACATTTTCAATTATCCCACAAGTTTCTAGAGATTATATTTATTTCCACTTTAGAGATGAATGAAGACTCAAAAAGTTTAATTAACTTAATTATAAACTAATTGTTAGTTAAGTTTTCAATTTTGATATCATTGATTCTAACATATTACAAAATTTGAAGCCTCATCTTACAGGAAAACATCATTTCTATAATCACATATAAAGATAATAAAGAAAAGATCAAAATGCATGTCAGACTTGCTGTTAATTATTACGTAGCTAAGGAAAATGGGAGGATTGATAAAGTAAAAGAGCTGAACAGAAAATTTCAAAAGGAATCTCTCTAAAAGAGAAAGTGAATTATTATCATGAAATGTGCAGAGTTGGAATTGGAAAACCAAAAAAGAAAAACGCACACAGTATATCTTAAACTCAAAAAACAAAAAAGGAAAAGAAAAAAAATCAAGCCTCAAGTAGCAAGGTTGAAATATTCTTTAGGCAAGATATTGAACAATGCAGGAAGCATCCAAAAAAATTGGAAATAATATACACAGTGGCTAAACCAAAAACAACTAGTCGACATTCAATGATTTCAAGGGATAGCATAAGATCAAGAGCCAATGGTATTGAAGAAAGAAGGCCAAACTGCACTGAAAGTACGATCCAAAAGCAAAGGCTCAGGAAATTGATGGGATACCACTTGAAATATTTCAACAAGTTGATAAAGCACCAGGAGCACTCATTTACCTATGCCAAGAAATTTGGAAGACAACTACCTAACCAACTAACTGTAAGAAATCCATATCTGTATTCATTCCAAAGAAAGGTGACCCAACAGAATGCACAATCACAAAACAACATCCTTGGTATCACAAGAAAGGTAAATGTTGCTGAAGATCATCAATCATGGTAATAGCAGTACATTGACAGGGAGCTGCCAGAAAGTCAGGTCAAATTTCAAAGAGAATGTGGCACAAGTGATATTATTAATCATATCAGAAGGATTTTAACCACAAACAGAATACCAGAAAGATGTTTACATGTGTTTTATTGACTATGCAAAACTGTGTAGATCACAAAAACTATGGATAACCTTGAGAAGAATGGGAATTCTAGAACACTGAATTGTGTTCATGCAGAACCTCTGCATGGATAAAGAAGCAGTTGTGTGAAAGACATGTCAGTGAATGGGTTTCTCTAGTAAACTCAGTTTACCACAATCCCTGTATTTAATCGATCTGTATGCTGAGCAATTACTCAGAATATCTGGATTATCTGAAGAACTAGGCATCACAATTGGAGGAAGGATTATTAATAACTTGTGATAGGCAGACGACACAACCTTGATTGCTGATGATGAGGGTAACATTCACAGACTGATGAAGATCAAAGATGCCAACCATCCATATGAATTACAACTCACTGTAAAGAAAGCAAAAATCCTCAAAACTGGACCAGTAGGGTAGCATTGTGATAAATGGAGAAAAAGCTTGATCTGAAAGGTTTCATCTTGCTTAGATACATAATCCATGCTCATGGAAGCAGCAATCAAGATATTAAACAACACGTTGCACTGGGTATATCTGCAGCACAAGGCCTCTTTGAGCTGTTGAAAAGCAAAGGTGTTACTTAGAGGACTAATGCACACTTGAACCAAGCCATGTTCTTTTTAATTACCTATGTATGTGAAAGTTGAACACTGAATAAAGACCACTAAAGAAAAAAATGTATGCAGTTAGACTATGGTGCTGGACAACTATATGTTTTCTCCCAATGATTTTATTGGGGGCTTTTACAGCTCTTATAACATTCAATACATCATTTGTATCAAGTATATTTGTATACATGTTGCCATATTCATTTACAAATATTTTCTACTTGAGCCCTTGTTATAAGCTTCAGCCAAAGGAGCCCTGGTGGTGTAGTGCTTGGGCTGCAATCCACAAAATTAGTAATTCAAAAATGCCAGATGCTTTGTGGGGGCAAAGACTCCCATTAAGAGCTACCGCCTAAGAAACTCCAAGGGCAGTTATACCCATGTCTACATCGATTCAAGGACCATGCGTTTAGTTTGGTTTGGTTAGACCGCAGAAAAGAACAAACTATCTTGAAAGAAGAAAAACCAGAATTTTCCTGAAAAGCAAGGTTAGTGAGATTTTGTCTCGTGTACTTGGTACATGCTCTCAGGAGAGATGAATCTCTGGAAAAGGACATTATTCTTGGTAAATGAGAGGAGCGCAGAAAAAGAAGCAGGCCCTCAACAAGATCGATTGACAAGTGGCTGCACCAAGGGCTCAAATATAAGAACAATTATGGAAATAGAGTAGGACTTAGTGGTGCTCTGTTCTGCTGTACACAGGACATCAACGCATCAAAACCAATTCCATGGCTCCTAGCAACAAGAGGATCTGCCCACTGCTCACTTATTCAGTGATGAGGTTTCAGAACTCAGTCATCATACAAACTCATCAGGGGCTGCATCCTCTTTTGGGCAGTGGTGATGCCATTCCGGTTCAGTATCTGACTGGCCTTCACTGTACATTCTGGCATATACATGGCATGGTCAGACACCCTTCCATACCACGTTTCCCAATATCCTAGAGTCCTTAGACTTTAGGGGTGGGTCATGGTGGTGGTCAGGTGTGGCTCATCATACTGTCTCCCACCACTGGCTTGCTCTTCTGAACCTACTTTATCCTTCATTTACCCTGTCCCCTGTGTTCTTCAAAATCCAGAGCAGGCACTTCCCTTTTGCTTCCCTTCGAACTGCATCCCCCTAACCTCCTGGCACATTAAGGCTCTCAACCCACACCCTCCATTGGTAGATCAAGCGATCAAGAAGAATGGGGAAAGACACCAAGGACTAGTCGGTTGTTGTCCCTTACGTCACCTGGTCAGAGTCTCATGTCTATCATTGAAGTTGGATTAAGGCATGGCCACAGATCCTCACAGGGACCAGACCATTGGAGGCAACGCCCGAGTATTTTTCAGTTGTCACAAATGTAAGATGTGACTGGAGAAGATGTAATTTTATCTTCTTAAGAAATAAGCAAAACTTAGCTATAAAAATATATTTCACAGCCAGCTTTATAATCTATGAGCTTGTCACCGACAGAAATACGGGTTTGTGTCAAATTACATAGGCTTGAATTCTTTAGAGCATGATAGAAAATTGCTTAGAAACGTGATAAATATGAATTTTATCACAATGTGTGGTCTTAGACAATTAATTTGATAGTGCAATAAGGGAAGTATGTCTCATTTATTGTGGTGAAAAATACACAACAGAACATTAATTCAATATTTTTACAAGCATAACTTAGTGACATTTATTACATGCTTCAAGTTGTGCAACTGTTCTCACCATAGAAAATAAAGCTTAAGAGTTTTTGTTGTTGGAGCAGAGAATATGAGCTTGTGCATTTGCTCCAGGACAAGATGATCTCATTTTGTTTGTTTTACATAAATTAAGTGGGGTGGATCCTACTTTTCTTCAACTTAAATATTTCATAAGTATGTCTCAAATTGCCCTTATCAATGTATTGTTGTGCATTTCCTTCTTTTTTCTGTAACTCATTTTCAACATTTTATTTTCTCTTCCCACATTATATTTTTGCTTGCCTTATCACCTTTTTTGTACTGCTTGGAACAAATTCAAGTTTTCTTTTGTGGGAAAAGTTAGCACATTTTTAACCCCTGTTTACAATATAGTATATTAAATTACTAAATCAGCTAGGATTAGCGTAATACTATTTCAGTATTCAAGTAGTTTTCACAGATGAGGAAAAAGTAAATATAATGATATAAGATCTTGGTATTTTATAATTCACTAAATATTAATCACAAGTGATTCAATTTCAAGTTTAGAATTTAATTTGTAAGCCTCAAGGCACTTAATATGTTTTGTACATCATCAAAATGTCATACTAATTGGAAATATAGGAGTACTTTCAAAAGGATAATATATTTCTGCATAATATTAACTGATCAGGACACATAAAGCTTTATTTTAGGAGTACACTTACTTTTATTATTCTACTTAAAATAAATAATTTTCACCGTCCACTCTGCCCCCCAAACTTTGTAAATTGTGACATTAACAGACAATGAATTTGTAAATAAAACCAAATTAATATGAGTTTACGTATTAAGTCTTTAATACATTTAACAGTACTACTTCTTACATTTTAGTGACTCTGGAATTAGAATACAATACAAAATTTAAATACAATTGAATAACTGTACACATATAAGAATTACAAAAATGGAAGAGAATTTCAGATTATCATTCCAATTCTATTTTACTTTGCTAGACTTTGTTTTTCTCCTTGACTTGTTATGTACACTATGAAATTTTGGGGGCTAATTTTAGATAGGAGGCAAAAATAAGTAGTGAAAATTTCATGTTTTTCCCATTATTGTCAAATAAACAGGAAAATTTACCTTTAATATCACAGTCATTAATTTTTATAAATCCAAGAAGGAAAAAAACAGTCCAGCTGAATACTATGTGTATTTTAAGCCTCATCTTTTTAAAATTATGAACTCTTTTGGCTGAATTTTCAGTTCCTCTTTATATAGTTTTTCAAATTTCCTTAGGGAGGTCAGGATTATATAAATCCAGATACTTTAAGAACTTTCCCCTGGTGGCGTAGTGGTTGAATGCTGGACTGCGGCCCACTGGTTTGGTGGTTCAAATCCAGCAGCAGTAAGGCTGGGCCTTCCACTCCCACCAGAGGGCAATGATGCCAAAAAAGAAAAGAAAGAAAAAAAAGAAAAGAACTTTCCAACTGTGTTTGCATTGACTATCCAGAAGGTCAACCACTTTTATTCTTGTGTGTGTGTGCATGTGTAAACTATTTATTAATAGACAAGGATGATAGTCTTTATTTCTTCTTAGACACCAACAGTTCGGCCATGGCAGCCGGTGGTCTTGATGTGCTGGCCTCGAACTCAAAGGCCCCAAAGGTGGCACTGCCCTCTGTGGGCCTGGATCTTTGTCAGCCGCTCCAAATCTTCGTGGAGCTTGTTCAGACTGTTGGCCAGGACCTGGATGTACTTGTCCTCCTTCACATCTTTCTGTCTCTTCAAGAACCAGTCTGGAATCTTGTACTGTCCAGGACCTGGCTTTCGGTCAATCCAAGAGCCAGTCTGGAATCTTCCACTGCTGTGGATTCTGCAGGATGGTGATCATCCGCTCAACCTCGTCTTTGAGGAGCTCTCCTGCTCTCTTGCTGAGGTCGACATCTCTTTCCTCAACACCACATGAGAGTATCTTCGCCCCACCCCCTTCACGGCCATGATGGCAAAGGCCGTTGTCTGCCGCCCAAAGATGTTCCTGTTGAGGCCTCATAAGATGTGCTAGAACTTCTCGGGGATGACTAAAGATGTGGCAGTGGCAGTGGCGGCTGGATGTGGGCCTCTAATGGCTCTCAGAAAGGAAGACCTCTACTTAGGATGCAAGAAACATTTATTTGTAAGAAGAAATAAGGATGAATTTCTGCTGAAAAAGAAACAAGTGGCACCACTTCCCACAACCTTTCCTATGTGAAAGAGCTTTTTAATTTGTCAAATATATGGTAAAATTGTTAGTGTCTCTGAAGAGGGAAAGAACTTTATCAGAGTACAGAAGAAACCAGCTGTTTCTTTCCACCTTCTATTTTGAGGAAAGCCCAATGGGAGATATAAAATCTGAGGTATCCTACATTAGTCAAATTATACTCCCTTTTAATAACTTTTCCTTTTATTTGGGGAAACAAAATGGATTGGCTTCTGTATGGAGAAAAATGTCTCCGAACAAATTTTTTTGTATGTTTGGCATGTCTCCCTAATTAATTCTCAAATATGATGGGTTATGATGCTCTCCTACTTAGTAGGAAAGGGGTGCTTAGAGAGTTAAGAAGTGTGCTTAGTCCCTGGGTGGATTTAGTTTATCTTGAAAACATACAATAAAACATAACCTTGCTTTTACTTTTCTTTGGGAGGCAACTATTTTATCCTGATTTGCCATAGTTTTCCTAATTTAACTTTTATCTATAGTAAAAGACAATGAGAAAAGGGCAAGAAAGATTATTCTTCGTCCTGTAGGTATGCCTCCATCCTCTTGTCTGTGGGAGTCAATCTTAGCACCCCATAACAACATGAAACTGGTCCTGCTTACCACTTGAAACCAATAAGGTCTGAAAAGTTAATGTTTTTGTTTTGTTTTTGTGATATATCTCTAGTCTCTCTCTGTGTTTTCTAAACAATTAACCATGAAAAGGAGTGCTTCTCACCAACAGCACTATGTGTAAGGGAGTGTTATGAATTAGAAAGGCATGGATGCTTAAGCATTCAGAACACAAAAATTCAGAATTGGGACTACATGAAAGGAGTTATCACTGGGGGACTTTTAAGAAGGAGATACCTAAAGAAGAATGTGAGGAAGTTTTGATACTTGTACCTCTATTTACACCCTTATGTTATCCTTTTAATAAAGCTTGTAGTTTTATGATATATGACCTACTCCAAGTGAAAGAGCAAGAAGAAATAAGAGGGAGGAGAGAGACAGGAGGTGGGATGGAAGGCTGCTCTACTGCCCTTTACCCCAAGAATCCTGGAGTCAAAGAAGTCTGCCTATTAATAGTTGTGGCACTGTGTTAGACAGGGTTTTCTAGAGAAACATAACCAGGACATATGTTATATATATAGGTTATATATAAGGTTATGTATAACATAAGAAATAAACAGTTAACAAACCTATAAAGCAGTATGAATGGTTTGGTGCAACTCACTTGCGTGAGACAGCTAATACACTGGCAGTCCTTCGAGTCTTGAGAGCTGCTGGGTAGTCCTCTGTAGAGCAATTCAGGCTATCTGGCACCAGGCATCAAACAGCAAGGCATCTCATCAACAGTCAGCCAGATGACAGAATCCAATAGCCCCCAGCTCAAGAGATGTATATTCCAGTAGGATAGCGAAGCAGGGCTTGAAGGAACCTCAATTTACAGCAACACAGTCCACAGATTAGGTGTCCCAGGAGTAGTATAGCTTGCAAATCGAGGCACAGGAAAAACAGGGCAGCCAGCTGGTCTGGAGGTTCAAGAGCAAGAGAGAGAAAGGCGAGGCTCACCGAGCCATTTATAGCTCTGTCCTTCAATTAATTTCACATGTGTTCATTGGCCATGTTGCCACAACAAACCTACCTATCACAAGCACTCAGAAATTAGATGACCTTAAAATGACTGACATGTTCAATAACTGAAGAAGAACAGCCCATGGGAAGTTTGACCTGAACAAAAGTATACATGGGACTTCAAAGAGTATCTGATGGGACCTTTGGTCAATTACATCCCCTATGCAAGCTGTACAATCTCCTTTCAGCCAGATAAAAAATACTGAGCTTCAAAGACATCAATATAGTATCTCATATTCTTTATCACACACATATCTCAAAATAAAGTTGACAATATTACCTGTGTTAGTCTGGGTAGACTAGAGAAACAAATTCATAAAAACACTTATATATGTATAAGAAAGAGGTTTTTATACAAGAGCAGTTGAATATTGTGAAAACATCCCAGTCCGGTTCATATCAAGTCCATAAGTCCAATATTAGTCCATATGTCTGATACCAATCTATTATGTCCTCTTTCAACCCACAAAATGCATGGAATGATGCTGAATGCAGGAGGATCACAGGCCAGTGGGTTGGAAGCCTTATGAGTCCAGTGGCATTATAAGCATCTCAACACTGGCAGGGGTCTCTACATGGCTTCACCGCGTCCAGAGGTCTGCTTGCATCAGTGTAGGTCCTCGCGGCTTCTCCAGCTCCCAGGGTGTAGCACCCTGTTTCTTGTCAGTAGAGTGTCTCCAAGAGAGTGCCTGGAGAGTGTTTTCTTCTGTCTTTAAAGAGGAAATACAGGAGTTCCCAGAATTCTCAGGAGAAGGCCATGTCCACAGAGAGGCCTCATTAGTTATATCTTGATTTGCCAGACTCCACCCTTTTACTTGTAATCCTCTCAAATAGACACCAGATTATGTCACTACCACATTATAAAACAAAACCAAAAAAAACCCATGCTTATTGAAAACAACTTATGATTTTCTACAGATTGTTTTCCTTTCCCATATATTCCGCTAGGGATGTATGATTAAGTTACTGGATTTTAAAGTCACTGCACTTGGGAAAAAAGCATCTTTCAATGTCTATGATGCTAACGGATTCACATTAAGATAAATTTGCTCATTGTATTTTTATTTTAAAGACAATTATTTTACCTTACAATTATATACAATATACGTTGGATTTTAAAGTCAAGTCTACAATTTAAAGACAATCTAGAGAACCTAACTTCTTTATCGCTACTTATTCTGTGTCCACTGTCTGTCCTCGTTCCAAACCAAACCAAACCCGCTGTCACTGAGCCCACGCCGACTCTGAGGTCGTCTACAGACAGAGTAGAATGCCCTGAGGGGTTGCAGAGACTGCAGCTTCTTACAGTAGGAAACCTCATCTTCCCTCCCACCACCCCCGAGGAGCAGCTGCAGATCACAGGGCAAAAAGTAGCCAGGGCTCCCCGATGTTCTTGTTAGGTGCCAGTTGAGAGAGGTTTTGTTTTATGTGGAGGTGTAACCTGTCCTGAAGAATATTCTACATTGATCTTCATTAATAAGTGGTTCAAGTCCTCCTCATGTTCAGAGAGTCAAGATAAGTCATCTGCATATCACAGATTGCTAATAAGTCTTTTTCTGATCCTGATGCCTTATGTCTTCTATAGGTCTTCTATATTGGCTTAATTGCTCAGCATACAGATTGAGTAAACATATGACGCAATGATAATATCCTGACACATAGCTTTTGTGATTTAAACCAGACAATATGACCTTGTTTCAATAAAATGACTGTCTTTTGGTCTATATACAGTTTTATTAAGAACACAATTAAGCATTTTAGAATTCCTATTTTTCATTGTGATTCCCACAATTTGTTATGGTTAACCTAGTTGATTGTTTTTGCACAGTCAATAAAACACAAATATACCATTTTCTGTTATTCTCTGCTGTCAGCTAGAATTCATTTGACATCAGCAGTGATATCTCTCATCTCAGGTCCTCTTCTAAATCTGGCTTGAATTTCTGGCAGCACTCTGTCATTGTACTACTGCAAGTGTTTTTTAATTACCTTCAGCAAAGTTTTACTTTGATATGATATTCATGTTTGTTTTATTTGATAATCTCCACATTCTGCTGAACGATATTTCTTTGAAATTGGCATGGATATGGATTTATAGGAATGCTAGTTTCTATTCAGTTTTATGAAGAGAATATTGTAGGCTTTTCAGATTTTTATATGTGTTAAGTAAAATATTATTTTTCAATATTGTGATGGTTTGATTTTACATCAACTTGATGGCACATGGATGGAGGTGGGGGGAACGTCACTGATTTTCTCTAGAAAATTCAGTCTAATACAATTTGAAGTAGGATTCTAGAAGAACAAAACATAAGGATGGAGGATGGAAGTGTGTTTGATTTCTGCCTTATGGCAATCCAGTGGTTGGATGCTTCTTTTCCCTTTCGATAGCCAGGGACAGTCAGATATGGTCAAGAACTTAATTCCATTTGTGTCTGGTAAGGAAAGGAAAAGTGAAATCTTTGTTTAAGTTTTCATTGGTTAATCTTGCTGAAATGACTAAAAGAAATCTAAGGCATGGTAAAGTGAGGGGAGAAAAGCTGCTTGTGGACATCCCTGGCATCTAACCATTTACACAAAATAGTTAATAGAAGGTCAGGCCTGCTGTATACACCCGACTCCCAGCCACAAACCCCACATCATATGTATGTCAGCTTTGAAGTTGAGTGCTTTTTTAAAAAAATGTATATGGGATTTGACTATACTAGGATTATTAATTTCTCTTACCTATACTATACTAAGAAATTACTGGTCGAAATTTTGATGAGAGAGCATTTGTAAGCCTTTATGATTACTCTATTACTCACTGCCATAGAGTCAATGCCAACTCACAGCGGCAGTGGAGAAGTGACCCTGTGAGTTTTTGAGAGGGTAGCCCTACTACTGAGTAGACAGCCCTGTCTTTCTCCCAAGGAACAGTTGGTGGTTTCAACCTGCAGACCTTGCAGTTACCAGCACAACCACTACATCACTAAGAGCTAGAAATTTCCCAGCCATTGTAGAGCAAGGGGCTTGGCTTTCTGTTTAACCCCCCACCCTCACTCACCTACAGTTTTGAGCATCAGGATATTTGTATTTGAAAATATATTTAGACCCACTTAAAGCTATTGAAATAGACACTACAGAAAAAGTGAACTGTTTGTTTGTTTGTTTGTTTATGAGCAGTGCGTAGATCTACTTTGTCTGGAAAAATCTCTACGCTTCAGAGAACACTCTCCTCTAGGATTCAAAACTAAAGGAAAGCTGAAAACTGCTTGAAATACTCTCTAGGAACCACCTGAATTCACTCCTTGAGTGAAAATGGGGAAAACACATCAATGATGAGAGACGACTTGAGCCTGGTCAATGACACCCAATGAACTGGGTGACTAACACCCAAAATTATCAGAGAGGAGAGATAAGCAAGCATTAACATATCTGCAATTTAAAGAGCTGCATGGAGGAGGGGGACAGGGATGAGGAGAACATGTGAAGGGCCAATGGGCTGAAGTGGAAGGAAATGTATGAATTTTTGGGCTTCCTCCTTGTAGCCATTGATCTAGCTTGCAATGGCTAGGACTGACCAGAACCCAGCCAGATAATGAGGAAAAATGTTTGACCCTGTGAGCTGGTGCACATGGTATGCAGTTTTGATGGATGATATACCATAGAATTGACTCTGCTTATGAATATGGATAAGGTTCCGTATTATTTTTTTCATCAAAATAAGCTTGTCTCCTTAGAGCACCGGGTTATTAGGAATGGGAAATTTTAAAATGTGAATATCCAATATGGGGTCAATAAAGGATCATTGGTCTGAACCCAAGACCAGATGAAGGGGTGTCATTGACCAGGCTCAACCTGTCTTTCTCCTTTGCTATTTCCCCCAATTTCTATTCAACAAGTGAATCCAGGTGGTCACCTAGCAAGTGTTTCCAACTGCTTGCAAGCCTCATTTAACCTTCAGTGCTACAGGGGATGTTTCTCTGAAGGACATAGATTTTTCCAGCCTAGGTGAATTCACAGGGAAGCTAACCAAAACTCCAAAAGCCAGCCACTTTTTTTCTTCAGTGAATTTGATAAAGGCATGAATATCATACTTTGTAATGTAAAAAGGAGGAAGGTTTTCACTGAAATGGATTGATACTGTGGCAGTACGGGCCTGTGCATTGTTTCATTCTGTTGTGCATAGGGTTACCACAGCTGTGAGCTGACTCTATAGTGTCTAACCATAGCACAGCATGAAATGGCTGGCTCATCAGCTTTCATGGGTCTCTTTGTTATCAAATAAATGGAGTGAGGAAGAACCCCCATGGAATAGTTTTCTCTTTTCCAACAGGATCTAGACAACAGAGGGTGGGGGGAGATGTTGATAGGATCCAGGTATGTGGGTGATTGTTCACATAATTTCAATTGTCAGGAATCAAATATTTTTGTTTTGTTTACATATTTAATAAAAAATATAAATAGGGATGGCGGATTTTCATTTGTATGTAAGCCAGTTGTATCCTGTTAAGTGCAAACATGATTTTATCATTGTCTCTATTTGGAGATGATGTATGGATTAAATGCTTATGTGCCGGTGTTCAGCCACACCTTCACATTATTCAAGACTACCTATTTATTGTTCAGAGCTGCTTTTTCCATGTTTTGTTGTTTGTGCCTAGGTTTTTTCTTTTATTTTTAGTAATTGCAAATGGCCTTTCATCCCTTGCATTATAGTTTCTATTTGGTTTTGTGTGCATACATAGACTGTATTATGACTCAGTATTTGTCTATTACTAAATTTCTTATTGTTATATTTTTGTTTGTTTTCCAGATTATATTACCTAAAAGTTAATAGAGAGAAAAAGAGAAGCCAGATGTTAGCGGCTATGGAATCAACTAGCTCATACAGACTTCATGTACAATGAATGTGTCATTGGCTGGTCCTATATCATCTTCAATCTCCTTGGAACATTCTAGTCTATTATTGCAGTTGTTGTACTCGCCAATGAATATTAGCAGGTGTCTTCTACTGGATAGCCCTCTATTTTACGGAACATGGTATTTTGATTCATTTTGTTATGTGAAAAACAAACAAGTTAAAATTATGTTCTGTTCTCATCCATGAGGTTTCATAGACTAATACATGAAAGAAGATTGCCAAACTTTTATATCTAATTTGATCTTAGTCTGGATGCTCTGATGAGATCAGTCCATCTCACAATCTATAAAATATCAGTGGCATGGTTTCCATCATCACAGCAACGCACAATCCACCAGCTTGAGAAACTGATCGATGTAAGGTGGTTTCTACAAATTGAAATGGTTTTATTTCCTATTCTTAAGTCTGACATTAATTTTTCTTTTTATATTGTCTCTATATATTGATTATGCTGACTAATTACCACCAGTCACAATTAATCAGTACAGAGTATGTTCCATTGAAGAAAGATGAGGCTGTCTACTTCCATAAAGATTTAAAGTTGTAGAAATCCAAAGGGGCAGTTCTATCCTGTCCTACCACTGTGGGTTGTTAGGTGCCTTCAAGTCTGGACTCGTACAGACTCTATGCACAATGCAGTGAAACAGTGTATGGCCCTGCACCATCCTCACAATTGTTCTCATGGTGAAGGACACTGATGCACCCATTGTGTCAATCCGTCTTGGTAAGGGCCTTCCTCTTTTAGGTGTCGCTCTACTTTATGAAACAGGAGGTCCTTCACTCGAGGGACTGGTTTTTCCTAACCACGTATCCAAAGCATGTAAGAAAAAGTCTTGCCATCATGGCTTTAAGGAGCACTCTGACTATATTTCTTCTAATACAAATTTGTTCTCCTTTTGGCAACCCGATAATTTCAATATTCTTCTCCAGCACCATAATTTAAATGCACCAATTCTTCAATGTTCAACTTTCCCCATGCATATGAGGGTACTGAAAATGCTATGGCTTGGGTCAGGTTAACCTCAATCCTCAATACAACATCCTTATTTTCAATATCTAGAGAATCAATGTGCAGCAGACTTGGTCAATGCATTACACCTTTTGATCTCCCGACTGCTGCTTCCATGAGTGTTGATTTTGGACCCAAGTAAAATGAAATCCTTGACAATAACGGTGTTTTTCCATTTATCATGATGTTACCTATTGATCCAGTTGTGATGATTTGGGTTTTCTTTACATTTAGTTGTAATACATAATGAAGGGTACAATACTTTATCTTCAAAAGCAAGTGCTTCAATCCCGCCTCACTTTTTACAAGCAAGATTATGTCATCTACATATTGCAGGTTGTTAATAAATCTTCCTCTGATTAGAATTGACTAGATGGCATTGAGTTTTGGATGCGAGAGGACAGTTTTGTTTTATGACTTTGGACCTGAAGCACAGTAAATTTAGCAGGCTAAGTATGTATATAATTTGTATTTAAATGAATGTTTTATTATAAATAGGTGTTAGAATATCTCAAATTCTTGTTCTACATCAATGTATAGTAGGGTAGTTGTGTTTATAAGGCTAGTTACACCAATATTTCTTAATTACATGTTCTTATTCCATGTGAGTTTCCCATGTCTTTTAAGAGCTTGAATCTATTGTTTTTCCCAGGAGCTATATAATATAGTAGAGTTGCATTAGGAGGTCTAAATGCTTCTATTTTCATACTTTGGATCAACACAGTATGTAAAAAATCCAACTACTTGAATTTCATGTGATTGGTAACTTCAAGCTAGTTATGTGGAGAATTCCCATGAAATGGGAGAATTATTTGGCCCACCTCCAATTGTTTTAATCATCCTCAACTCAAGCAACATTTAACTGAAGTAGCTAGCCATCATGGATATCCAAGATGCTGCATGGAGCAGAGACAAGAAATCCCCACCTAAACCTGCTCAAATTGCAAACAAATAAATTATTTTTATTGTCAGTCACAAAGCTTCAAGTGGTTTGATTTGCAACAAGAAATAACAGAGATATAAATATCCTTTCTTTTTTGTTGGGTCACCTAAATGATGGATTATAGCAATTATTTTGTTTCCTATTGAATTACACTTGGACTCTAAGTATAATTATGATGCATTATTTTTATATTGCATTTTAATGTAGTTGAATTTAATTTCAGATCTGTGTATCATATTCATAAATGAGAAAGTCCCATAAGTATTTGTTTGCTATAATATTTGTAGTGCTTATGAATCAATATTGTGCATATTTCCTGTGAACTTGGAATTTATTTCTCCTTTTCCAATTCCATTAGATTTTGCCATTATCAAATTAAGCAAAATCTGGGTTTATCTGATCTCTAAAGATTGGAAAGAATTCTCTGTAAAACCATAGCATCAGGCTGAGTCCAGGTGGCATAGAGGTTGTGCGCGGGACTGCGGCCCACTGGGATGGAGGTTCAATTTCAGCAGCAGCTCCACAGGAGCAAAGGCTGGGCCTCCTACTCTCACCACCAGAGGGCAGTGATGCCCAAAAAACAAAAAAAAATAGCATCCGGGCTGAGCCCTGGTGGCATGGTGGTTGAGTGCGGGACTGCGGCTCATTGGCTTGGTGGTTCAAATCCAGTAGCAGCTCTCTGGTAGCAAGGCTGGGTAGCTCCCACGACCACCAGAGGGCAGTGATGTCCAAAGGGGAGGGGGAAGCATAGTATCCATTTATATTGGAAGCAAGCAACACCTTCAAGAATCTCATTATGATAGATTAAAGTCTTAACTGCCAAACCACTACCAAGATGACACAAAGCCATAACTATCACAGCCTGGCTGATATTTTGTCTTCTTTTTTGCTTAATATGAGTATTTGAATACATAAATGGGAAAATAAAGGAAATAAGTATTCTGAGCATTGTCATGATTCATAATTATAGAAATTACTAAAGAGAATCAACAATCATGGGCAGATGAAAACTAGTGTGACAGATTATTTTATGTCAATTAGACACTTCTGGCTAAGAAGAGTCAAATCAGTCAATCAGATCACTGCCTGATGTGCCTTATGCTGTGTCCTTAGATATGATCTTCTTATAAGCAGAGGCCCTATGGCTGATCTCCTTTCTCTCTCTCTGCCTCCACCTCTCTGCCACTGATCCTCAGAGCTGCTGGAGCCCTGACACGTTCCCACCAACTTTGGATGTGCAGGACCCTGCACCCACTAGTCTGTGATCCTCCTGGATTCTGCATCATTGCATGTGGCTACGTGAAGCAGAAGAGAGCCTTTTAGACTAGTATGGGACAGAAGGGCTTGAGTTGCCCTGCACTGGAACACTTTCTTGAACTATACTACTTCTTGATATAAAGTTCATCCATAATACATACATGAGTGTCAAAGGGTTTGTTTCTCTAGTCAATGGGGCCTAACACAAGTGGATTGTGTGAAAGTTTAAGGAAAAAAAAACATCCTCCTCTCTACTGTTCCTACCAATTGATGTCCTGTTGATGAAGATTCATGGTAATCCTACGTGTGCCAGAATAGAACTTTGATCCATAGGATTTACTAAGGCTGACACTTCTAAAATAAGAAAGCCAAGCTCTTCTTCCAACATACAGACGTGGACATGCAGGAACCTCCACCTTTTCAGTTAGCAGATAATACCCACCCTCAGGCATATATCAGAATTCTCTGCCAACAAGTTGATTCTGACAAATAGCAAATCATAGGACCACGTAGAACTCCCCCTGTGGTTTTCTGAAACTATAAATCTGGGTTTTTTTCAACAGCTTTATTGGCATATAATTCACCAATCATATCATTCAATCATTCAATCATATCAAGAATTGTACAATCAAGAAATGTTGTACAACCATCACTGCAATCAGTTTAAAATATTGTCTTCATTTTTGTACTCATCATTAGTAACTCATTTCCACCACCCCTTACCCCCAGGCATATCCTCAAGGAACTATTAATCCAGTTACTGTTTCTATAGATTTATCAATCCTATTTTTCATACACAGAAAAACATTTTTAAAAACTAATAACAATAACAAAGTAAAACGGAAAACCCTCTGCCTGAAAGAAAAGGGAAAGTATTACAAACTAGAATGAATTTAAGGCTACCATAAGGGAGATCAAATGAGGGGGTGCCGCTGCATTTGCAATAATCCACTTGCCAATGCATTCTGCAAAATAGCAAGACTCTTCACATATCAAAGTGTATTGCCCCTTCACTTTTTTTTTCACTGAAACAGCTTTAAACTGGGTCAAAAGATAAATCAAATGATAAGATGTTACATTTTTTCCTTTTTTTTTAGAGTTAAAACAGGAGAGAAAAATGTATTTAAAAAGATTAAGAATGGCTCAATATAATGTTACATTTTAACCTCTTAATTTCTGCCATCATTGACTTTCTATTGTGCTCTGTCTAATGATAGGGTTATATGCATCTCTCAACTATGAGCAAAGGAAATTCTCCATTGGCTTCTTCCATATGTGAACCTTACAAATGGATTTGGGGCATTCACTGTCATCCATGGCCTTCTGAAAACCAGTTGTTCACATGTTAAGCACCAGGGAATACCATTCCCTCCTTTAGATTTGGATTATGTTATTTACATTTCTTGGATCACACAGGTCGGGGTGTGCTCCTTCTATGTGGACTTTGTTGATACCTCAATTAGATAGCTCCTTGTTTGAAAACAAGTCTTTAAGACCAAGATACTATTCTCCATGATATCCAGGCATCATCAAGTTTCTTTACCACAGTTTTCTTTAGCACCCAACCCTTAAAAGGAATTAAAGGCCTCATAGCTTCATCTTTCTCTCTTGCAGAGAATGATGGTTTCAAACTGCTCATCTTGCAGTTTGCAGCCTAAATAGAAACAAACACTATGCCACTAGAGTCCCTAAGGGCATATATAGTAATTATTAAATGTTAAAATTATATCATTTTGTAGATAGTTAAATACTGACTGATATAAATATTAATTTTATTTTACAAACAGTAAGGCTTAAAGGGTTGGAAAACATTTTTATAAAAATTAATTTGTGTAGTCTGTTCCTATTTTTCATTTACCTTCTAGATTTGAGAAAATACATTTTACTATGCTCAAGTAAGCCTTCTCCATTTAAAAATTTACTAAAAACATATTTTGCATTCAGTATCTTTTCAAATTCCCTTTCCTGTTAGTTCATTAAAATATACATATTCTCAACTAACTCAAAAGGGAATTCACTAAAATATGGAATATTTTGCACTAAAATATGCACTATTAACTACTTTTCTCTGAGAACTCATTTGTTACTTAAGGCCAGAGTCTTAACAAATGTTCAGTAAAGATTAGAACTACCAGATCAACATTAAAAATGTCTCCCAAGCTATCCTGTACAAATCGTTAATGCACATTAGCATAGCAACAGTCAGAAATATCTCACAAAATATAAACCTTTAACTTTGGCTAACCTTGGTATTTATAACATTTCTCTTACCTGTTATTTAATAGAATAGTGATTACCATATATAATCCATAGAGTATACTTTTTTAAATGCCATCATAAAACTTACAATGCTTTACTTCATCCAGTATTTTTCTCACACTCCACACTAATTCTCTGTCTCTCTTTATATTTACTAGAGCATTTATTCTATCTTCATTTCCATTATCTTAATCTAAACTATTGCTGTTATTTGTGTCAAATATAATATGGGCTGAGCCCTGGTGGCACAGTGGTTGTGCACGGGACTGTGGCCCATTGGGATGGAGGTTCAATTCCAGCAGCAGCTCCACAGGAGCAAAGGCGGGGCCTCTTATTCACACCACCCAAAAAACAAATATGACGACAACTTTTTAATTTTTCTTAACTGGTTTCTCTTACTCTTAAAACATTTTTTTTCTCATTGGAGTCAGAGTACCCTAATGTGTGTGGGAGGATATTCTTTTTTCAAAGCTCAAACCTATTCATTACGAGTCATATTGACCCCATCATATGAATTATACTACAGGAATCAATATGAACGCCTAAAGCTGTATTGCCCCATAGAATTTCCTATAAACCTTTATAGAATCAACTACCACTTCATTCAAATGGGTTTCCATTGGACCTCTTTAATCACTGTGCCACCAAGACTTTGTTGTGACTTAATCCAATGATAATTGGTCAATAATTGGACATACTAACAGATTACTTTAGAGGTCTCACAAGTTCACACAGAATTCCTTTCCTTCTCTTCTAGCATTTATAACATTCAATTTTTAAAATTGTTTTCGATTTTAAATAAGCATATTCTATGTAGTTGCAAATGAAACCAGTAAATTATTGTATTAGATTCGCTATTAATGTGATTCTTGTTTCCCACTCCCATTCTCCCCCATCTCCATAATTTCCTATTCCTCCTCTCTCTCTGGCCCTGCCTTTGTCCCTAGTCCCTTCAGAGTTCTCAAAGGTCTATCTTTTAGTGTGAAACCACTTTTATTTTTAATTTTTCCCTAATAATAATGGGGTCCTTAAATATTTATCTTTATAAGATTGACTTAAAAAGAGACTAACTTTACTAACTCTAGTTTTGTCCATATCTTGCAATTTAAGAAAGTCATCAATATTTTTTATTGTTGTATAATATTCCACTGTATGAATGTACCAACGTTTGTTTATCCATGCCTTTGTAATCAGAGGTTTTACTTGCTTTCATACGTTTGCTACTATAGAAATTTCTGCAATAAACATAGGTGAGCATATCTGTTCATATTGTAGTCTTTATTTCTTTAGGGCACATACCCAGTAAAGGGATAGCATGGTCATAAATTATACATTTGTTTAAGTAAACACCACACTGATTTCCACAGTGGTTGTATAATTTCAAAGTCCCACAAACAAGGTCTGATTGTTCTGATCTCTCCATAGCCTTCCCAGAATTTATTATTTTCTGTATAATATTTCATTTTATCTCGAGTTAAATTTAAGTTTTTCTCACTGGATTAAATAAGAAAAAAAATGTCTTTTTTAAATTGTATTTATTTTGCTTAAGTGCATACCCAGTAAATAACAAAATGAATAAATAAACTTTTGTGAATGGGATGAATTCTCACATGCATTACCTACTGAACCTGTTAATGTAATAGGAACTAGAGGCTATTGTTATTTGACTTTAGTTGCTGCAAAGTTAATAGCTTATGATAAAAAATTGATGCGATTAAAGAAGCCCAAGATCTACTGATGGCAATGGTAAGAAACAAGGCTCCAAGAATTGAAAGAATACCAAATTGAGCTATTTCAACAAAAAGATGTTATCTTGGAAGTGCAGAGTCATTTGTGACAATAAATTTGGCAGTCTGGCCAACATATTAGAGGAGATCCATAATTTTGTCCAGTCCCATGAAAGGTGATTCAACATGATTTGGAAAATATTGTATGCATGTGAAAGCTAGATAAAGTGAAGACTGAATAATTATGAATTATAGTATAGGTGAAGAATATTGAACATATTATAGTCTGTCAGAAAAACGAGTAAGCCTGTCTTAGGGAAGAAGTGTAGCCAGAATACACATTAAAGGCAAGGACGATGAAACTTTATCTCACATATTTTGGACATGTTATCTGGAGGGATCAGTCTCTGGAAGTGGACTTTTTCAAGCTTGAAAAAGTAGAGGGTCGTGAAAAAGATGGATTGTCGTGGTGAACACGACAACAGATTCAAGCATAGCACAGATCGTGAGGACGTATGTTTGGACAGCATCTGTTGAGTTGTACATAGGAACTCAATGAGCTGGAAACAGCTCAACAGCATCTAAGAGCACCAATAATATCAATCCTTGACTTGTTAGAAACAGATGGGAAAAAGAGAATTAAGCAGTCCACAGAAGATAGTTCGATAAATCAATGAAATCCCAAACCAAATCCACTGTGAACAAAGTGATTCAGACTCATAATACGCCTATGCTCACTGTCATCAAGCTTATTTCAACTTATGCTTTAAGACAGGGTAGAACTGCCATCACCTAGTTGTGTTCCCAAGGCTGTACGTCTTTGCAAAAGTAGAAATCTTTCTACCACAGAGCGACTAGTGGGTTCAAACTCCTTACCTTATAGCTAGCTGAACTCATAACCCACTATGTAACTCTATAGAGCTGAGCAAAACTGCTCTATTAGAGGTTTTTTAAGACTAAATGTTAAAAACAGGAGCTGATAGCCTCATCTCTCTCCCATGGAGTGGTTATCATAACCACTGATTTTTAGTTACTAGTCCAGTATTTAACTTATCACCAGAGCTCACCAGAGCCCACCAGTGTCACCAGAGCTCCTGGCTATGAAGTACAATGAGTACCAAATAATTTAAAATGAAATTATATAAAAATGCTACATCAAAATCACTCCATGGGTCTCAACTCATATATATTGCTAAGAAGAAAAATGGTGTTGTGTATCTTTAACACGCTTCACTTTGATTGAAAGAGCCCATCTGTTTCTTGGAAGAAATGTTTAATTCTTGTAATGGTCAGGACTACCAACCACAATGAAACAACATGGAAACAAAGAGTTGAGAGAAACTTAATCATGTTTACATGAAGGACACATAAACAGAGAAATTATATCTCTGCAATGTCTAAGGAAAGTTAGGAAAAAACATGTATACTATTTCCCACAATTATCTCAACTGTCATGTGAAACATTTATTTTTTTCTCTGTAATATTTCCAAATCACATAAAATGGATTATCTATCATATAGTCTAGAAAAAATGCCAATAGTATCACCAACATTATTAAGAAAAAAAATCTAGATGTCTACAGATGGCAAATTTCTCTTGGAACAAGACTTTATTTGACTTGGACACAGAGATCCAAGCAAGGATTGAATCATCTCTTTCTCTGATCCTTCTATGTGGTTGCCAGCTCTGATAATTATCATGAATAAAAATCCCCATCAAAGGAGCCGATAAGAGTTTCATAAAAGTTGAAAAGGTTCGCCAGAGCGGTGTCTCATATACAGCACAAAAAATATTGATTAGGTTTATCCCTTGCATATCCAGGGCTCTTTCTGAATATCGTACCATACATTAGTACCATGAAAATGAAACTTACAGATGGAGAAAATATATATTGCATTGGGCTTATTTGAATTGGAGATTTTACCCAGCTATCCAGGAGCTCTGGGGGAATAATGGTAAAACACTCTACCATTAATAAAAGGTTAAAGAAGATAAGCTTTCAACTCAGAAAATTCTATAGGTAAGTTCTACCCTGTCGCATGGGGGAGCTGAGACTCAGAATGGACTACATGGCATCCTATGACAACAATGTCAATAATCAACTGCTCGTGTGCTGCAAACCCTGATGTATGATCACCAGTCATCAGTTCTCCCTTTCTTCCGTCTACACACTGCCTCTGCTTGCATGACATTATGTACTAAATAAGTGCCATTTTCTTTCAAACACTTTATATCAATAGAATCATGATAAAAGTCTACATCTCAAATAGTAGTTTATAAATTAATTTGCCTCTTCTTGCTCCCCGCCCTTGTGTGTGGTAATAGGAAGTATGTTTGTCGCATAACATTTTATTTACTGAACTTACATACAATATAAAATTTTTATCACGCTCTATAGTAGGTATGTATGTCTCAAACCATGATCACTTCATAGATATGTATACTTGACTAAAATAGTTAAAGGTTATTTTAAATTGTTTGGGCTCTCATCCTTTATAATTAAAACTTGGAAACCAATAACAGTGATGATTGTATAATGTGATGAATAAAAATAGCATTGAATTTCACATGTGACTAATATGAAATGACAAATGTTACACATATATTTATTATGATTGATCTAGAAACTTCATGTTGTAGAGTAGAAATGACTCATAGGATTTTCTTGGTTTAATTTTTATGGAAGCAGACAGCCCGATCTTTCTCCCAAAGGGTGGTTGGGTATGTTCAAACAACCCCTTTCCAGTTACCAGCCAAGCACGCAAACATTAGCCTCTAGGGTCTCATACAGTTTTTTTTTAATCCAGGAAAATATTGTACTCTTTGAAATTTCCTGTTTACCTCATTGCTTCTAGTTGTAAATAACATAATCCACTATGGCTAGGTTAAGCATAAAAGGGATTTATCAAAGGATCTTAGAAAGTACAGAGAATTTTCAAGAAGGCCAGAAAGCCATAGTTCTAGAAAAATTTTCAATACTTCTGAGTTGATTGTTTTGGACCAAACACTATTGTCTTTGGCACTTGGACAAACTATACCAGCTTTTATATACTGCACAATGACAACTGATATGAGGTTCCAGAAGAGTCCCAAGAATTACTTCCAAAGTGTTCATTTCCCTCTCCATTTTTTCTAAAGAGAAATTTCTTCCCATGCCTGATTGGCTGAACTTAGGTCACATGCTCATGCCTTAACAAGCTGGAAGAAAGATGTGTGGCTTCTGCTTGATGGAATTGAAGGCAGACAGTCCAAAGAACTCGCCTCCTCCTGAGCAGGTGTCCCAAAGGTTATATATGGTCACAAATCTGTTGAACGGCCAGAACTTCTATTAAGTAAATGGAATAATTTTATTAGTGGATATGTACTCCAAGTATTGACTTTAGCAAGAGAAATACAATATGGCATAATTCCCTGGAGAAAATTCTTGTAAACTTCTCTTTGCTGTGAAGATGTCTTTAGAACTAAGAGGTAGCTGACTGAAATCTACTCAGGAATTCTCACAGGAGAACTGTGAACCTCCTTGTTTATGCAACAAGATTTGAAAGCACCTTAGTCTAAGAGTTGCAAAAGTGTGCAGCACATTTTTATTAATTTTGGCTAATTAAATAGTTTGCATCTGATGAATTTCAGACTGGTATAATTGAACATTTTTAAGTGATATATAAAGTATGTCAAGATTCTAAGTGATTGGCATAATAAATGAGCAGATCTCTAAAGTAAATTACAGAAACACCTGAGTTCAGAGTTTCTGTTTCTGAAGGTCAACATTGTTTCCCTTTCAGAAAACTGAAAAAGATTCTTCTTTTAAGTCTCCACTTATTTCTTTTATTCACACAAAAAAAAATGGTTTTGAAAAGACAGGGACAGGTACATCATGCTTCTAATATGTAAGTTCTGAGGGTGGAAGAACAGGAAGAGGAACAAGCAAATACAGTGCTTAATGTTTTATGTTCATTCTTTTTTCATCTTTGTAATGTGTGGTTTGCCTTCCTCAGGTTGAAGTGATTTTTCTTAATGTAAAAGTCACATAAACTTTGGCTAAACAATTGTTCTGCGTGCTTCCATGATTATCTCAAATCCTGTAGATATATACAGTCCCAGTAATATGCTTTCAAAACTAATGTAAAGAGGCTTCAAACAAGTGCAGATAGGCAACAAACAGGTAATGCTTATGAATGAGTCACAGTCTCAAGTCATGAGTCTCCACTGTAAAGAGCTTGCTCTCCTTGATGTGCAGTAGACTGGGAGAGGTTTTGACTCATATAAGCGGGGATATGGCAATCTGGGCCCCCTATAAACAGAAAGTAGCTATGGAAGTAGAAATTGTGGTCTTTGATCTCATAAAGAAGTATGTGTATGAAATATCTCGGGAGGAATGAGATAGCCCAAGGGAGCAAAAGTGGAGCTTTAGACAGATCATGCACTGAGTCCATAACAACCTCTTAGGGTTACATTTCCCAGAAACCCTTGTTACTCCACGGACGTTCCCAAGATTCTCCTGTGAGTAGGCACCCTAAAAAAATGCTTGGTGAGCATGCAGAGGGCAAGGAGTACCAAGGTTGCCCATGCTGGCTGTTAAGATTTCCTTCCTTCTCAGAGTTTCTAACTAAAATTCTCTTACAATGAAAAAAGAAAAAAAAATCTATAATACTTAGTTCCACTCTACTGTGAAATTTTGTATATAAAAGTACTGGTGGTATAAATGAATAAATAATAAAATTCTACCAACTCCAGCAGTTTAAAATTAAACTAACACACAATCAAGGTACATTGATAATTATTGGTGAATGGAATGTGAACACTGGCACAAAGATGGTTGATTGCTAGTTGAAAAACAGCACCTTAGTGTTAAAGAGCACTGAGGATAGCATAATATAATTATATAAGACATGAGATTTATTACTTGCAAATCCCTTTTTCTAAAAATATAAAGAAGTCAAGAAAAAATATACTGCACCATTAAAAAGAGGTGAAGGAGATACTTGATACTATCAATCAAAAGAAGACCAGGCACCTACTGTGCAAAAAGCAATTGCTCATATACAAGCTCAGGCAGAATCACAAGAAAATAACAATGTTATCTCCTTGGCATATGAAGTTAAAAATCTTGTTTTCCACAATCAACTACCATGTAAAATAGGTTTTTTCCTTATATAAGAAAACAAAAGTACTATGTTCATATTTGGGGGGAGGGGTCATCAATGCCCTCTGGGGGTCATGGGAGCTACCCAGCCTTGCTTGCTCCTGGAGAGCCGCTGCTGGATTTGAACCACCAAGTCCACGGGCCGCAGTCCCACACACAACCACAATGCCATATTTAATGAATATTTTATAATGGTTAAATCTTATCTCCAGTTTTAAATGAAAATCATTGAAATCTAAGAGGTAATTTTCTATTGCCAATTACCTAGATCAATTGTGAATTCCCCTTAGTTATTCTATTTACTAAGATTTCATCAGTGTAAATTGTCTAAAGCTAGAATTGTTCTATATAGAAGAGTAATGAAACTTATCTTAATAGTCTAATCTTTTTATTTTTAATATTCTTATCTTAACAGTGTAATGCAAGAAAAAAACTTCGAGTTTTTGAAAAAAAAACTATATATACACACACACAAGTAATTTGGATTTTTCAGCTTTATAAAAATGACATAAATTTAATTTGTGAAAGATTTAAAAGCTGGAAATAAGAAAAAAAATTAAATCCTTTTAAACATACTTTAAAATTTCTTTTACAGTTTTATTTGATAATTTAAAACATATAACCTTCAGAAATTTAGTATCCTTTCCCTTGTCCATGACAGATAACAATACATAACCAGATACTTCAATTCCAGTGATGAAATCATTTGTCTCATAATTCTTCTGATTAGGACACTGAATGCAATCAAAATTATATATATGCATATATTCCTATTTTTTATATACCACTCTGCAACTTATTTGTTGTTTTCTTACTTAAATCTATAAATTGGGTTGTTGATGTTTTGAATAATTCTCAGATGTATTCCCCTGGGGCATTTTTGCATAAAATGTGAATTCATTTGCCATAAAAGACTTCTGATATATACTACTAAATGGCTGTTAGAAAGCTTTTACTCTTCCTTTTCTGCTTTTGGCTTCCATAATGAAGTGGTGAGGATCTTAGATATTCAGACCACAGAATCCTCTTCGATCTCTCCCCCCCCCCCCCCCCCCCCCACACACACACCCCAACCCAACCCAACCCAAAGTTTCCCTGAGGCAGGAAACTGAGTAGCTATGTTTTGCCAACAATTAAGGCTCCTCTATAATTAAAATTATAAAAGTTACCCCATTGAAAAGAGAAAAGGGATTTAGGCACACACAAAAACCCATCCTTTCTACCTAAGGAGGTGAACAGGGGGATTTCACAGCGACTGGGACATTTCAGTCAAAGAATTTATAAATAAGAATCCTAGAGTTCCACACCTGTGCATACTAATAAAGGTTAACAACATATTTGACTTTTTAAAGATGAAAACATAGACAAACTTAGGGATCATGGTGTTTTTATCTTTTGTGCTTCACCAGGTAACCAGTGACAGCTTCAATTACCCAGATTCTATTATGCAAATGAAACTGAAGCCAGAAGTCATGCACCTGTGCTTGCCTCTGGATTTAATATTTCTAATGAGTTCTTAAATCTTGTTCTACAGACAAGCATGTGAGATTGCTCAACTCAGATTACAGTGCAACCCGTGAAAATCTTTTCAAATGGAGACAATGCTTTCAAGGAATTCAATAAGACAAAGTATACACAAGGTTTAGACATGGTCAGATGAAAAATAGACCCAACAAAAGCACAATAAATTATGTAGATGTTTGTTAGTATTAGGGTATTCTTCACAGTGACATTAAAGTAATGAGAATAATAACAAAACAAAGCTAGGGAAAGAGCCTTAGCTCTCCATGAGTTTCTCATTATGGGAGGTTCCTTAGAACCGCTTAACAAGCCTCTTTATAGGAGAGCTTAAAGTCTGAGCACCACATTTGTGGAGAGCTCTGGTTCACAGTGATAATCCTATATCCATTTAGAGATTTAGAGTCTCCGCATACATTCAGCCTCAATTGAATTATTTCTCCCGCCATTACTGAGTAATGTGAATAGCCTTGCCCTCAGGCAGAGTGGATTACTATCACCCCCTCCCTCCCAGCCATACCAAGGAGGGACAGTCTAGAGCTTGTGGGAGTGCCTGGGTATGCCCTTGATAGAAATTGGGACACAAGAATAACATAATTAGGACTGCTTTGGTTGAAAACTTTGGACATAACCATGATCCCATTCCCACTTCTGTAGTTCCACCCACAACTGCCATTTATTGACCAGACACCAATTTTGATTTTGTGAAAGATTCCCTTGAACATCCACATTCTATTTAAATGGCTGGTTTTCTGTAAAGCTTTGTATTCATTTGTATGGCTTCATACTGCCATTTTGCCTCAGCCAGATGAACTGTCTTTGTTTTTGCTTAACTTCAATGTGTCTCTCTAAGTGGTCCGTGAGTTTGAGGTCTCCTTTGTCCCCTTTCCATCCTCAAGGGAGCTGCATCAGATTTGAGGAGGGAGCCTCTTGCCTTGTAGGGTTCCCTTCCTACTCTATAAACTCTATTTGCATAATATTTCACTGAGTTATTCTAATGAGTAGAAGTATCATATTGCACATAGATCTATAACTAGCAGTAGAAATAAATATAGCAATCACAAACAGCAGCAGTTACTCTTTGGCAGTTAGAGATGACAGGGTTTTATAGGATTTATGTATTTCCTGTGTCATTCAATCCTCACAACATATTGAAAAGAAAATAACTGTATATCTTATTTTACAAATGAGAACACTGATGTTCAGCTGTATTAATCACTGGCCCCAAACCACACAATGATTAAGGGACAGAATGAACAGGACACAATCCTATTTCTAACGGGTTTATATTTACCACCATGGACAAAGAAGCTTGCCTTCAATGTATTTTCTGCCTTGAGATCTTAATATCATAGTATTCATGAACACATGTGGAGAATTTATAAACACTAAAATGAACATTTTGCGAAGCAGTGTATCCAATTTCCTACTGATATTGATGCACACTAAAGTCAAAATGAGAGCACCCTGGGGAAAGGGAAGCAGAGAAAAAAAAAAGAGTTGTGCCCGCGTTTTACTCTGCCTAGAGCATTTAAAAAAGAAATGCATTCTGCTTTCTCACCCACTTCCCTTTCAGTCCTTGCTGTTGTTGTTGTTGTTGTTGTTGTTGTTGTTGTTAGATGCCTCCAAGCTGGTCCCCCAACTCATGTTGACCTCAGGCAAAACTGTGAAGGGTGCATCCTGTGATTGCAGATTGGATCATTGTGAGCCATGGATTTTTCCCTGGGTGTTTTTCAACGATAGATTGTCAGGTCTTTCTTTCTAATCTTTTTAGACTGGAAGCTCCACTGATACCCATGCAGCCTCATGGGAAGAAACGCTGTCGAGTACAGAAATCATTAAGAAACTGAATTGCCGCACAATTAAATACTGAAAACAACAAATAGCTACACCTAGAAATATTGTGTCAGTAACAGGGTGCCCAGGGATCCCTGGTTGGATTAGTGTGAAACTGCTAAGCACAGCATAGGTAGTTCAAGTCCAATAGCAGATGCTCTATAGGCGCCTGATGAAGATGCACTGCCCACGGAAGACCATAGGGGGCCACTCTGCGTTCGAAACAACGCTCGGACGTGCGCTGGGCATTTGGAAAGGGCACCTGTGTTTTAAAGCACTTGAAGTCATTTCCCAAGACGACACCAACAAGTCTTTGTCCTTTACAAATAAAAAAGTACAGGATTTCTGAAAGAAATTCAAAATTTTAGCATAACCATTTTACTTTGCTACTCTTTGCACTTCAGAGTGTGAAACAGTGCGGACATGATTTCAGATGGAATTTCAAATATTTGGTGATTTCATTATAAACATATCCCAAAGCAAACAGCTGTTAGTTCAAATCCCTTGTGTAGCTCATAGAAATATTTTCATAATCCTTGTGAACTTGATATCTGCTTTACTGATAGACATGCTTTCAGTATTTATAATCAGAGAAAAGAAATGTTTCAACTTGGTGATGTTTACTATTTTTTTCTCCTTGGGTCACATTTCCTGCCACCATATTCAGATATGGTTCATGAACAAGAGATTAAGTATTTTTAAATATCATACCATATTACAAAAAAGGAAACGTCATTTTAAAGTTTTGCTCATGTCCAAAATTCCACTTCCTTCTCTTTTGGCCAATTGACTGCTTCATTACCCACTGTGCCTGCAGAGGTGAACACTGCCCTACACTCTACTATGTTTCCTTCCACCTGTTTGCTCAGAAAAGGAAGACACTATATCTGTACAGGAAGTGAGCAAGTAATGGTAAATAGAGTCCCAAGTCTTTCTTTATAACGGGAAAAATGTTAAAATTTTAAATCAAATGTATCAATTCTAAAATAACGCATTATATAATTCTCTGATTAAAATGCAGGATTAAAAATCTGTGCTATGCCTGAACTCAGAAACCAACTAATAACTGGTTAAGCCTCACTGCTTAGATGCAGTCAATGGTCTATTAAAAGTGAGTGAAAGGATCAAAATACAGACTGGGATAATATATATAATATGGACAGAACAATGCGAAGACTCAGTAGCATGTCAAACTTTTTGAAAATCAGTGCTGCTCTAGTTGTCAGGACAACAGGGACATCATTTGTTGTGGGTAATATGTTACATTCTAGAAATGAGCCAGAGCAGGCTAACCTGAAACCAGACAGTCATGTTTGTTAGGAGAAGAACACTAAAAGAGAAGCAAGAGAGGCAACACGCGCGAAGGCCAAAGGATAAGACAATATTGTGCATGTGCACATATATACATACATGCATGCATACATGTAAATGATTCAGTATGGAGTTTGATGAATTCAGCAAGTTATTCAAAAACAGGTTGACACCAAGTCACAAAAGGTTTAAAGTCACCAAAATGTTCCCTTGAATTTTTTAATGATTTCTTTGACTATTTATGGACAATGGAATGGAATGGAAAAACTCCACAGGCAAATAAAGAAACTGTCAGGATAATCCAGACAAGATGGTTTGATGCCTGAAATGAAAAAGCAAGTGAACAGAAATAGATTATTAGTGACAGGATTTAGTGATTCTCTGAGTAGCCCTGAAGAAATGGCATCAGGGCCACATCCGACCTCTCAGGCTCTGGAGACTCAGTGCTATACTGCAGACAGAGGTCAGGCGTGCCTGCACATTCCAACCTTCTTTACCCGTTCTGACACCAGGAAGCGCTTCCACACACACCACTTCTCATCTGGACTCTAATTCATTACCCGAGTCACACAGAACTCACAGACCAGACTCATTATTGTGGGGGTTATTAAGGAAGTTAATATGTTACAATGCACATGAAAAAATGCTCAGGATACAGTTGTTCAGTTAGGACAATCTCTTCTCCAAGTCCAGAGAAAGGCCTCTCTCTGGCTCTCAGTCGTTAGGCCTGCCCTCTGCCCTGCTTGGGTAATCTTACAAAGCTCTTTTATGACTGACAATAAATGCCCTAAGGACATGCCCCTCAGTCATAAGTCTCAGCCTGAAGGCACTCATATACAGCTCTGGGCTGTTAACAAATCCAGTTCCCAAAATAAAGTGTTCTAAAATACCCAACTCTACAAGAAATACTCAACTGTTCACAAGTACATATAAATGAGGTTACACACTATTCTTCTGTGCTTGATGTATTTCATTCAGCATAATGCTTTCAAATCCCATCCATAGCATATCATGTCTCAAGACTTTCTTCTGAATAGTACTCCATTGTATGTATGAACCACAATTTTCTATTCTTGATGCCTTTGGATTATGCTGTTGGAAACCTATTATATATACAACTGACTGCCAGGAGAATGAAGAAATCTTAGAAGAAACACAGCTTAAATTCTCCTTAGAAGCCAAGATGGCTAGATCTCATTTCACACACTTACACATTATCAGGAAGGTACAGACTTTGAAGAAACGTATCATGAGTGGTAGAGTAGAGAATCTCACTGCCATCAAGTCTATTTAGAGTCAGCTAAATCCTACAGTACACATTAGAACTGTTTCTAAGGATTTCTGAGACTGCAACTCTTTAGGGATTAGAAGGCCTCGCCTTTCTCCTGCTGAAGGACTAGTAGATTTGAACTGTTCACCTTTCAGTTAGCAGCCCAATACGCAACCAGTATGGCAGCAGGGCTCCTGCCAAACAAAGGGGGCAGGAAACCTTTAAAGAGATGAACTGACAGAGTGGCTACAACAATGGGCTCAAATATAGTAGCAGTTATGATTATGACACCATAGAGGGTAGATTCGTTTAATTCTATATAATGTCAGTATATTGAACACATCAGCACCTAACAATAATATTTTAACTATTAATTCATGTGTTGATGGGCATGTAAGTTATTTTCACCTCTTTGGATATTATGAATTGATATTACAATACACATTGCTGTATATGTGTCAATTGCAAATTTGTTTTGGCTGTCACAACCAGAGGGATGCCAAATGGCATCTGAAGGGGAGAAGTCAAGAGTTTTGGTAGGTAGCTTCTAACACACAGAGATTTCCATACCCTCTCCAAAAAACGCAAAGAATAATTTATTCAAAATTATCAATAATTCCAAGGCTGAAAAACTATAGGTCTGATACATAACTTTATACATTTGTGTATGGTTTATTAGTGCATAGACATGAATTAAGATTAAGGAGGGCTGATCAAATGTACCTTCGAAACAACAATGGTAAGATTCTTTTCTCACTGACATTGCAAATGCCATCATGCTTGACAAAATAGAAGGACATTAAAAAGAGGAAGATCCTCAACAAGTCGGACTGACACCATGACTACAACAATGTGCTCACATATTACAAAGCTTGTGATGATGATGCAGGATTGGGCTGTATGTCCTGCTGTACACAGGACAGCTGTCAGGCAAAGATGACTCTGTGGTATCTACCAAAAATAGGTCCAGGGAGCATAAAATAAAAAGAGCAAATTCTCTAGGATTAAACCTTCACGAAAGTTAAGATTTTATGACTGAATAGTGAAGAATAGTATACAAAAGTAACAAAAATGGGCTTTAAAAGGAAGGTCGACAATAAAATTTTATGTAACTTAAAGGCTTAAATTCTTTCAGAGTTTGCCCTAGCTATGTGTAAAAGTCCATTGTAAAACTCCATGGTGGACACTGGGTTAAAATTATCATGTTCTCGTGCACATATGGATTAATATGAAAAGAATCACCCAACTTGATATCTTTCATAAGCAGTATGTCTCATTCATAGAATCATTTTCTCAAATAGAAATCCCTTCTAAACTCTCTATTCATGTCTTAGGAGTGTGCTAGAAAATTCTCTATCTAGCATAGGGAGAAAATCTCCTGGTGGCTAAAAGGTGTCCTTGATTTTGAGGACAACTAAAACCCCCAAACCCACCAATTGTCTATCAATGTGTCATACTGCAGTGGCTTGTGGGTTGCTATACTTCTGGAAAGTTTGTCATTGACATTTCAAATACCAGTATGGTCACCCAGAGTAAAGAGCTTTCAGCAGAACTTCCTGACGAAGAGCAGACCACAGGGAAGGAATAGGCTTACCGCCTCAGAGGAATTAGCCACTGAAAATCTTATGGATAGCACTGAAACATTGGCAGTGAGTTTTTAATTTTTGTTTTTGTGTTGTAGCATTCCAAAATTTGATTATCCCTGTGAGCCATATGAAAAACAGGAAAAATATAATAAAGGGGTAGTGCTCAAGATGTAAAATTTCCAAGGTCTTGCTTTTTAAGTGCTAAACTGACATTTATGTTTTAATCATGTGAAAACCTTCTAGGCCTTGAGTTATAGTGAAAGGTATTGTGGGATATGTGGTATTTCTTGGCAGTGTTCAGCTCCTATATCAGAAGTCAAAACCGTCTACTTGAATGATACTTATGAATATTTTCCTTTTTACAAGTCATAATATTCTATATTCATTTTCTAGTCTCATTTTAATATATTACTCTTAACTTCTTTTCCCGTATTTGACTGAAAACTTGTCATCTAAATTTTACTGAGGCACCAAAAATAGCAAAGTACTATGGAGAAGTAAATATATTAGTGATTAAACAAATGGATTAGTTTTCAATCTTATATTCTCTAATAAATAAATGACTGGGTCAGGAAATTATCAGATGTCATCCAGCTTGTGATACATTTAAGTTGTTTCTACAATGATTTGAGACATGCTTTTCCATTAATTTATTTAAAATATTCATCTCTATCAAAATACTATACTTGTTATTTTATATCAATGTAAAATTCCTATCTTTTGGATTCCTTCCCATACTATACCTCTCCTGAAGTATCCTATAGCTAAGATACTTTCTTGATAATCTTATAGGTAAGATGTATTTTCATTATAAGAACACAAATTAAAATGAAGCTATTGCAAGTTTGTTAAAGAGTACATTTAGGTCAGCAAAGGAGCTGGAAATGGGGCGTAGAGCTAAGCTCATGTTCTGAAAGCAGTAGGCTATTTTCTAAAAGATCCCTGAATGAATTTTGTCACTTATTAGTTGGTTCTATCCTTTATTCAGGAAAATTTCTAAAAGCAATTACTCAATATTTTACATTTTTAAATAATTGATTATTCCCAGAAAAAGGTATCATGCATTTGGCATAGAAGAAACTGAATATAACTGAAGTCAGCCATTTTTGTCATAGCCAAAGACTGGACACCATAAATTTAATTTTAATTATAAAAATTCCATATAACAGAAAAATAAACCACAATTTAAATCACATAATAAAATATTGAAATAAACATAATTTTGTGAAAACCAAATATGTGTTAAAAGAAACTCTAACAATTTTGTAATGCCCAATGAAAATCTGTACCATCAATTTAGTTCAAAGTATATACATTTGTTGCTGTTGGTGACCTTGACAAATTTATAGCTTTATAAGTAATACCAAAATTGCTTTTCCTTTATATATATGCTGCCATTGATTTACTGGCAATTTTTTAATGATCTTTTATCTACTTACATTCTTTTTTTAAGGGCTGAGCCCCGCTGGCGTAAGTGGTTGAGTGCGGGACTGCGGCCCGTGGGCTTGGCAGTTCAAATCCAGGAGCGGCTCTCAGGAGTGGCACTGGGTAGCGCCCATGACCACCAGAGGCAGTGATGCCCACAAAACAAAAAAAAAAAAAAAAAACATTCTTTTTTTAACTAGGTGCTACCTCCATGGAGTCATTTTTGACTCAGAGTGAGCCTACATCAGGTTTTCAAGATTTTGTGAATCTTTAGGGAGGCAGAGAATCTCACCTTTGTCCCACTGATGGGTATAAATTTCAGGCATTGCAGTTAGCAGTCCAGAGCTTACTATATGGTGCTGCAGATGTCATTAACTCCTAGATCATTCATTGACCACTAATGAAAGAAGATATGATGCTCTGGGGGAGGACAACAAAAACACTGCTCAAGAAGAAAACTAGACATCATTAAAAAGACCGGAAAGAAAGAAAAAAGAAACTGGATGTCAGAAGAGGCTGTGAAACTTCCTCTTAATCATATAGTAGTTAGGCAAGTGGAAGAAATGATGAAGTTAAAGAGCTGAACAGAAAATTTCAAAGGTCAGCTCATGATAATGAAATGTGCAAAGGCCCAGAGTAAGAAGCAACACACACACACACACACACACACACACACACACACACACACACACACAAAGAAAGCAAAACACGAGAACATGGCCAGCTTACCATAAACTGAAAAAGGTAAAGAAATAATTCAAGGGCTGAGTCCCAGTGGCGTAGTGGTTGTGTGCAAGACTGCGGCCCACATGGTTGGTGGTTCAAATCCAGCAGCAGCTCTCCAAGAGCAAGGATGGGCCTCCTCCTCCCACCAGGGAGCAGTGATACCCATAAAACAAATAAACAAAACAAAACAAAAAGTAAGAATTCAAGCTTTGAGTTGCAATATTGAAAGACTCTATGGGTAAAAGATTGAACTATGCAGAAGCTGTCAAAAGGAGATGGAAAGAATACAGAGTTACTGCATGAAAAACTCTGTGCTCATGAGACACCTAGGCATAGATCAAACAGGAATTCTGTGAACAGAAAAAGGGAATTCTTCATGGGATAAATCATGAAAAGTGCACCTCAGGACTGTAGTGCCTCACAATACATATTCAATCTGTATGCTGAACAAATATTCAAAGAATCTGGATTATACGAAAAATAATGGAGTCTCAGAATTGGAGGAAGGCTTAATAACAACCTGGGATGTGCAGATGACACAACCTTGCTTGCTGAAAATGAGGAGGACTTAAAGCCCATGATGATGAAGATCAAGGATATCAGGCTTTCATAAGGATTACATTTTAATGTAAAGAACTCGCAAATCATTACAACTTGACCAATATGTAGCATCAACATAAGAATAACTGTGAGAATGGCACAGACCCAGGCAGTGTTTCATTCCGCTCTACTATGGGTTTTAATCAATTCAAAGCCACCTAATAAGAAACAGCAGCATATCATCAGGAAATAGTGGTAACTGATGAAAGAAATCCAAGCTGCACTAAAAGTATGTGATAAACAAAACCTCCAAGAATTTATGAAATATCTCCTGATAAACTTCAAGAAATGCATATAAGTCTAGGGGCACTTAATTTTCTATGGCAAAAAATTGTTTCAAAGACAGCAACTTTGCCAGTCAACTAAAAGATATTCATATACACGTCTATTCATAAAACCATGTTCTCACTGAATGCCGAATTGTCCAAAAAAATCTTTAAATGGACATGTAAATGAAATTTTATTGAAGATATTCAAAACACTTGCAATACCTTAACAGAGGATTACTATAAATCCAACCTTGATTCAGAACAGGATGCTGAAAAAAATGGGTACTATTACTGAAGTCAGTTGTATCTTGGCTGAAACTACAGATTGCCATAAAAATGGACCATAAAAATGTTTATCTGTGTTTTCTTGTCTATGTAAAGACATTTAGCTGCGTGGATTACATCAAATTATGTGACATTGTGAAGAAAGGAAACATCAGTACACTTGTGGGATTATAAAGAGACCTTCCCCCAGTTTTGTCTCTCCACGACCCACCCCCCACCCTGCCCACCCACACCCCATGCCTAACATTAAAGGCTGTTTGCCAGCACTTGGTGGGGAGTCAGATGCTTAGAGCAACCTCCCTGAAGACTCCAGCCATCCAGACACCATCATCTCTCCCATTGTCACAAATGGTAGGGCTCACTCCCTGCTGTTAGGACAATGGGTTACTTCCCCTGACCTGTGGCTAAATCAAGTCTCCAACTCAAGGGCAATCAAGGTTAGACTGCAATCATGAGTCTAGGAACTGCCCATCTTGTCACATGTGTGCCCCCAATACCTCCCCTTCCTATTGCATGTATGCCCCTAGCCTAAAGTGACCAGATTTTAACCAGGACACCATTGACGAGGGGGTGGGGTGTTCTTGATTAAAAATTCGGTCTACATGGAGCAACAAAAATTTTAATAGAATGCAAAAATAGTATTGTAATATATTTATTTAAATTTTAAAATGCCATGGGATGTTGTTAAATTATTAAAAAGCGGGATGTCTGGTCACCTTACCCTAGATCCTCCCCCTCATTACTGTAGTACCTATAGGACAATACCTTCCTGTGATATATGTCTCTACCTGTAATTAGGGGGTTTGCACACCTATGTCTCTACCTGTAATTAGGGGGTTTGCACACCTCCAAGGATATATATGCCTTGATTAGAAATAAGGGGCCCTCCTGGCCTCACAATCTCCCTGGGGCTTTTCCCCCACCCCCACTCCACCCCAGGCCTCTCCTCTCCCCCTGCCCCTCCTCTTCTTCTGGCCTCAGCCCACTCTGTGCACTGACCTGGCTGGTAAGATCATGGCCATTCAGGAGGTGAGCATGCTAACATAAAATGTGTCTGGCTTCTTTATTTGACTCTCTCATCTCTCTATGACTTCAATATAATCTTTATATATCTCAACCACACAATTGCACCTATCGACCCATGATTAGTTTTAGGAGTCTTGCCTTTCCCCCACATACACATGGTTGTCCTCATGCAGAACATGCTTAGACTGAGAGGCAGTCATTTAAACAAAACAAAGAGAAACTGCATAGCATAGAATTAGAAAAGGTGTCTGTTAAAGTTGTATCCTTCTGTCTCTGAAGGGAGCCAAAGAAAGATTCAAACCAACAGGGATCCAGGAATGGGTTTGAGCCTTGCACTAAATCCTAGCTCCAATTTATAATTGTTCTTACATCATAAGCCCTGTTCAATCCTCGCCCTCAAGAAGGGAACCCAGTAGATATGGGAGCTATAGCAAAATGTGGTGAAGCAATTAGATGGTGCCCGGCTAGCAGACGGGAAGAAACTGGTTACCAAACAGAAGAGATGACTATAGAAGATGAAAATGAGAAAGCTGACTGCAACAGTTAAAACTTATTCATTTGATCCCCTCTCTAATATACAGTAGGTCTGATCTGGTTTTCAACATTTTCCATGAGGGTTTTAGGTTTGGGGTTTTGTTTATTTTTCTCATCTCGGGGTTTATTTCTGATGTATTTTGTCCTTGTGAGTAGCTGTCTTCAATTTGGGTTCTCTGTTTTTTCCAGTTTTGTATTAATGAAATCCAGAATTGATGAACCTATGGAGGAAGCAAATAGAACAAGGGTTGTGAGAAGCTTGAGAGGAGGTGGGGTATAAAAGGGAGCTGATATCAAGGAGTTTAAGAAGGAAAAGAATATTTTGAAACTGATTGCCGTTGAAATTGTTTGATAGGATCGAACTATCTAATGACATGATATCTATACTAGCTCCCAATAAAATGGGTTTGGGGGGGGAAGTTGTATCCTTTTAACATACTTACTCACAACCAGCAATATGCAGATAGCACAACCTTGCTTACACAAAGTGAGGCGTACAGGAAGCACTTGCTCAGAAAGATCAAGGTTTGCGGTCTTCAGTTTGTATCACAACAGAGTATTTTAAAAAATAAGATGATCTACTATCAGGGCAATGGCAAAGAGTTTTTGTGATGGCCAAGGTATTTTGATTGCTGACTTTGTGAAGGACCAAAGAATGACAGCGTATACTTGCTATGAGGATATTCTGATACATTTAGCTACAGCTTTTGCAGAAAAAACACCTGGGAGCACTTCACTAGCAGTTCATTTGCAACACAACAAAATTCCTCTTCTTACATCAGGCTAATTTGGGGAGAGTTTGGGTGGGAAATCATTAATTCTCCACCTTACAATCTTTATTTGGCTTCTTGACTTTTTTTTCTTAACTAAAAGAAAAAAAACTTTCAAGATACTCAGTCTTCTTCAATTATGAGCACTAAGTCTACATTGGCATGATGAAAATCCCAAGGCCCTTGGTTTTTTAAGGATGAACTAATGGCTATTATTGTTGTTTACAAAAGTGTCTTGGCTTTGACAGAACTTATGTGGTAAAACAAAACACATACACATATGTGTGCATATATCTTTTAAATTTGCTTTCCTCAACTATATTAGGTCCCCTCATTTAATGCATATGTGAAATTTCTTATATATTTACATTTTTAAACTAATAAAATTCTTAAAACTAAAAAAAAGAATTTTTAGTAAATTTTCCCAAACAATTTTATTGGCAGGTAATTTACATAGCATATAAGTCAATAGTTCAAACTTTTAATCACATCGTGGGGAATTGATGCTTTTTTTGTAATCATTTTATTGGCGGCACATACATCACTTTTCACAATACATAAATACAGATACTGTGCCAAGCCCCTTCACATGCCTGCTGCCATCATCATTCTCCACATATCTGCTTTTCCACTTGAGCCCTTGCTATCAGCTTCTCATCCTTTCCCTTCTATCCTTGCTCCTCCTTCCCCTACCAACCCTCAATACTTTATAAATTATTATTGATTTGCCATATCTTATACTGCCTGATGTCTCCCCTTGCCCACTCTTCCAATGTCTGTCCTCTCAATAGGTTATGTGTAGACCCTTGTAGTTGGCTCCCACTCTCTACCGCACCTTCCCTCCACACATCCATTAACTCCACTCTCACCACTGACCCTGAGGGGTTCATCTGCCCTGGGTTCCAGGTATTTCCAGTTCCCATCTCTATTAGTGTACCTCCTCCAGTCCAAATGAATTTGTAAGGTAGAGTTGGGACCATGATAGTTGGGGGGAGGAAGCCTTCAGGAGCTAGAGGAAAGTCGTATGCTTCATCACTACCTCACTGCACCTTGACAGGCCTGTCTCCTTCCTGCAACTTGCCGGTAATGCTCTCTCCCTCATTCGTAGTGATGTGATTCTTGTTCTTTGATGTTTTATATCTGGTCTTTTCAACCCTCATGATAATACAGGCTGGTGTGCTTCTTCCATGTGGGCTTTGCTGCTTCTGCGTGAGATGGCCATTTGTTCACCTTCAAGCCTTTAAGACCCCAGATACTTTATTATTTAGTGACTGGGTGCCATTAGCTTCCTTTACTCTGTCTGCCTCTGCACCCTTTTTTCTCAGTGATCATGTCAGGAGAGTGGGCACATAAAAATATTATTTTTGTTCTTTGATGCCTGATACCTGGTTCTTTCTACACCTCATGGTCACACAAACTGGTGTGCTTCTTTTATGACGGGCTTTGTTGCTCCTGAGCTATATGATCACTTGTTCACCCTCAAGTCTTTAAGACCCCAGATGATATATCTTTTGATAGCTGGGCACCGTCAGCTTTCTTCACCACTCTTGCTCATTCCCCCACGTGGCCTCAGTGATCATCTCAGGAAGGTGTGCACACAGTGATCATTTTTTTTTCCTGTTTGATACCTCAGACCTGATCCTTTTTACACCTGGTGGACACACTGGCTGGTGTGATTCTTCCACGTGGGCTTGGCTACTTCTCAGCTAGATAGCGTTTGTTTATCTTCAGGCTTTGAGATGTCAGACTATATCCTTTGATAGCTGGGTGCCATCAGTTCTCTTCACCACATTTGCTTATGTACTATTTGACTTCAGTGATCATATTGGGGCAGTGAGCATCAAGGAATACTAGATTCATAGAACAAAGTGCTCTTGTATTAAGGGGGTGCCTGGGTGGGGGCCCAAGATCCAGCTGCTGCCTTAGTACTAAATCTATAAATCCTGGATTTATTCCCTTTTATCATAGATAACTATATTTACATATGTGCATGCCTGTATTTAGACCTCTAGCAAGTGCCCTTTGCCTTCTAGATCCTTCATCTATTTCCTTCTGCCTTCCTCCTGTCCACTATCATGATCAGATCTTCATTTGAGTTTCAGTTATATTATTCATTATATTCAGTTATTGAATCTCTATTATATTACCCCTACTTAAGCCATATCAGGCCTTCTACACCCTCCTCACCACTGATTGGGGACCACTTATCCCCATATCCCTGAGCCTGTCTATACCCCCTCCCTTACTCCCCTCCCCCACGTCCCCCAGGAATCATCAGTCCAGTCATTTTCTCCTCCCAACTGATAATCCAGGACAGAATCTTCTTGATTCAGTCCATTTTGGAGACTCAGACCACATTGCTTACCCATCATGTGAACCCCCAAATGTCCTCTGTCACAAACCACATTGGTTCCCTACCATGTGACCCCAAAAATGTCTTCTGTCACTGTCAGCTTTCATAGGGAGACAATGCATATCACTGAGAATTGTATAACCACCTCCACATCGATTTTACATCATTGTCCCCATGGTTAAGTCACCTTAAGATGATTTATGTAATCACAATCTGTTCTAGTGCCCCTGCCTGTCTTCATTAGTTACTCCAGAAATCCCTTTTCCTTCCCTAACTTCCCTTACCCTTATATCCCACTGTGGCCATTATTGTCATTACGGATGCATTCCTGCTGTGCTTCACAGCTGGGAGACCCATCAAAACAATCAAAAACAAAATCATGCCAAGGTAGTAAGGGTGAAAACATAATAGTATAGAGATATTTGTTATGCATTTGTGATACTTTAATGAACTGTGAGCTACTAATAATTCAGATTTACTACTACTCAACTCAAATAATTTTTAAACACAGAATACAATGGTCACAGCATTTTAAAAATTACTTTTCAATTTTATTGAAAAAAGAAAACCAAAATTCTCCCAACTGGATGAATAGGTAACATCATGATAAACAGAGGGAGGGGAAATGGAAGTTGTCAAGGATTTTATGTTATATCGATCCACAATCAATGTTCATGAAAGCAGCAGCCAGGAGATCAAATGATGCACTGCATTAGATAATAGAATAGATTCAAATCAAGAGAAAGGGATAACAAGAATAAAAAAAGAGTCATCAGGTATATCAAGAGATAATTAGGTATGACAAGAAGTTATTAAGTTTATGCCTTTCATGTAATTCAGTTGAAATCTCCAGGGACTAGTGAGCTCTAAATAATAAATTTTAACTTGATAGGGGCTGTCTGGTCACCTGATGGTAAATCATCTGGATTCTCCCGCTTTTGTGTCAATACTTCTCGTCCTAGTGACTTAAAATATTAAAGACTTAGAAACGATGATCTACTCTACTGTTGGCTCTCTCTTTTCCCATCATGCTATTATGGACATTTAAACTTTGTTGTAATTATTAGCTACCTCGTTGTAAAACAATAAAATCGTCTTAAGTTTTAGTAAATTCCTGAAAGATTAATAACATGATCAAAGAGCAAAGCTCATCCATTAAAATGCAGTTTTCAAATTGAGGCTTCAAATTACTCTCTGAAAAGTTCATGGCCCAAGTTGTTTCAACCGCTCCTCTTGCAAACTGGGCAATATTTTAAAATTTATATTGTTTAGATATCCAGGACAATAAAAATCATTTATAGCAAACATGGAAAGTATAATTTAAGGACTCCAGAATTATTACTGGTAAGCTTTCAACAGTAATACCCTAAGTAGAAACACATTTTAGAAATTCCCTGTGACAAAGAGTTCCAATAGCTTATGCTATTCATATTATATTATCTCTTTTCTGCCTTCATATTTAAGCACAAATGGGTTAAGGTGTCTGTTAGTATCTTATATAGGGTTAATTCAGTTATTTCTTCCATGCTATGCACGCATGTTTTGTGGTACCCCAACAAATGTGGGAATACTGCATTGGTTGAAACCAAGAGAGGTGTGCACCAGGTTAGCATCCTCTCATTATATCTGTTCAACCTGCATTGTGAGCACATTATCAGAGAAGTTAGATTATAGGAAGAAGACTGTGGCATTGAGATTAGAGGAAGGCTTATTAGCAATCTGAGATATGACGATGACACAACCTTGCTTTCTGAAAGCGAGGAGGATTTGAAGGCCTCGCTGTTGAAGACCAAGGAGTGTAGCCTTCAGTATGGATTTTCTACTCATTATAAATAAGACCAAAATCCTCACAACTTGACCAACAGGTATCATCATGATAAATGGAGAAAAGATTGTAGTAGTCAAGGATTTTGTCTTCCTTCGATCCACAATCAGTGCTCATGGAAGCAGCAATAAGGTATCAAATTATTTACTACCTTAGGTAAATCTGCTGCAAAAGACTGCTTAATGTACTGAGAAGCAAGGATGTAACTTTGAGAACTAAGATGCACCTGACTCAACTCACAGTATTTTCTATGGCCTCATATGCATGTGAAAGTTGGACACTGAATAAGGAAGACCTAAGAAAAATCAATTCATTTGAGTTGTGATACTAGAGAAGAATATTGAAAATACCATGGATTGCTTAAAAAGACAGAATGTTCTATCTTGGAAGAAGGCCAGAGTGCTCCTGTGGAGGCAAGGATGACCAGACTTCAGTTTACGTATCTTGACATATTGACAGAAAAGACCAGCCACTGGAGAAGGCCATCATGCTAGTTAGTCTCTATAAAAGACTGCTGCCACCTGTTGAGCCAAAAGCTTGCTGAGGCCAACATATTGGCTTAAAACTTAAAATGAACCTTATGAGATTCAAACAACAGTAATTATTTTCTTCTACTAGTTTCTGGACTTCAGGTCTTATCTGCAGCTTTCCCGTGATAGAGAACACATGCATAAACATTAAAAAAAATAAATTCATGCATGTATGAACTGGAGTACTAGTAGCAATTGTTTTGGGGTTTGTTCCTTGTTTTACTTACTCTCATATAATTCTTTGTCAATTTTGAGTGATAGCCTCTCCAACTGGGCACTACAAAATGATCACTAGCCCCTTGTGGGCAACTGGCATTTTGTATCCCTAGTAAGCTATAACTCATCATCTTTGATTAGTCAGTCTATTGCCCAACCCCTTTAAGACACACATCAAGCATAAATAGGCTATAGCCCAGACCAACACTTCACAAAAAGTATCAGACCATGCTGTTTACAGCTTATTCAGGAAATGTCAGATAACTTGGAAAAAAGTAACAAACTCTCTGGGGTGGAAAATTAGTCCAAAGGCAAATTCTCAGGGCTGAGAGGAACAGTCTGATTGCTTTTTTTTTTCTTTTAGGGGCATTTGGAATTGATTGCAAGAATAAGAAGCAAGAGAGTAAGAAATTATTCTTTTATAATATGGCAGAATCAAGAATCACTAGGGAAAAGACATTCTGACAACCAGGGTAGGGATCTTAAAGGCATTTTGTTTTCCAAATGAGTTAGAGGAGATTTACAAGAATTATAAAATAAACAAGGACATAGAAAAGGTGGAGGGACTAGTATTTAAAAATTGACAGCTTGGCTATTTTTTAATCAGATTACATCAGTGAAGGTGTTGCTGAATTTGCTGGATTCTCTCCCTTTATGCACAGAGAAAGGAGACAAGTGTGACAATGGATTAGAGGGTGAGTCAGGAGTGAAAATGTAGAGATTCTTATGTACTTATGATTTTTGTTATTAAATATGTACACCCACTTACATGAGATAGATAGTAGTATAAATTTTTATTTTATTCAATTGTTCAACATTTAAAATAAAATATATGGTACAAACTAGCTAATGTAATACATTTGTACTACATAATTTCTGGCATAGCTTTACATATTAATATTGTTTTATAATGTAAATTTGGCCTTAATTCTATGCTTCCTACATCATATGTCTTGTCATGACAGTTATTCTGGAGAGCTAAATATTGGTGATTTTAGTTTACAAAAATCTGTTTTTTTATGCAATGGCTTTGAAGCTACAAGTGAAAGATTCATAGCATCTGGCTCCTATTTTAAATCTTTCAATTCTAAGATACTTTAATGAGGAACATAACGAGCTAGATGTTTACAGCATTGATTTTATTAATATACCTTTTCCCAGATAGAATCACACTCAATGTATCTAAAAATTAAATGAGTTATAATGATTTCAAATTCCATACTTTTGAATAATTCAGTAAATATTATAACAAAACATAAATGATCCTAAAATATTTCTACAACACAAATCATTCCAAAATAAAATTCAAATTAGGAAATGTTTTTATTCAATACAAAATAAATTATATTAATAAGTAGCAAAATTACTTCATAGTATAAGGTCAAATAATCACCAATTTTGGAAGTTGCTAGGGATCAGGCATTGCCCTAAGCATGACAGCGCATTGAATCCTTATACCAATCTTAGCATGTAGTAATTCCTATACCTATATGCAATTTTATATTCCCATTCCATAAGCATACTACATGATAGCTCTCTAAAAGTTTGGAACTTTGAAAAAATGGCTTCCCCAGAACATAGTGTGTTTTCAAAACACTTATGGGAACATTATATTATCTTTCAATTTTTACTTTCCCATAAACTTCGTGAAGTTTGACTTGTGAAGTTTGACAGCATATTTTATAATCTTCCACTAATCCGTAATCTGTCCTGGAATCTAAGTAATCAGTCAGGATAATTTCTGATCTGCAAGGGGGGTGAAAATCTCCTGTGATACTAACATGTACTGTTCAAAATGGATGGCTGCCCCACAAAACAAAGATTAAGTGGGATTACACTTCTTGTTATTTTTCTCCTTTTCTTGTTTATTTTCTCTCAATTTTCATTTCATTGTGCATTCATGTGATTAAAACTGTTGGCTGGAGGAGCAGAAGAATTTGATTTGTCACAGGCCCTGGAAATCCTTAAAAGAGGACATTCCATTATAAATTCACATGATAAAAACTATCAGCATAAAATTACTGACACCCAAGACTTTAAAAATGAATTTCCAAATCTCTGTGGAGTTCATGGAACTATAAACATCTTAGTCATACTACCCTGATTTCTACAAAGGTCCAGAGAGAAATTAACATGAAGATGATCCTTAGTTAATATAACCTCAAAGAGAAGGGGACCTGCTATTTTATGCTTGACTGGTCTATAGTTAGTGGACATACTGTTATAAGATAGAAAGTTGTTTGGGTTTTTGTTGTTGTTGTTGTTGTTGTTTTTGTTTTACTTTTAGATCAAGACCGAGGCCAGGGTCAGTAGCTTCAAAATATATGGCAAAATAGTTTGCTTGAAGAATCTGGTCTATATTTACTAACATATCAGGGAGTGAAGCATACCATAAATCCTGTGATGATGATTAATTTCATTATCACTTCCATGGACATTACCTTAATTATTAGTTCCTACACCCAACCCCTACCCTTATAGCCTCTCCTCAAACATACTAAAATGCCAGTCCTTTTCAGTTTAATTGGAAAACATGAAATAAAGGAATACTGAGTAGTTCAATATGTCATAGCTACAGCAAAATAAGACTTGATTTTCTAGTAAAAAATATTTGTTAAAATTTCATTTTCAAATTAGCATTGGATATACTTCCAGTGTACACATAAAGTAACTACCGTATTTTTTTTTATTTTATTGGGGGCTCTTACAGCTACTACAACATTCAGTACATCATTTGTATCAAGCACATTTGCACACATGTTTCCACATACATTTCCCAACATTTTCCACTTGAGCTCTTGGTACAAGCTCCTCTTTAAAAAAAACAAAACAACAACAAAAAAAAACCTCCCCTTTGCCCTCCCTCCCCTTTTTTTAATGAATCATTTTATTGGGGACCCATACAACTCCCATCACAATCCCTAACAACATCAGTTGTATGCAGGCCACTTTTACACACCCATTGCCATCATCACTCTCAAAACATTCTCCCTCCCTCCAGGCCCTCATTATCAGTTCCCTATATTACCCTTCCTCCCCCTTTCCCCTTGAACCCTTAGTAATTTACAAATTATTTTTTCATCCTGTACGCTGTACAACACTCACTTCCCTGTTGTCCATGTCCCAAAGAGAAGGCTACTTGTAAATCCCTGAGGTTGATTCTCCCTTTCTATTCCTCCATCCCTCCACCCTACTGGTATTACCACTCCTATTACTAGTCTTGATGGATCATCTATCCTAAGTTTCCCATGGTTCCAACTTCACTGTACATCTCCTGGTCTAGCTGGGATTTATGTGCTAGAATGACAGTGGGTGGGAGGTAGCATGGGAACTACAGGAAGGTTGTATATTTCATAACTCCTACCCTGTATCTTAACTGACTCATCTCCTCCTTGTAATCCCTCTGCAAAAGGATGTCACCTCATCTATTGATGGGCTTTGGGTCCCCAATCTGTACTCCCCCTCATTAATAATAATATAATTTTAACGTATTTTTCAGACCATAAGACATACTGTTTTTTCCCCAAAAGTGAGGGAAAAATAAGGGTGCATCTTATGGTCTAAGGGTGTGGTATCCCAGAACATTTTAGTATACCGGTACTATTTGGCTCAGAATATTTTTTTCCTTTTTCCTGCTCTACAAACTGGGTGTGTCTTATGGCCAGGTGCGTCTTATGGTGCGAAAAATATAGTAGATGTCATGTATATTTCTTATATTTCTTGTCAATAGAAACAATCAACTACATCTACAGAACTCTGTGTGTCTCCAGTTCTAATATGTCATATATACTAATTGATTTCATCTTTATAATTATATAATCAGATTAGTTATGGCCAGCTGTCCTTTAGTCAGTTCCAACTTACAGCAAAGCTACAAGCAACAGAAGGAACCCATGCCTGGTTCAATATCATCACAATTGTGACGTTCTAGACCATTGCTGCAAACACTCTGTCAAGCCATCACTTTAAGAGTTTTGCTATTTTCCCTGAGGCCCTCCTGTATCAAGCAGAAGGACCTTTGTCAGATATGTGCACTTCCTGATAATCTTTCCAAAGTAGGTGAGATGATATCCCCTTAGTCTTGTATTTAAGAAGCATTTTGAACATACTTCTTCGGAAACAGGTCTGTTTCTTCTTTTGGCAAACACCCCAAACTCACTGCTATCAAGTCAATTCCAATGCAGAGCCCTGGAGCAAAACTGGTTACACCTTAAATAGGCTGCTAACCATCAAGTCAGAAGTTCCCAGCTTGCCGCTGCGGTGTGAGAAAAAGTTAGTGCTTTCTGCTCTCATAAAGAGCCGCAGTCTCAGACACCGACAGGGGCAGTTCCACTGTGTCCTACAGGGGCTTCATGAGTTTTCATGGCAGGCTGTGGGAATTTCCATCTTCTTCACCAGCACCATCATGTCAACGTATCATTGCCCAATGTTCATTCACATGCATATAAACTGAATATAATGTGCTGGCTTGAGCCAGGCTAGAGTATGAATAAGGAAACTGAGGTACAAAGATGTTAGGTGGTAACATGTAAGTGTAAGTGACCTGCTCCAGGTCAAATACAGCTAAAAGTGGAGACAGCAGGACATAAATCCACATATTGCAGCTTGAGCATCTATCTCTTCATAGCTGCACTTTATTGGGGGTTTTTTTAATGTGTTGTTGTTATTTGCCATCAAGTAGATTCCAAGTCAGCTCTAAAATTCAGGACAAAAATTAATTTAAGCAAGAAACACTAGCCATTCTTTTGGGATTCAAAGCACGCTCCCCTGAGCCAAAGGGATCTACTATGTAGCCGAGAGGGATTAATCGCAAGCAGACTTGTGTACCTCACATCATGCATTCTATGAGAGATTAATAATCAGAGAGCTATGCATTTGGCAAAGGAGCGCAGGTGTTACCATGCTTCTACCTCTTGGGTTCTAACCTAAACTCCCCCAGAGCTCTGCAGGAAGACAGCCTAGCAGTCTGTTTTCACAAAGATGACGGCCTAAAAAGCCAAGTGGAGAAGTACTATTTTGTCACACGGAGTCACTGCAAGCCAAACATCCACTCAGCAACACTTAACAATAGTCTGACCCAGTTTGCAAACCTTGTTTTTTTTCTTGGTTTTCACAGGATCATCACCTTGACAGTAGTTTGGATAACTGACTTAATTACAAAGGACATATGTTGGTGGTATTTTAAAATTCAAAGAATTTTGTGTTGCTTTCATTGTTAGGCTTCTGTATTAATTAAAAAACCTCCCGATTAAAAGTTATTTTGTCAACAAAAATATAATACACAAACGCACCCATATACACTCATGCCTACCCATAAGATTGTCAGTTCATTTTCATAAAGAAAGTGTATAATTATATATATAATTTATTATAGAGCTTAGATTAGATCCACATCAAGAAATATAAGGATGTGCCAATATCCACTCCCTAAAATAAAATAGGTTATATAGATAATAAAGAAATTAAATATCAATACAGCACCCAATGTCAAGTACCACCCTTATGTTTTCCAGTTTACTAATTTTCATACTGAGCTGACTTCCATGTGGCTGTGGTGCTGAAAGCGTTCTCACTGGTTTTTCAAATACCCACTGGGTCACTGGTGGTGAACACGTTTCAGCATAGCTTCCAGTCTAAGAACAGACAATGACGAAGAAGTAGGATATGCCCTTCTGAGAGACTGGCCACTGAAAACCTTATGAAGAACAGCAAAACATTGTCAAAATAGTTCCAAAAGATTAACCCTGTAGGCTAAATAGAAGGCATTCAAAATCTGACTGGAGAAGAGCGCTGGCCTCCAATTCAATCAGCCTTGATGCTCTAGATGGAGTAAAGCTTGAGAGATCTTCATTTGCTGATCTAAATGACTCAAAATTAGAACAGCTGCAGATACCCATTAACGACTGGAACATGGCATGAATGAGGTATGAATCCAAGAAAAAGGAAGTGATCCTTTTCATTTTTTTACTTCATATATTTTGTGTTCCAACAATTAATGGATGTTTTCAGCTGTTTCTCCTACATTACCTTGGGCCAGGGCAGAGGTCGGCAAACTGCGGCTCACGAGCGATATGCGGCTCTTTCCATGTGAACATGCAGCTCTGAAGGAACACTGAAAATATTTGAAGGTTAGGATTCCAGATCATGGTGATTTCATTTGTTTGGAAAACACCTTTAAAGCTGTTGAGTGATTTTAAACTTGTTTGGAGGGACAGGATTGGCTCTTCTGACTCAAGAGTTTGTCAACCCCTGGCCCAGGAGAATAATTTATAAAATGGTAATGATGTCCTTAAAGTGAACCGCCAAATATCTAAACTATTGATACATGAATTGACTGGGGGCTCACAATTATAATCTCAATCTAAGAACAATTTATTCTTAAGGCATGACCCTACATGATTCTGCTCTTATGAAGAGATAGATCACTGAAGATATGGGTGGTACAGCAAAGAAATCAGATGGTGTCCAACTATCAAAAAGGATAGTTCTGGGGTCTTAACAGCTTATCTTAAAATAAACATCCATCCAAGTGAGACATCAACTACGTCTAAATGGAAGAAGCACATCAACGTGTAGGCTCCAAGGATTGTAAATAATAAAATCCAACTCTTCAGAAAGGAATAGTATCAGAGCTTAAATTGTAAACACCTCATTTGCAAAAGGCAATTGATAACAATGACAGCCCCAAATCCATTCACAGGCTCCACATAAGGATTTTGCCACTAGTGAAGGAATGTGAACAGCCTTGCTATCAGACGGAGAACATTGTCAAGTGGTAGATGGAGTTAGATTAAAAATGTCCCACCTTAGAATTTGATCTCCAGTTTGACCTCTTTAAAGTTGCTTCTGCTTTTAATATTTTCTGCTTTCTTTTGATCGAGCTTTTTCTGTTTTATTTTGTCATTATAGTTGCTTTTTGTTGGTAGTAGTGATTTTTTTTTTGGCTATTGTTTATGTCTTGTAGGATTTTCTGTAGGTGAAATACAGAATAGGTAGCTTTATAGATTAATAATCCCTGAGGGGGGGGGTTGTAGGTGATGTGGGAGTGTAGCAGTTTATTCATTTGGTTGCAATCATCTGAAAGCATTGGCTGCACCAGGGCAGAAAAAAGGAGCTTCCTACTTCCATAAAGAATGACTGTCCCTCAGCTTTCCCCTAGTTCTTCAATGCTTCCTCCAATACCATCCCCACCCCACCCCCACTATCATAAACCTAATTCTACCTTATAAATCTGGCTAGCTCAGTGGGAGGACACCGGTACAATAGGAACCAGAAAATAGGGAATCCATTACAGATTATGCACTTCAGGAGCAGTGTGAGAGTAGCTATGTCGGGAGGGTGGAGGGAAGGTGGGATAGAAAGGGGAAACAGGTTACAAGAATCTATATATAACCTCTTCCCAATGAGGAAGTGGATGAAGGGAGACATTGGACAGTGTAAGATATAACAAAGTAATAATAACTTGTAAATTATCAGGGGTTCATGAGGAAGGGGGAATTGGAATGGAGGGGGAAAGAACGAGGAGCTGATACCAAGGGCTTAAATAGAAAGCAAACGTTTTGAGAATGAGGAGGACAACAAATGTACAAATGTGCTTGACATGCAAAGGAGGGATGTATGGATTGTGATAAGAGTTGTATGAGCCCCCAATAAGATAATTTTTTTAAGTTACTGTCTCTGAAACTCACATGGCAGTTCTACCCTCTGACCTACAGGATTGTCATGAGTCAGCATCCACTCAATGGCAGTGAGTTTGGTTGGGTTGTTTTTTTTTTTTGGTGGAGGGCATGGTAGGCGATGTTGGGGGGAATGGATAGCTAACAGCAATAAATATGAAAAGAAATGTTCTGAAATAGATTGTGGTGATGATTGCAAAAATCTTAACAATTGAACAATTAAATTTTATGATATATGAAATATATGCTAATAAAATGATTTTTCATTGAGATGGAATACCTGAAGATCAATATGCTAGCATTAGTGAGCAGAACTCACTCAATATTGGCTGTTATGAATCCAATAATCACATGGCTTTCTATCCTGCAAATAGCAAATCCAAGAAGAATACTTTGCATTCACTGAAACAAAGCACAATTCATCTTGAAGTAAAACAAAGTCTGTAGATAGGATACTATCTACACATTTAAATGGAAGTTCAGTTCATACAACTAGTATTTAAATTTATGTACCAAACACTAAAGGTTATAATGAAGAAATTGAATCATTTAATCAGCTTCTACATTCTGAAATTTACCAAATATTCAATAAAGATGCATTAATAATTACTGGTTAATGCAAGGTAAATGTTGGAAATAAAGAGGAATGAACAGTAGTTGTAAACTAGAAAGTTGGTTACAGAAATGAAGCTAGCGATATTTTGATGACATTTTGTAATGCTAATAATGGCATTGCAAATACACTTTTAAAACAGTGATTGTCTACACATGAACCTCATGAGATGGTGTATAGAGAAAGATCAATTTAAGTATTTTATCTGTTGGAATAGACAGACGAAAAACTCAGTATAATCAACACAAACAAGATCAGCATTTGCTCATATATAATAAGTTCAGGTTTAAGCTGAAGAATATTAAAACAGGTCAACATAAGCTCAAATACCACTTTGATTATAACCTACCTGAATTTACAGAATATATTTATTTTCTAAAGAACAAATTGGAATCGGTGAACACTGATGACTGAAGACTTAATGAGTTATGGAATGACACCAACAATACTCAGTGTAGGTCCCACAAAATGATCTTTCCCTGCATGGATCTGGTAAGAAGGTGGGGGAGGTGGGGAGATCTCTATAGAATTTGCCTGTGAGTAATTATAAACAGTTACAATTGTAAACAACACATAAAACATTGCCTCAAAGTTTCACAAATTTCACTGGGACATTGCAGAACCCAAAAATATGAGGGAATAGATTCAAGGGACAAGTGGGAGCAAAATAAAGCTGAATAGCAACAAGGAAGAGTTAGTTACTTGGGGAGTCATCAATCCCCCAAACTTCCTAGGACTATCCTGGTGTTAAACCTTCTATTATTATTATTGGCACAATAATAAAGAACCAATGGTGTGGAAGAAAGTCCAAGTTGCACGGAAGGCATTATGAGAAACACGAGGAGTCAGGAAATCAACTGAAGTGCTTCAAAAAGCCGGTGAAGCACTGTAAGCACTCACTTATCTATGACACAAAATACCTAGCCAACTGATTGGGGAAAAATTCCTTAAAAGAAAGTGACCCAACACAATTGTTTTTGCACAGCATCATTAATATAAAATGCAAGTAAAATTATGCTGAAGGTCATTCAAAATAATTGTAGCAGTACATCAACAGGGGTTTGTGAGAAATTCAAGGTGGATTCAGAAAAGAATGTGACTTCAGGTGAATCTTGGCTGAAAACAGTGACTGTCAGAAAGATGTCTATTGTTGTCAGATGCCATGAAGATAGTTCAGACCATAGTGAACCTATCTACAACAGAACTCGTTTTGTCAATCATTAATCACAGTGCAAACCAGTTTGATTTTCACTGTCCTTCCACTAATCTCAAACAAGATGTCCTTCCCCAGGGATTATCCTCACCTAATAACAGGTCAAAAGTACTTAAGAAGAAGTCTTACCATTCTTATCGGTAAAGAGCACTCTGTTCAGAAGGGTCACAGGGATGAGCTGAGCACTCGGGGTGCAGTAGAGCACCAAAGAAGCATACAACTTTCCTCCAGTTCTTTAACACTCCCCCCCCCCAACTGCCTCCCACTATCATGACTCAAATTTTATCTTACAAATCTGGCTAGACCAGAACAAGCACTCAAGGACAGATAAGAGCTGAATACACAGGGACTCCAGGACAGATAACCCCTCAGGACCAATATAGAGTACCCATACCAGGAGGGTAAGGTGAAAGTGGGGGGGAGAATGGTGGAACCAATCACAATGATTTAACCTATAGCCTCCCCCCCGGGGGGGGGGTGACAACAGAAATGTGGGGGAAGGGAAACATCAGTCAATGTAAGACATGAAATAATCATAATAATTTATTAATTATCAAGAGTTTATGAGGTGAGGGAAATGAGAAACATACTAAGGGCTCAAGTGTAAAGCAAATGTTTTAAAAATGATGATGGCAACAAATGTACAAATGTACCTGACATAATGGATGGAGGTATGGATTGTGATAAGAGTTTTATGAGCCCCCAATAAATGATCTAAACAAAAAAACTAAGGGTGGAGGGAAGAGAGGGAAAAAGGAAGAACTAATACCAAGGACTCAATAGAAAGCAAATGTCTAGAAAATTATGATGGCAATCTATGTACAAATATCCTTGATTCAATTGATATATGGATTGCTATATGAGCTGTAAGAGCCCCTAATCAAATGATCTTTTAATAAAACTTTTTTTAAGAGCAGTCTCGCCATACTTTTCCCATGAGAGTTCAGTTTGCTCATTTAGCAGTCCATAGTACTTTCAATATTCTTCACCAGCATTTTAATTTAAGTATACACACTTTCTTCCATAGTCCTTATGGATTTCCAAATTTCACATACATATAGATGATGGAAAAAATAAATCCATGACTCAGGTCAGGTGCTTGTCAGTCCTCTGAGTAAAATCTCACTTTTCAGCACTTGAAAGAGATCTCGCGTAATAGATTTACCCAATGCAATACATCGTTTGAGCTCTTGATGACTGCTTCCATGATACTGATTGTGAATCCAAGCAAGATAAAATCCTTGGCAACTTCAACCTTTTCTTTATCATAATTTACGTACTGGTCCAGTTGTGAGGATTTTGGTCTTCATTGAATGGTAATGCACACTGAAAGAAACAACCCCTGATCTTCATCAGCAAGATTTTTTAGTTCTCCCTTTCAGCAGTTTTTTTATCTGCATATTGTATTTTATTAGTAAGCCTTCCTCTTGTCCAGATGCTGCATTCTTCATATAATCAAGCTTCTCTGATTATTTGCTCTGTGTACAGATTGGATAAATATGTGAGATATTAGAATCCCGAAGCACAACTTTCTTGATTTTAAGTGATAGAGTATTCTCATTTTGTTTGCAGAACTGTCTCTTGAGCCATGTACAAGTTCGGAGTGAGCACAACTAAGTGTTCTGAGATTCCGATTCTTCTCAAGACTATCCATAGTTTGCTATGATCCACACAATCAAATTCCTTGACATAGTTTATTAAATATAAGTGAACATCCTGCTGGCATTCTGTGCTTTCAGCCAAGATCTAAATAGCATAAGCAATGATATTCCTCATGTCATGTCCTCTTCTAAATTCATTCTGAACTACTGGCAGCTACCTGGGAAGATACTGTTGCAATCATGTTGGATGATTTTCAGCAATATGTTAGTTGCATGTGATATTAATTATATCATTCTATAATTGCAGCATTCTGTTGTGTCACCTTTCTTTGGAAGGGGCACAAATATATATCGCTACCATTCAGCTGTCTTTCAAATTCGATGGCATAGTGCTTCATCAGCTTGTGGAAACATTTCAGTCAATATTTTATAAACTCCTGGAACTTTTTTTTTTTGGCTAATGCTTTCAGTGCAGCTTGGGCTTCTTCCTTTGATATCACTGGTTCTTATAAGCATACTTTACCTCTCAAAATGGTTAAATGTTAACTAGTTCTTTTGGGTACAGTGGCACTGTGTATTCTTCTCATCTTCTTTTTATGTATCCTGCATCAGTCAATATTTTTCCATAGAATCTTTCAATATTGTGTGTAGATGCTTGTATTTTTCTTTGGTTTTCTTTCCATTTAAGATTTGCTAAGCTTTATTTTCTAGCTTCAAATCTTTCCATATTTCCTTAGAATATTTTGGTTGGTCTTGTTGAGATGCCTTTTGAAATATCCTGTTTGGCTCTCTGAATTCATCATTTCTTACATTTACCTTAGATACTCTATGACTAAGAGACTGTTTCATAGTGTCTTCTGATATCCACTTGATTTTTACTTCTTTCCTATATATTTTTTGGCACTACTGCCCTCTGGTGGGAGTGGGAGGCCCAGCCTTGCTCCTGGAGAGCTGCTGCTGGATTTGAACCGCCAAGTCCATGGGCCGCAGTCCCGTACTCAGCCACTATGCCACCGGGGCTCAGCCCCTCTTTCCTATATTTTTAATGACTTCTTGCACCTTTTCCATGAGTGGTATTCTTGATGTCACCCTTCAGCTCATCAGGTCTTCTGTCATTAATGTTCAGTGCAGCAAATCTTGCTTGAGATTTGTCTATAATACTTTCATATAAATCAGAGATTGGGCAACCTACCTCATGTATGCCATAAGCTAATAAAATAGAGAGCTTAAGTCTGTTGTTTTTATAAGTTTTTAAAATCTAAACTTAATTATTAAGATATTATTTTACATACTTAACGTACACATTAAAATGTGTTCTGTATTTAATTCACACAAGCCAAACATAGGCATCCACATGCAATCCCACCATAGCCTCTGTTTCAGTCTCATTATTAGTCACCAAGGTCAGTGTGGAAACACCCAGGGTCAGGAAGATGTCTGCAGAATTTTTATTTGTAGAAGTTAAACATCTATAGTTAAGCTCTATCTCTAGAAGCTTGTGCTTTTGAATCTGAAATGTGTTCTCAACTCTATCCCATATTGCTTTATTGGCAATGATCCACTTGGCCCATTCTGGTGTCTGGAGAGCTGTGTTCCAGAGTAAACCTATAAACACTGAGGCGAAGAGGTCACTCACCATGAGCTTGGGAGGTACTTGGCAAAAGGCCTGGAAACTGAAAAAAAATCTCTGCTTATAGCTTTTGTCCACTAATTTTCTATGTACCACAGAAATAAAAGATATTTAACATTGGTAAATATCTTACATTATTTATAGAAATTGTAGCTTGTTTATATCTTTAATGTCCCCAAAGTCAGGGCAATCCCATTACTAGAGTTTCCACAAAAGTTATTATTGCCAATTAGAATCTCAAAAAGGATGGCCACATTGCTAGCTGAGCGCTCCCTGAAATGTAGTTGAGTAATCAACGGTCATTCCTTACCTTGCCATTGTCTGTCGATGTAGGAGAAAACATACTTGTATACTTGCTAAAACTCACGGTTGCACAAGACCGCTGTAAAGTGTTGAAGTACTAGGATGTCACTTTAAGGACCAAGTGTGTACCCGACCTAAGTCAAGGTATTTCTAGTTGCTTCATCTGCATGTGAAAGTTGGTCATTGAATGAGGAAGAATGAAGTAGAATCAACATGTGTAAATTTGGTGCAGGTGAAGAATACTGAAAATTCAATGGGCTACCAAGGAACGAACAACTCAGTCTAGGAGATGTGCCTTCACTGATGTTCTATAATGTTTCTCCTAGTTTCTATTATCCATTGCAATGACCAACTAAAACTCACAGACAAAATCCATGATTAAAAAGTTTAAGAAGTCAACCAGCTGTCATGCCAGGGAGAAATTGAGTAGTTGTTTACCAGGACATGTTACAAAGTTTCAAGTTGGCTAGTTAGCTAATACATGCCCAAAGGGACATATCACTCTATTATAAACTTTAACCTGAAGGCATTCAGCTCATGCACTGTGGGTCAGAGCAGACCCAGCTCCTTGAATTAAATGCCCAGAGGCACACTCATTCTGCAAGTGAGCCTCTTGCACACAAAGAAACATTCATTTGAATTTAATCAATGGATAGGGAAGTACATCCCTCTGTCCCATGCTGTTTCCTAGTTCTGCTGCTGTTCCACTGAAGTAAAGTTATCTTCTATATCCAGGAGGCTCACTGTAGAAGATCTTGGGTCCTAAGCACGCCCTGCACACCTGGCTCCTGGGAATAATGAGATTCCCTCTCTTGCTCCTTAGAGGGCTCATTTTGTGCACAGCAGGATGGCACTGCAGGGGGTTCGATTTGCAATCACGGAGAATACCATCAGTTACCTTTCCTTCTCACCAAGGCCATCCAGGAAAGGTCATTTGGTGAGAGTTGGAGATTCAGGCTAGGAGAACAACATTAAATATTCATTCACCCTGCAGAAGTAGTACAGCTAGAAGCCAGGATAATGAGGATTGGTCTTATGTACTTTGGGCATGTTCTCGGAAGAGACCAATCCTTGGGAAAGAGCATCATGCTGGAAAGGGTGGTGAAGGAGCAGGAAAGAGGAAAATTTTCTAAGAGAAGTTTTCACACCTGTGGCTGCAACAATGTGAGGACCGAGCAGGGTTTTGTCCTGTTGTACATAGGGTAAGGTGACCAGACATCCCACATTTTATCAGTTTAACAACATCCTGCGGCGTTTTAAAATTAAAATATATTACAATACTATTTTTGCATTCTATGAAAATTTTTGCTGATTCATCTACACCAAATATTTAATTAAGAACCCCACCCCCGGTCAATAGTGTCCCGCTTAAAATCTGGTCACTTTAACACAGGGTTGCTATGCATTGAACTGCCTTGATGGTATCTAACAAAAACAGAGCTCCTATGAATCACATAAGATTAGAATGAATTTGTTTTTTTTAATCATAATTCAGTCTGAAAATTTATGAATGGTAGTGTTTTGCATTTAACATGGCACAATAAAATGTCATTTTTGTCAGTTATATGTAAATGGGTACTCTTGTATTAAATTTTTAGAGTCTCAAACATGCAAATTCAAATCTATCCACAGACAGAAAGTACCAAGCAATTTTTTAATTTTAAGAGAGTAGGATTTCCTCTTATAATAATAATTTGTATGTATATATAGTATCTACTGTAACCCTAGGGAAGCTGCCTATTCCAAGATTTACCATTTTCGGAAGGCTAAATTCAGTTCATATGCAGAACGACCTAAGTTTATACATTGAAAGTCACCATTCTGGGAATGTCTCGTAACCAGGTGTGTTGGCTAGAAAAAAAAAAAAAGAGAGAGAGGTGGTTGAACCAATCTGTGTCACTATTCATAAGGATATTTACATTAAAAAATTACTTCCTCTTTCAACTTTTATAGTAATAGTCATTTTTGCAGTTTTATTAAAATACAATAAAAGTAGCTTTATTGTATTATTCCCCATCGCTGTCAAAACAAATACAAAGGCCCATAAGAGAAAGTGATGAAAGCTTATATCACTCCCTTGTAATAACAGGATATCATTTCAGACATCAATTAACACCTTCACAATAGATTAATGGAGGGGAAAGTATTGCTTTAAAATATAATACTCAGGAAATAACTCGATTAAATTTGGGCCACTGTACATATAATTTAATAGAACAGTTCATTATTCCTCTAAAAGTTTGAAAGAATAAAACTTGCAAATGCTAAATACCTAATATATTACTAGCATAAGGAGGGTAAAAAGCATGAGAAAGGTAAAGTGCATGCCCACCACCTTCTTCCATATCCCTTCTTCATGGTTTCCTGGCGTCATAACAACAACATGATATTCCCTGTCAGCCCATTAAGCTTTGATGTCCTTTGATGTCCCTGCTAAAAAATGCCACAGAATCCCTCTTTCCTTTGGTGCCTTTCCATTCTCCATTCTCCACCAAACACACACACACACACACACACACACACACACACACACACACATCGCCAAAATCTTACAAACTCTGGTCTTAATAAACGGTATTATTTGTGTGGTCCTCCAATAGCACATGTGTTTTCAAAAAAGAAGTTTCAATGTAGCTGCTCAAAAGAATTTTTAAAAGAGATGAGTCATACAATTTCCCAAAGGTAGGGAAAATCTATAATGGTAAGATTTTTTTAAAACGATGATAGAATATTATATTTAAATGCTGAGCAGTAAACTTTATTCACCACATGAGCCATCCTTCTACCGAATATCCTTAAAAGGCTTTCCTTGACTATATGTGGCCTCCAAAAGGGCCTATGAGCCTTTCGTGGAGCCTACCTGATACCTTCTAATTTGCAAAAAAGATATTTCCAGCTCTTCATCTTCATCATCAATCTCATTTAGTCAAACATTAGTCTAGACGTTGTTGTGGTGGTACTTTATAATTTATGTGGGTGAGCTTTATGTATACAGTTGAACAACCTTAAGAACAACATTAATGTTTCCTTGAGGAAGAAATGACATCCCCCATGATAAAACATCAGCACCTGGCTGGCCTTCCTTAATAGTTTCCAATTTGCCAACCCCACGGTTGTGTAAGTTGAATACTTGGAATTAATATCTCTCTCTCAGGATTGTATATAAATGCCTTATGTGTGAATTCATATATACACATATACTTCTGGTTCTCTTTCTCTGGTGGACCCTGATTGACAAAACTTCAATAAGAATAAGAATAGACTGAAGTTGTAGACCCAGGAGAAATAGTCAGAAAACAGATCAATAAAAGGAAAAGGAAAGTCAGGACAGAGTTTTGAAAAGATAGGCAAGACCTGAGATAATATGAAGATAATCTTGGTCTCAAGTGGTAAATGCTCAGCAATGAGTTGGCTTTTTCCAGAAATGTTTCGATAAAATGAGAGAAGGAAATCAGATGGCTACTTAGGGATTGAGAGGAGTAGGAGCAGCAGACAGCTACTGTGCTTTGGACATTTTCTTTTAAAGACAAACAATAACATCAAAACACAAATCAATATTGGGACATTCAGAATTGAGAGAAAGCTGTTCAGATGTGAAAGGAGTACACATTCAGTTTATCAGTTCCACGTAATTCCTCAAGTTTTCTGTAATAACTCTGTTTAGTAATCCCTACCATGGGATTACTTAATAGTTAATCCCATTAGCATCCTACAATTTTACAGAGGGATTTTTGACTGCACATTTTTTCTTCTATTCCTTTCAGGAACTGAAAAACCCATATGCACCATATTTAATGTTCCCCTTCACCATTCTCTTCACCATCGAGGTTTATACTTCCCACTAGCAGTCTATTAATTATGAACAAGATTAAAATCACAATATTTGAAAAGCATTTATTTATCATCTGCTGATTGCCAATTTCTATCTAGACAAAAAAAAAAAAAAGGACCACAAGAGGAAGGAGAGAAAATTTTTTAAATTTTTGTTTGCAAGCTGAGTGAGTATATGGCGAAAACTTTTAGGATGGTATCAGTATTGAAATAAATTTGCCCTTTAGCATCTGTGTAAACTATTTGGTGGTCAGACTGGTGCTGCTTACAACCTTGGTTTAAAATATAAGGGGAAATTTGTGGAAGGAGGTGATATTTTTCAACTATTGTCAATTAAAATCTACAACATTATACTTTATCTCTCCTTATTTTATTTGGCAAATCACTTAGTAAATGCATATTTGCACAACATTCGATTCTTATGCACAATGGTGAATATAATGGTGATTTGCCAACACCACAGGCATTTGACAAATTGCTATTGTTAATTGGCATCCAGTAGTCTTCACCTCACTGGAGTCGTGTATAGCAGAAAGAAATGTAAGCATTTCATATCATAAAAATGGTGGCAGCTGGATAATACCATAGCATTCTTCAGCCATTCTTAAAAAACAACTGGCATCAGATGGATATAATCTCATAATAACTCTATGGGATATAGTAGAACTATGCTATAATGTTTCAAAGATTGTAAATCTTTACAGAACAGACTGCTAAGTTTGTCTCCCATAAAGGGACCTGTAGGGAGAATTGTGAATCTTTGGGTTAACAGCCAATGGCTTTGCCCACTTATCCACTAGGGTATGGATTGGCAAGCTTGAGACTGGAGAGTCAATTCTGTCCCTCCTGACAATTTTAAAATCACTGGAGTCTTAAATATGTTTTTCCAAACAAATAAAATCACTGTGATCTGAAAAAATAACCTTCAAATATTGTCAATGTTACCTCAGAACCACATGTTCATACACTGAAAGAGCCGCCTATGGCTCGCGAGCTGCAGTTTGCCGACCCTTGCCTTAGGGCATACTGTGCATTCAAAATATGAAACTGTTTTGTTTGAAAATGTGCTAAAACATTGGGCAGATGAGCAAAGTTAAGCCCAACCAAGACACCACAGTAAAATTATAAAAAAAAAAAAAACTAAAATTCATCCTGAAGAATAAGTAAAACAAAACATTTATCAAAAGTACTATAGTTTATAGTCTTCATTTCCTGTTACGTAAACGTGCAAATAAAGAAAGAATAAATATTGCATCATGGATGGCGCTACCTTTAAGCACTGTAAGAACCTTTATCTGCATTTTAAAATGTTGTGCAAGTTTGAACAGTTACGAAAACTCTTCAAACTCTATGCAAAGTTACATGAGAAAATATTTCCTTATGATATGATACGTATACATTTCAAGCATGAGAACCTGGGTTATTTTAATTACAGAAGGAGGCCCTTCTTGAGAAAACTAAGTCCACCATAAAGCGTAATGTGCCGAATCAATTTCTAGTACTTCTGTTCCCAAACACTTAAAATAATTTAAAATTCGATGAGCAATACTCAGAGTGCAAGCCAAGAGCAGAAAGATATGATAAGCTAGAGTCATGAGGGCTTGAATCTTACAAATTATCAGAAATGGTCACCTGCACTCGCTGCAACCACTTATTTTGGATGCTTCAGCTGGTTCTATTAACAACCCATTCCCAAACAGGCGTGCTTAAATAGCTGTCTTTTTGCAGTTATTTGTCTACATTTTGTCTAAGTAAAGATGATCCCTTTCAATTTGGTTATTCCAGTAATTTGAAACGTTAGTGGATCCAGGAAATTCAAAGTGCCACAATGAGCACGGAGGCGGCCTGCAGGAGGGGGAAAATGTTTTAAAGACAGAGTGAAATCGCTTCCTGTGGTTCATGTTTTAGAACCTCATCCAGAACAGTCTGTACCAATATTGTGGGTTTCTTGGTATCTTACTTATGAGCATCGGAAACAGACTTGCATTGGTGCCAGGCTTTAAGTAAAATGCACGTGTGAGGCAGATGGAACTTGTATTTTATCGGAAACAATTAAAGAGTTATTGACAACGCTGCCAAATACCACAAGTATTAAAATTCTTAGAACAAATTTACTATTGCTTGGACAGCAGTTTCAACAATATAGTGTAGGCCATTCCAACAAATGAGAAGACTGAAAACATGGAGAATTACTGCAATTTAAAATATAATTGTTTGGCATATCCTAATTTTACTAATACAGTTCATCCTGCACTGGATAGAATTAAAAATTTTATTTGGTTAAAATACACCCAGCTCTAGTACACTATTATATATTTATATTTTTTCCTCTCTCCCAAATAGAAAGTAAGTAAAAAGAGAATAGATTAAAAAACATCTAAAGATAAAGTGAAATGACTTTCTTATAAAATGCAAAAAGACCACCCACAGGAGACTGCCCACTAGGCCACCAATTTACTATGGCTTCCCACCATTTTCTACAGCGAATACTGGTCTATTAATGTCAAATGTTCCATAGAGAAAAAAATTAAGTAACATTATTAAATGATCATAAGTCAGGGTGATGCTGGAAAGGGCCATTTAAGTTAGATGGAAGCTCAACCAAGACTGCAATGGAAAGAAATATTTTAATTTTACATTGAAACTATACAAAGCTAGGATTTTAATATACACAAAAAGTTAAAATCAATAAAGCATATATTTTAGTTCAACAGAACTAGACTAGCCACGTTCATAGCAATTTTATATAAATAAAATGATAGGAGAAATGACAAGGTTTAATGAGAAATTAAAAGAGAATTTTGTAATAATACTTTAAAATTTAATACTAATCAAAGAAATATTGCTTTAGGACACTTATTACATCCTTTAGAAAAAGAAACTATCAAGAGAAGATAGGGCTAAAATGGTAGAAATAGCTTATATATCAAATCCTCCACATATATGGGCTCACTTTTATTTTATAGAAATTTAAACCCAAAGTATTAAATGGGTTAAATTTTCCATCTAGCTACCAAAAAAAAAGTTCAGATTCTCAAAGGAAAACATAGTTACCTTATTTATTCTTGGATGCATCAACAGAAGTAGCAAAAGGCCCTTCTCAAATATTAACAAAAGGAATATTACCTCTTTGAGAAAATTTTAACAAATGTAAAATAAGATATCAATTGTAAGTTACTAAAAAAGGGCAAAAATTTAAAAAAAGGGAAAATAGGTAGCTATAACTCTTTTCATTAATATTAGGCATTTCACAATGACCAGGAACAGCTGCTAACTATGTCTATAATGTTCTTTATATGGATTTATTACAATGTTATTTTAAATAAAACTTTGAAAGTAAAACTTGTTCTTGATATGTCCTTTCTTGCTAAAAAAAAGCAAGCTATATATATATATATATACACACACATATATATGTGTGTGTGTGTATAAATTTCAGGAAGGAAATTGGAGCTTCAGCCAAATTAAATATTTTTCCTCTCCTTCTTGCTACCTATATTATAAAACATAAATTAACAATGAAGTTTAATCTTATAGAGGAATATTAAAATTCATAAATATCATCCTACCTATATATTCTTTCAAATGCCCCAGTGGTGCAGTGGTTAAAGATTCAGATGCTAACCAAAAGAATGGCAATTCGAATCTACTAGCTGTTCTGTAGAAGGAAAATGAGGTCATTGGCATCCATCAAAGGAACATCCTTGAAAACACGATAGGGTTTTTTCACTCTGTCATATTTACGTCACTGTAAATCAGAATCAACTGAACACAATGCTTTTCTGTTTGTATACTTTAACAGCAGGAAATAACACATAGCATGTAAAGTGTGATCCTTGTATTTTCTATTTATTAAAAGATCATTTTATTAGAGGCTCTTATAGCTCTTAAAACAATTCACATATTGTATCAAACATATTTGTACATATGTTGTCTTCACTATTTTCTAAACATTTACTTTCTATTGAACTCTTAGCATCAGCTTCTCTTTTTTCCAATCCTCTCTCCCAACTTCATGACCTCTTGATAAATTATAAACTATTGTTATTTTCATATCTTTCACTGACTGTTGTCTCCCTTCATCCATAAGTTCTGTTGTTCATCCCTCAGGGAATGTGGGTAGGGAGAGGGAGAGGTATAAGTTGATCATTGCAATGGGTTCCTTCTTCCTCCCCTCCTCTAGTCCTTTCCTCTCCCCTCCTGGTACTGCTACTCCCATACCCATTCCTGGATTCCATGTGTCATGGAAGCCATGGGGTACATGTCCCCAAATTTACCAGTGAAAACGCTGTCCATCACAACAGAATGCTATTGATGAGGAGGCTCTTGAACAGAAGTCATCTGAAATATACATGGACAGTGTCCCCAATATTAAAACTCAGCATGATTGTAGTTCTTCCTGAAATGGCATGGCATACAACAATATTTCATTCTATTGTCCATGTAGTCACAGTAAGTTGGAATAAATAGTGTTCAACTACCAAAAAATCAAAGGTTTTAAATAAGGAAATCACATGATCAGATCTGTTTTTTTTAATTGCATTGTTTTGCTTGTTATATTAAGTACTACCTATGCTACTATATTACTCTTCTATAGCATATTTTTGCAAAGAAGCTATTTAAAAAAACATGAGCAGAGGTCATTATTAAGTGTTTTTTCAAGTAAGATCGAAAAATGTAAACTCTATTTACTACTTAAAGTTTGATGCACATTTTAAACTTATTGGAATACTGGTATGCATTCTGCATTAATTCTATTTTTAAGCCATACAATTACCTCTAGATTAAAAAATTTAAAAATCTAAATTATTAAAATACTACCACATAGAATATGTGGGTTTTCATGAAAAAATACTATGATTACTTTTCTTAGTTAAATAATTTAATCCACAGTTAATGGCATCCATATTAGAAAAACTAATAAGCACATTAAACAAAGTACTTCATGTCAAAATACTTTTACTCGTGTAAAACGTTGAAAAATTCTAGATTAAACTTTTGTCCAGGGGGAAATTTTATTTAGGCATTATTAAGACAAGTTGTAAAAGACTTCCTTCATCTTGGGTCCACAATCAATGGTCCTGGAAACAGCCATCGAGATATCAAATGACATGTTTCATTAGGCAAATCCACTGCATCAGATCTCTTGAAAGTAATGGAGCATGAGGATGTCATTTTGAGGACTCAGGTGCATCGCAGTATTATAATCACCTCCTATGCATGTGAAAGGTGAACAATAAATAAGGAAGACAGAGAAGTAGTAATGCATTTAAATCATGATATTGGAGAAGAATGTGCAAGTGCTGTTTCCTGCCAGAGGAACAAACAAATTTGTCTTAGAAGAAGTATAGCCGGAATGCTCCTTACAAACAAAGATGGTAAAACACCATCTTAAGTACTTTGCACATGTTGTTGGGAGAGACCATTCCCTGGAAAAGGGCATCGTGCTTGGTAAAACAGAATATCTGCACAAAATAGGAAGACTCAGTGAGAGAGATTGATATCTGGTTCCAACAATGGGTGGTTCCAACTCACAGCAACCCTAAGAATAAGAACAGTATGATACAAGTATAGGGTCCTGTGCCATTCTCACAATAGTTCATGAGTTTGAGGTCATTGCTACAGCCACTGTGGTGATCCATTTCATTAAAGGCCTGTCTCCTTTTGGCTGGCCCTCCACTTGACCAAACTTGGTGTCTTCATCCAAGGCCTGGTCTCTCCTGACAATAGATATCCAAAGTAGGGAGCCAAACAAAGTCTCGCCATCCTTGTCTCCAAAGAACATTCTGGTTGCACTTCTTCCAAGTCAGATTCCTTTTTTTCTCTTGGCAGTCCATGTACTTTAAGTATTCTTCACCAGCACCATAATTATAATGTACTGATTTTCTTTAGGGCTCTCTAACTCCATGTCCAACTTGCGCATGCAAATGAGGTGACTGAAATACCATGGCTTGGGTTAGGCTCACCTTAGTCCTCATATTCACAGCCTTGCTTTTCAACACTTTAAAGACGTCTTGCGTGGCAGATTTGCTCAATGCAATTCATCATTTGATCTCCTGAATGCTGCTCCCATGAGCATTGGTTGTGGATTCAAGAAAGATGAAATCCTTGACAACTTTAATGTTTCCGCCATATATCATGTTACCTATTGGTCCAATGGTAAGGATTTAAGTTTTCTTCACATTGACTTATACTCCATATTGAAACCTACAGTTCTTGATCTTCATCAGCAAATGTTTCAAGTACTCCTCATTTTCAGCAAGCAAGTTTGTGTCATATGCATATGGAATGATGTTAATAAAACAAGGCTGCAAGCCTGATGTCACATTCTTCATACAGTCCAGCTTCTCTGATGATTTGCTCAGCATACATTTTGAACATGTAGGGTTAGAGGATGCAATGCTGACACACATCTTGCCTAATTTTAAAGCAAGCAGTATTCTTGCTCAAGGTTCACCAGCGCACAATGGAATTTTCATCCTTCTCAAGGCTATCCACAGCATGCTATTATTCACACAGTCAAATGCCTTGGCATAGTCAATAAAATACCATAAGCATCTTTCTAGTCTGCTCTGCTTTCAGTCAAAATCCATCTAACATTAGCAACGATAACCTTTGTTTGAATAGTTAATTGTAAACTGAATAAGGTAAGCACTTCCCTTCTGAGAACATGTTGCTGTTGATTACTCTTTATTTTATATAAATATAAAAATATTATGACTTTCACCATACTAATACTGTGTGCCTTACATGTCTGACTTGATTACTGATTAATTTAGCACTGATTACTTATGTCTGAGAGACACAAATGGGTATAATTACTCCTCATTCCTTTCCTCACAATCTTCTTTGCACTTAGAAACAAACCTTTGCATTACCCCTCTCAAGAAAAAACAATTTGTCCAAATAAGTAATGGGGCTAAAGATATACAATACAACACTCACAATGTGCATATCTGCCTGCCCCTCTTATGGTAATCTTATGGGGAAATTGCACTGTACTCTGTACAGTGAGATACACAACTCCTGGAATTAAAAGTAAGTGGGGAAAGACTTTGGTGCAAAGAGAGTTGGTACCCATCATAGTTTTCCATCCCAGTCAGAACAGTTTTTAAGCAAGTAAGAACCAATTATGATACCTTACCAGTTCTACAATATCCATTATATTTGGTGAAATAAAATGGCTATCATTATCACCATCATAATCTTGTATATATATTCTTATCAGGATATATGAATATTATACCAATGAAGTTGTTGATAGCAATAGACAGAATTCTCACTTCGGTACTCTGGTGGGACTAGAGATCTGCAGAAAGCTTTTAAAGCTCCATGAACTGTGCAGTATAATGCCAGTGGTTGTATGTTCTTCAACCCTAGCTTTCATATGACTACCTGGAAGTTTGAGGCACAGTCTGTGTGCCCAAGTAATGCAGATGAACAAAATGTACAAACAAAAAAATATTACATATAACAGAAAATGTTTGTCTAGTGGTGGGGAAACCAAGTTTGTAACTAGGCAGAGCAATTCAAAGAAATGAATACTGTTTTCATTAGAAATGGGGTCTATAAAATTCACCAAATATCATTATAATTGGGAGCTAAATTATTTATTTGTAAGTTTCTGAAAAGTTTAAAGAATGTATTGCATTGGTATTTTCAAGCATTTTAACATTGAAGGTATTTTTCAAAATAATACATATATAGACCTTGATTCCAACCAATTACTCTTGTAGGAGTAGTGACCTCCAGGGATCAGAGGATAAAATCCAGATGCTGTTCAAGTTGAGCAGGCCTCAACACTTCTCTAAAAGTAGATGGCTAGGTAGTAACACAATAGTTTCTTCCTGTGGTAGTCATAAAATATGTTGTCAATTTGAGAGGATTATGAGGGGAGGGATGGAGTCTAGCCTGTCAATCAATGTATAGCCAATGAGATTTCTGTGTGGACATGGCCTTCCTCTGAGGATTTGGGGATTCCTGGATTTCCTTGGAGGTGGGAGAGACTCCCTCTGGGCTCATTCCCTGAGAGACTCTCAACTGACAAGACACATGGAACTACACTAGACCTATGGAGCTGGAGAAGACAAATGGAGACCCCTGCCAACACTGAGACGTTTATTCCGCCACTGAATTCACAAGATTACCCATCTACTGGCCTGTGATATTCCTGTATTCAGTGTCATTGCATGTGTTTCGTGAGTCAAAAGAGGATTTTATTAATTGATTTCAGACATATGGGCTAAGTTTAGACTTATGGGATTTGATCAGGCTGGACTGGGATGTTTCCTCAATAGTCAATTGCTCTTATACATAAACGTTTTTCTTGTCCACACCTGTGAGTGTCCATGAGTTTATTTCTCTAGTCTCCCTGGACTAACACACTTCCCATCTTGACCTATCTCTCTGTAAATCTGACATTTGACCTCATGGTTAACTGGAACATTGAGCAAAGACACAAGAAACATTAGGTTTTTTAAATAATTTTAATGAATTAATTGAACAATGTTATCTCCTTCCAAGGTCACAAATTTCTGAGATCCAAAAACCTAGGAAAAGGGTCAAGATAGACCCTTTATGGATCTCTATGCTTCTAGCATGGAGGTCTTATAAATAATGAATTATAGTTGAGCTACTAACTTCTAGATCAGCAGTTTGAATTCATCAACAACTCCTTAGGAGAAATGTGAAGCGTTCTGCTCTCATAAAGGCTCATATGTAGAAAATCCTAAAGTCCCCACAAAAGACCTATTAGAAATAATAGAGAGATTCTGCAATGTAGCAGGATACAAAATTACAAACATCAATCCAATTCCTGTATCTGAGAAAGAGAAAACAGAACTATGAGGACAAGAAGAAAACAATATCATTTATAATTAGCACACAAAAGCAAGAAATACTTAAAATAAACATAACTAAAGAAATAAAAGACTTATTCAGATAAACTATAGAATACTATTTCAAGAAACCAAAAAAGATACAAATAGAAGAATAGCCCATGCTTTTGGATAGGTATACTTAATATCGTGAAAATGTTAATAGTACTAAAACACCTTACAGATGTAACACAACCCCAATATATGCTTTAAAGAAATGAAAAAATGTATCCATTTCATACAGTTTGGCAAAAGATCCAGAATAAACAGAAATTCTTAAAAAGAAGAACTAAACAGAAGGACTAACTCATTACCTGACCCCAAAATGTACTATGTAGCTAGAGCAGTCAAAACAGTCTAGTACTGGTGCAATGAGAGATATATAGACCAATGGATCGGAGCAGAAAACTCACACATAAATGCATCAGCCTACAAGCAACTAATTGTCCACAAAAGACCTCAAAATATCTAGTGGGACAAAGGAACCTCTGCAACAAATAGTGTTGGACAAACTGGATTTTCATGTACAGAAGAATGAAACAAGACTCATAGTTTTTCCCATGTGCAAACCCAAGAGCTATCAGGATCATCAGTGAAAAAACTGAAACAAACTTAGGGGTCCTACTGCAGGCCATACAAAGACTACCACGATTAATACAGGAATCACAGAGCAGAAGACAAAACAGGTGACTGTGACACGCTGAAATTACCTCAATAATGCACACCAAAAGACAGCTGCCTCTCCCCTGAAGGAGTTTACCTTGGAGGTCAGCACTGAAGCTGTAACTTGGAGAGTGAGCTATGCCTGATCAGAGCACATGAGAACAAATGAAAGGGGAGGAAGAGAGAATGGCCCACCAAGCCTTCAGGACGATATTCCCACTCAGAACAGCTGATGCACAGACAGGATCATATGGCCAGTCCCATTATGAAATATGGCTACCCTTGCTGACCTGAGGGCCTTTCAGAGTCACCAATGGAGGAAACAGAATAGGGATTATATCCTGTCTGACCCAACCACACCAGGGCAAAACACTATGAGTGTGCAACAGGGCATGGCGCTCCAGACATAGTGCCAAGGATGTACTTCGGGGCCAGGGTGTGGGACCCCATCCAACTCAACCAGGGGACACTCCTGGAGGTCAATGAACAGACCTTGAATTATTTACAGGTTTTTATATTGTTACTATTTTTTATTTTTTACATACATATACATATATTGGTCATTGGTTTTGTTGTTGTTACTATCATTGTTTTATTTTCTTTGGTTGCTTCATTTTAGGACGCCCCCCCCCTTTTTTTTGGTACATATTGCTACCTCTGCAGGTGTATCTAGATAAAATAGGCTGGATGAACAGTCTGGAGGTGAAAACAATGGGAATAATGGTTCCTGAGGGGATATGGAAGAAGGGGAAGAGGGGGAAAGGCGGTGGTGTTGACCAGCCTAGGGATAAGGGAATAAAAACTGATTCAAAATCAGTGATAAGGTGGGTGTGAGAAGTCCAACAGGTATTGATCAAGAATAATGTAAGAGAGAAAATACTGAAACCAAATGGAGGCTGAGCATGATAGTGGAACAATAGGAAAGTAAAAGTAGATAGCGGAAAGAACTGGGGTGTAAAGGGCATTTATAGAGATTTAAATACAGGCATGTACATTGTTGCATATATTTATATATGACAATGGGGAATTAGATCAACGAGCATATACTTATAGGGTTAGTAGTAGAACAGCAGATGGACATTGGACCTCCACTCAAGTACTTCCTCAGTGCAAGAACATTTTGTACTATTAAATTGGCATTCCATGTTGCTCACCTTGCCAACACGATCACTGAAGACAAATGTGTGCATAATCAGAGGTGGTGAAGAAAGCTGATGGTGTCCAGCTATCAAAAGATGTAGCATCTGGATCTTAAAGGCTTGAAAGTAAACAAGCAGCTCTTTAGCTCAGAAGCAACAAAGCCCACATGGAAGAGGCACACCAGCTTGTGGGATCACAAAGTGTCAAAGGGATCAGTTATCAGGCTTCAAGAACTAAAAATCTTAACATTGCTTGCTCACTTTCCTGATGTGATTGCTGACGACAAATGTGTGCATAAGCAAATGTGGTGAAGAAAGCTGATGGTGCCTGGCTATCAGAAAATACAGTGTCTGGGGTCTTCAAGGCTTGAGTAAACAAGCAGTCATCCAGCTCAGAAGCAACAGAGCTCACATGGAAGAAGCATACCAGCCTGTGTGACCAGAGGTGTCCAAAGGATCCTGTATCAGGCATCAAAACTAAAAGTTATATCATTATAAATGAGGGGGAGTACAGATGGGGGACTCAAAGTCCATCAATAGGTGAAGTGACATCCTCTTACAGAGGGGTTGCAGGGAGGAGATGTGTCAGCTAAGGTACAGTGTAGGAACAATGAAATATGCAGCCTACCTCTAGTTCTCAAATGCTTCCTCCCACCCTCTATCATAATCCCAATTCTACCAGCAAATCCAGCTAGACCAGGGGATGTACACTGGAGTCAGAAACAGGAATTTAGAATAGATAATCCCTCAGGTCTAGTGGTGGGAGTGGTGATACTGGGAGAGTGGAGGGATGGTGGAATAGAAAGGGGGAACCAATTTCAGGGATCCACATATAACTTCCTCTCTGGGGTATGGACAACAGAGAAGTGAGTGAAGGGACACATTGGACAGTGTATGATTTGAAAAAGTAATAACAGTTTGTAAATTATTAAGAATTCATGGGGGAGGAGTGGAGAGAGAAGGGAAATATGGGGAGCTGGTACTGGGAGTCTAAGTGGAGGAAGGATGTTTTGAGAGTGATGATGACAACAAGTGTGCAAATGTGGCCTGCATACAATTGACATATGTATGGATCATAATGGGAGTTGTATGAGCCCCTAATAAAAAGACTTGTATATAAAGAAAGACTTCATGAGAAGAGTAAAACGAGATCCCACAAAGTGGGGTAAAATTTCTCCAACAACCCATCAGACAAAATCTACAGAACTCTGCAATAGCTCAATAAGATAATAAAAAACAACCCATGTAAGAAATGAAAAAAAGAGATATGAACAGATAGTCCACCAAAAATGAAGTACAATGACTAACAAACACATGAAAACATGCTCAAGTTCACCATCAGAATGATGCGAAGTAAAGTCACAATGAGGTATCACCGTACACCCACAATGCTAGCCCAATTTGGAAGAAAAAAAAACAGAAAACAACAAGTGCTGGAGAGGTGTGGAAAGAATGGAACTTGTATACACTATTGAATTTGTAAATTCATACAGCCACCATGGAAAAGCTGTATAGCAATACTTAAAGCAGCTGGGAATTGAAATCTCACATAATCCAGCAAAAGCATTATTAGGAATATATCCCCCCCCCCAAAAAAAGAGACACAACATGAGTGACACATGCTCTTCCATATCTATGGAAGCACAGTTCACAATAGCAAGAAACCGGAAACGGTCCAAATACCCAACAGTGGAAGAATGGATAAAGAAACTATAATATATACACACAACAAAATACTATGTATCCCTTAATGATAATTATGGATATAAGACAATATAGGGACTTGGAGGGGTTAAGATAGAGAGGGAAAGGCAATTTGGGAAGTAACTAATGAAGGCAGGAGAAGGAACACTAGAATGGATTGTGATTGCATACATTATCTTAAAGGTGATTTAACCATGGGGGAGGGAGAGAATTCTAAGTTCGATGTGGGGGTGTTGAACAATTTTCCGTGATGTGATTGAATTATATGCTATATAAATTACTTGCCAATACAATGATATAAAAAATAAATACTATGCATCCCTAAAAAACAAGGATGAAAGCATGAAATACTGCATGACATGGAAAACCCTGAAAAACATTATGCTGAGTGAACTTAGTCAGATATTATATGAATCAAATACTATAAGGATAAACACCAGTTAACCTAACTTAAAGACCAAATCCCAAAGAGAGGGTAGAATGTCTTCCTACTAACCATGAGCTCACTTGTGCTCTCTCTCTCTCTCTCTCTCTCTCTCTCTCTCTCTCTCTCTCTCACACACACACACACACACACACACACACACACACCCTTATGTGTACTTCATAAGAACTACCTTGAAAAAAGAGACCTCACATTGGGTGGGGTCACTCTTTCAAGAATAGGGAAACAGAAGAAGGCTAACCAATTGATGCTATCTAACATTGAAACAAGGCTGCAGGTCTTCCACAGGAATGAGAGGTGAATTTTACTGTAAAATCAAGTTAAGACCAGGATTGGAGAGTACCTGCATTTCAAAAGAGGCATTGATATTTCTGTTGGTGGGAACAGTGGAAAAATGGGGACGAGCAACTTTACATCAGAAAAAGATGTGAATCAATAGTTGTAAGGAAATTAAGGGGAGAATAAACCTGGTTCTAGGATCCTGGTTTCTACCCAACCTTCAGTGAATCATTCCATGGATTAAGCACTATGATCACCTTAGACTCTGAACTTACAGGGAACGTGGAATCCCTCAAGGGCATACCAGATGGGTTCAACCAGGAAGCCTGACAGGATGAATGGGGCCCTACCACAAAACTACCTGTACCTGTGGATTTATGACTGAAATACCCTACAGGAGAGGAAGCAAAGGATGGTTTACCCCAAGACTGTGGAAAGGGTGGTTGTTGGACCTTGGCTGGGACCCCTGGCTTAGTGGGTGTTCAATGAAAGGGGACCCAGGGCCACCATATATTTAGTACCTCATTGCTCCTCTTGGATTAATATATGACAGGTCTTAATCTGATAGGCGAAGACCTGTCCGTGTAAGAAATGGTACAGGGACTTTTCCACTAGCATAAATCCCCATGTGCAATGTAAATAGAGCTCAATAAATTAAGAAATCAATCTGTACAAAGCAGCAATTCATAGATTGAAACTCACAGTTGGACTATACTTGCACAGAGGTCACTCAAGATAAGGGCACTACTGCAAAGTGTAGTGAAGAAAGCAGACAGTCCACCAAGCAACTGGAACAGTGTCAAGGGTCTGAAAAGCTTGTATTCAAACAAGCAATCATTTAAGTGAGGCATCAACTAAGTTGACATAGAAGAAACACCCCAGCCTGTGTGACCCAAAGAGGACAATAACGAAATCCAAATATCATGAAGAAAAATTATCAAACTTTAAATTGTGAACCCCCAATATGTAGAAGGCTATGGAAAAGTAGGGCTCCAGAAATACATCTTCAGAGTCTCTAGTCAGATTAAACCTTTAACGGGTCCCCCTAGCCACAGGTGAGGAACTCAAGCATCCTTACTATCAGACAGAGATTATTGTAAACTTGATTATGGTGAATCAAATCATGGTTAGTTAACCTCCCTTTTTGCCCAACCTGAATTTGCTCTGGATTTAAATAGGTTTTCCAAGACAGAATTCTCTTCTCTGGCTTTTTAAATATTATTGATGATCTTTTCATTTTTTGCTCTTTATTTTTATTTCCATCTTTAAATTATTATTATTTCTGTTTCATTTCAGTCTTGTTTTTTATTGTTTCTGTTAGGTTTCCCAGTTTATGAGGCATGGAAGGAGTGGGTACATAGAATACTGATGTAGTGATCTACTGAGGATGCAGCTGGGGAGAGTAAAGGGAATGGGGAGCAAGCAATGTGGGAGGGGAGAAAGAGCATTGAAGTGATTATGATGATATACATAGATAGAACTATGTTTAAAGCGACTACTATAGAAGTCTGCAATATGTGAATATTAGATAAAGAAAACTACTTTCAAAAAAGGAAAACAAATGGGACTGCTAGTTTCCATAGATGAAGGAGGAATTGTTTTTGTTCAGGAGCCTTTGAGCTTATCATCAATGGCACTGAGTTCTACATTTGGAATTTGGTGAATTGGAGAAGGTTCTGCTGTGCATAATTTTGCCACAATTGAAAAATATAATCACATGAACAACAATTAGGGCAAGAAAAAAGAAAATGTTCTTAAATTGACTGTGGTTAGTGATCTTGCAACTCTTCTTAATATAATTGAGCTATTGAATTTTATAATATGTAGATGAAGTGTCAATAAAACTGTTAGAAAAAAGTATGGTCCCAGAAAACCCACAGAGACAGTTCCACCCTGTCCAACAAAGTTATCATGAGTCAGAATTGGCTCAATGGAAGTGAATCCTTGTGTGCGTGTTTTAACATATTAGTCTAGGATGTGTTTAATTCTTCTAAAATATAGAAGTATAGATTAAGCAAACAGAAATAGGGGAAAACAAAGGTCAGACTACATGAAGATAAGAAGGTAAAAGAGGCAAACATCTCCCTCCAGATTTGACAGAGGCAGAAAGACTTCCACTACAGAAAGGCCCTGGATTTGGACTTTTGGCCTCAGACAAGAAATCTCTTTGTTAGTGCCATCCATTTGTAGTATTTCTGTTATAGCACAACTAGATTTCTAAAACACCACATATTAGCTGTTGGATTTATCATGTTGGTGAAACATTCTGGCTATTAGCTATCTTATGTAAGAAATTGCAATGATAGTACCTCAGAGGAGTGGTTTAAAGATAAAGCTAAAGTTATATTAAGTAAACAAATGAGCATAGCACCTAGTTTAGGATAACACCGCAGTTATTAGCTGACTCCCTTCAAATTGGACTTCTATGTTAATCCCATTCACAAATGAATCAAGCACCATCTCTGCCATCTCTGTGAATGGTGGTGGGACAGACTATTGGATCAATGGCTCTCAGTGGTGGATTTGCAGAAGTAAATGACCAGTTCTTTCGTTCTCACCTGGCTTAGTCTAGAAGTTCCATTGAGATATGTTCAGCATCATAGCAATATATACAAGCCATTGCGATGCACTCTCTGGAATCAAATCCAGGACTCCTTCATTGATGGCATGAGTTCTGTTACTGAACCACTGAGATAGTTACATAATGTCATGTCAACTTGAAGATATATAAAAGTGTAGGGGTAGAGCTTAGCCTGTCAATCAAGTCATAGTGTAGTGAACCCTGGCCCCTCCCAATATCCTGAGCCAAGATTCCCCCTGGGCCCTTCCTGATATCCTGAGCTAATGTTTCCGCAGACCCGCCCAATACCCTGCCAGATCCTAGTCCACCCAAAACTGCTCAATCTGGAGGAGCAAAGAATGCAGCCCTGGACCTCACCTGCAGATGTTCCCCCCTAGCCTTTTAAAATATCCTGCTAGATCCTAGCCTCTGCTCCCTCCCCACCTAACTATTATATGAAACCCTATCTCACCCTCACTCCAGATCCAGAGTGGTAGATTTGCAGAAGTAAATGTTTTTCTTTGTTTGTTTGTTTGCTTGCTTGCTTGCTTTTTCAATGACAGCCACCTCTCATTCTCCAGTTGAATAAAAAAGTCTTTAACTTCAACAAAGTGGTGTGGTCTGATCCTGTTCAGGTGCAGTAGCCTGAGAGTAACTCACTGTGGCCATGGCCTTCTCATAAAGAGGATCCTGGATACCTCCCTATCTCTCTCGATTTTTACCTTCCTGCTGGTGAGCCATTCTGGAGATGAATCCACTGCCATTGGGTATAACTACTTTGCACCCACCAGTCTTTGATCTTCCTACATTCTGCATCATTGGATGTGACTGTTGTCTGAAGAGGAACTTACAGACTATCATTGAATTTATGAACTTGAGTTGAACTTGACTGAGTTGTTTTCTTAATACATAGTTACTTCTTGTTTAGCAGCTCTGTCTTACACATATATGAATGTTGCTAAATTTGTTTCTCTAATCAACTAGACCTAAGAAACACCAATTCCCCTGTCTAGCATAATAAACCATCCAAAATGCTATTTAATATTAGGTAATGTAAAATAACATATTTACCATTTCATCTTAGTTCTGCCAAGGATAAAGCTATGAGCTGTTATTGTCTACTAACTTATCTTTTATCATTTTAACGCTAATGATTTCTAACCTGAGTCTTTAATTATAGTCTACATGCCAAGACAGTTTATTAAATCTGTGTTGAAACTTTCTCATTTCTTGGGTAACTTAATAGAAAATCTCTAAGGAGGATCATAATCTTAAGTGGCAATGTAATTTTTCTGAAAAGAACACTATAACATTATCAAGAATGCTATTATTCAACAAATTATTTAGACATAAGTAACAGTCCATGGTATTCTACTATAATTCTATTCTCATCATCTAATATCTATACATGATCAGAAGAGAGAAAAAGCAGCTACAGCCAACCCTGATATTATGGCAACCATTTTATTGCATCCTTTCTTATTGATCTAGTACACACTTCTGGTAAAAGAATTTCAGGCATCATAAAATCTTTCCTTAAATTCTATATTCCCTGATAGAGTTGCCACCTGTGCAGCTATAGAGCCATTTTACAAGATCTTCTAACTTCTCCTCTTATTTTATTACTATCCAGTTTTAGTTATTCATCCTTTTTCATACAATCACTCAAAACATGTGTGTTCCCATCTGCTCAAATAATAGCATATATATATATATATATATGTATATATATGAACACAGAAAAACATTCTGTCTTTTCACTTTCTTGGAGTGGGTATTCTAAACCAAATTGGACATTGAACATTAACTGTGTACAAAGTATTGAATATAAACCAGGTTCATTCACTAGAAAATTGTTAAATGTACCAAACAAGTGAGAAAATGTTTGCACCACTGTGACTGTTACAGCACTTATAGTACTGTTATTGTCACGTTTTAATGCATTATGATAAATGTATAATACTATAAATACATTGTTCTTTTGCAGGTTTAGGTGTAAAGATTACTGTTCCAGCCCTGTCATTTATTAAAATTCTTTTTTTTTCAGGTTTATTGGGACAAAATCCAGATGTCATACAATCCTATCAAAAACGGCTGTATAATCATTGTCATGAATTTTAGACTAGTTCCCTATTTCCTTTATTCCTCATTGTTGGCTCCCTAATTTTCCCTATCTTGCCCTGTCATACTCCCAAGAAAACATTAATCCCATTACTGTCTTTATAAATTAGTCCTGGATTTCATATAACAATAAAACCTCAAAAATACAAAGCAAAGAGTCAAAAAGTTAGAAACAATAGCAAAGTATAATAGAGAAAAACACAGTTGGAAAGAAACAGATAATAGTAAAAATTAGAAAACTTTTTAATGAATCAAATGATAAGATATTCAAATTTAACCTAGTTATAACTGTTGTATTACACTTTCTAATACATACTGCATGACAGGAAGGCCATTCACATCTCTGCTCTATCAGAGAGGATTCACTGGAGGCTTCAATAGCATGCGTGTATTTCCTTCACTCTTTAATCCTAGAAGTACTATGTGATTTATAAGGAATCCTGAAGTTGTTTTGTTTATTTGTTTCTTAAAAAAAAACAGTTAAATGTTCTCACTGATACGTATTTTTAAGGAAGCTACCTCAATGAGGAATAGAACATATCAAGCAGTGTTTGCTCTTTTCCACATTAAAATTCTACAGCTGGTTATAACATATTTTTTTTTAAATCTGGATATGACCATTAGCAGGTATTTCCTAGACTAAATCAGAACATATGCTTTAGTTTAATAGCAATAGGCTGTGAGCTTTTTGTCACTTAGTTTCTTAGGGCTTCCCAAAATGTGTTAATGTTCCAGGTGTACACTGAATTTAGTTAGTACCAAAATAAAGATATTTTCTTCTATTTAAAATCTCAAATTTTGAGTAATTTTATTGGACTCAACTGATGTAGCTATCTATAATATTGCAACAAGTGCAATATGTTATATAGCATTAAATTATCTGATTTTGAATTAAAATTAATTTTTAAATTATCTAGTTTTACTTATTGGCATTTAGTCATATTCTCTATTGCTCATAAGTAGATTGATTTTTGTAACCAATAGTACATTTGAGGCCTGTGTTATTTCAGGTAGACTAGAGAAACAAATTCATAAACACACATATGTATATAAGGGAGAGGTTTATATATGAGAGGAATTGAACACTGAGAAAGCATCTCCACCCAGTCCAGTCCAAGCCCACATGTTTGATATTAGCCCATATGTCCGATACAGTCTTTAAAGTCCTCTTCTGACACATGAAACACATGCAATGAACATTGAATTCAGTATGATCATAAGCCAAATGGGTACAAAGCCTTTGGATCTAGTGGGGTTGTAAACATCTCTGCACTGGCAAAGGTCTCCAAGTGACTCCTCCAGTTCCAAGGGCATAGGGTCTATCAGTGTTGTGCTGTCAGTAGAGCCTCTCCAAGGGAGTGAGAGAGTGACTTCTGCTTCCTAGAAGCAAGTACCAGATTTCCCAGAATTCTCAAAGGAGAAGAGTATACCTACACAGAGGTTTCATTGACTATATCCAGATTGACAGGCTAGACTCAGACTCTACACTCTTAATCCTCAAACTGACACCAGATTAGGTGATTGCTACAGGGCCATAAATGTGTCCTTGTCTTATCTATTTCTTAAAGAAGTAATATCACAAACATCCATATAGAGTCTGTTTTTTGTTTTTCCACACTGTGTTTTTAAAAATTGTAAGTATTTTAACTCCTTTTCTTCTGCATATTAGTATATTAAATTTTCTGAGACATCTTTTAATAAAATTTGCTAATCTTTAACCAGCATTTCCAAAATTTAATCACCTATGAAATCTGTATATACCATAAAAATTATGACTTGATACAGAAAATACTTTCTAAACATGGCATGAAGAGAATGTGTCCAAGCCCTCCTTGTACACTTCCTTTATAAATCTTAGTTTGACTTCAAATTTTGAAAATCCAAATGTTTGTGCTTTGATGGTCCTATGACTCATTCATTTTGCATGTATTACATAGAGGCTATAGCAAAGTGGTGTCCATAACCACACTTTTTATATAATTCTACTCAATACACAAAACAATCAGAAGGTACTATATTTGGAATTGGAAAGCTATGATATTATCTCTTGCTTTTCACTTTGTTAGACAAAATAAACTGAAGCTCTATTTTAAAGTAATAATAAATCACAATTTATGCCCACCTATCATACTTCTAGAAGTGTGTCTTCCCAAAAAGTAACTCCAAACATCTTTTGTAGTGACAATTTTAGACATATCAGTCTAATTAATGGAGCATAACTGTATCCCATGAGCAGAGAGCCATGCAAAACAAAAGCAAATGAAGTGATAATGTTTGAAACAGTGTGATGGCAATGATAGAATCTGAATTCAGTAAGGAGGATGTGAAAGATTGACGGATGTCAGGGATCGTTTGTTTATTTAGCTGCTTTATTGATGTATAACCAAACCAAACTCACTGACATCATATCAATGCTGACTTATGGTGACTCCTTGTGATTTCTGGAGATTGTAACTATTTATGGGAGTAGAATTCCAAGTCTTTCTCCCATAGAGCTGGTGGTGGTTTCAAACTGCCCATGGTGTGGCTTGCAGGCAATGCCCAGCTACTATACCACCAAGGCTCCTTATTGACATGTGCATTGCATTTAATAGTAACAAGTTGTTCTAAAAGGTGGTAGGAATAATGGACAATAGGTCCTGTGTTAGTCTGGGTTGATTGGCAAAACAAATCCAGAGACACTCACATGTGTGCAAAAGAGAGCTATATATTAAATAGCAATTGTATATTGAGAAAATATCCCAGTTCAGTCCAGATTAAGTGTGTGAGTCTTATATTAGCTATATGTCCAATAATAGTCCATAGACACCTCTTTAGACTCATGCAGCACATGCAATGATACCTTGTGCAGGAAGATCACAGGCAGGTGGATGCAAAGTCTTGTGGACCCAATGTCAAGGATGCATCTATTGGGCTCTGGCTGCGATCAGTGTGGCTCCATGTGACTTGTCAACAGGAACACCAAAACAGAGAGTGTGGCCTACCTCCAGAGAAAAAGAAAAGAAGTTCCCAGAATTCCCATGAGGAGGCCTTGCCAACAAGGAGGTATCAACAGGCTGTGACCTGATTGTCAAGCAAGACTCCAATCCTAGACCTACTTTATCAAGTTGACATGAAATTTTGGAAACACCAAGAGTGTTTGCCTAACACACTTAGGCAAAAAGTGTGCAACATAAAGTTAGTAGTGAGAGAGTGGAATACTTTAAATGGAGGTTATGATGTGTGTGCTAGTATGGGTAGATTAGAGAAACAAATTCATAAACATGTATATGGATATAAGGGAAAGGTTTATATACAAGAGGAATGGAATATGGAGAAAGCATCCCAATCCAAGGACATAAGTCCGACACTAACCCACATGTCCGAAACCAGCCCACATGTCCGACACCAGTCTATAAAGTCTCCTTCCGACTCATGAGACACATGCAATAGCACCAGGATAATCGCAGGCCAGTGGGTGTAGAGTTTTGTGTATACAGCAGCAGTAGAAGCATCTCAGCACTGGCAGGGGTCTCTCTGTGGCTTCTGCATTTCAGTGCTGATATGATTATCCATGTTGCTTCTCCAGACCCAGAGGTCTAGTTCCATCAGGGCAAGCCCATGTGGCTTCTCCTCCGGCTCCTCCAGGTTCCAGGAATTAGGTTTTATCAGCATGCCACCATCTTGTCTTGTCTGTAGCCCACCATCTCCAAAAGACTGAGTCTCAGGTCTCTCATCTCCACTTGGGAAACACCGTGAGACTTCCCAGAATTCTCAGGAGAATGCCATGCCTACACAGAGGTCTCACTGGCTATCTCCAGTCTGATAGGCCAGAATCCACCCCTAGACCCCCAATCATGAAATTGACACACGAGTGCATGACTGCCACAATGTGATTATAAGTATTAGAAATGCAGTCCTAAGGTCTGACCATGGATTGAGATGGATAAGGTAGGGTGATGGAGAAGCTTATTGAAGGAGAGAAAGCCTAAGAGATAAGTGGCCAGATTCAGATTCAAAGACTTATCACCATTTTTACTGAATCACCAATAGTTATGACAGATACATAGTGATGAAGAAAGTCAGCTAACCCAGACGGCAAGAGTCAATATCAAGGAGCAGTGGTAAGTGCTATAGTCAGAAGATCTCCTTGTTAAACTGTGTGGATGAGCATGACTAGGAAGAATTATCTAGAGACATCAGGCCCAGGGGTCTGAAGGAATAAAAGAAGCTCAATATCACAAGAGAGGAGTTCCGTGTTTTCAGGGGGAAGCCCAATGACAGAGACTATAGTTGATTTTTTTTCAACGTTATTATCACCTATAGTAGCTAAGTTCCAAGTTTTTCTTTCAAGATTTCTCTGCATAGGTTCAAACTGCTACCCTTTTGGTTACTGTGTAACCATTTGTTCCACCCAGAGACATACCTCTAGCTTTAAACACCATGGATTCACAGCGGGGGCTTATTTCCAATGTCTAGTATGATTTTTCTACATGTATAACTATAGCTATGACTTTGTCATGAGATCCAGACATCCAAATCAACAACTGACCTGATATCTAACTGAGATTCCAATGCCAAATGAACCTGCTGCCACTGAACATGTACTGACCTTGCAGTAAGCAGCTCAACACTAACCCAACAGCACCACTACATAAGATACCGTGGTATCTCTTGTTCCATGGCCTCTTCTGACTCTAGATTGAAATTTTGGCAGTTCCCTGTCAATGTGCTGCTCTAACCATTGTTGGATGATGTCAAGTAAAATTTTATCTGTGTATGATATCAGTGATAGCGTTTTGCAGTTGGAGCGTTCTGTTGGGTCGCCTTTCTTTGAAATGGGCACACATATGAATCTCTTCTAGTCAGGTGGCCAAATAACTGTCTTCCAAACTTCCTGGCAAAGATGAGTAGGTGCTTCCAGAGCATCTTCAAATGTTTGAAACATTTCAATGGGTATCCTATCAATTCCTGAAGCCTTACTGCTTGCTAATGCATTCAGCACCATTTGAACATCTTCCTTCAATATGCGCATAGTTGTCTATTTTGTTGTTGAAAGAAGGTATTTACAATCAGGCCATTAATCTTACAACATTCTATCATGCAATCTCCACCTTCCGTTCTACCACCAAGACTATATCTTCCAACTACTGCACCTTTCTTTTGTTTTCCAACTTTTGCCATTCAAATCGTCATTGATTATCAAGTCAGGACCAACAAACAGTAGGAGTAAAGTTAGTTAATGGTCTCCTTAGTCAGCAGCCAGTCTCAAGTTTCCAGTCTCTCTGTTATGTGGTAGCCAAATCCCTAGTCTCTCAGCCACATATGCCATTGGTTTTGCCTCCATGGACAAGGAAGCCAGCTTGAGAGACACTCTTTTCCACAGTTCCATAGTCGTACAGCAGAAGAAGAAAAGGTATCACATAACCCCAGTGCTCCTACTTTTACTCTCCATGCCAGCCTCTTATGCATCTGCTCTCAGTGACCTCCACCACTTCAGAGGGAAGTCTTAAATATTATTTTCTAAGGTCCTCAGAGTTTCATTTTTATTTTTGCTTCAAATATGGTCCATTCTTATAGTCCAGGGGATGGTTATGATTACTTATCAACCTCCTCCATCACTGTGAAACATGCCCTACTGGATTATTCCCACTCAATCATTTTGGGGGAGTTACTTGGACAAAAGCATCCTATTAAGAAATTTCACTTCAAAAAAATAAATTTCTCTTCACCACAACATTTGTTTTTATAAATTTGAACCTATATATGCAGTTATTTAATATAGCACAATCTCCAGGCATTCTTTATTATCTAAGCTGAAATTTTACTTGTTTTAAAGGAGGTTTCAAGAATTGTTCTTTTATAATTTATGATTTACAGATACCTTAGGGTGATATTTACAAACATTCAACCAGCCTCAGGACTCCAGGAAGTCTTCATTACTTTACAATACTGGTCAGCATTTCCTCCCTTTTAATCAGTATTCTTATAGAGAGCTGTGGTTTAAAATGCTCAGTAACTGTAGCAAGGCACAAGCAGAGATAACGGTTGTTTATATAGGCAATTAGCTGCATGTTCAATTTCTCCTTCCTATTCCACACTCTCCTTTTTCCTCAATAGCTCTAGGCAAACAGATACTAGATTCTTTTCCGTTTTTGAGAACTCAGGCAATAAGCAACAAAGTAGAAGACAAAACCAAACCCAAACTAAACCCACCACCACTGAGTAGATTTCAATTCAAAGCAACACATTATAGGATTTCTGAAACTGTAAATTTCTACAGAAACAAGCAACCTCACCTGACTGGAGGGTAGTGGGTTTGAACCATTGACCTTACAATTAGTAGTCCAATTATTACCAGAAAGCACCACCACAGAAGCACTGAAAATTATATTATGCCTATTAACTGGAATGTCCTATGAAATCAATGACCCCAAATTTCCAAACCAAGAAACCAAATCCCTGAGGTGTTTGATTGTATATAAACATCAGATGCTACTATTCTTCATTGTTGCTGTTGTTGTTGTTGTAAAATTAAATATTATATATGTAAACATATAAATATATGATACATTTTCTAACCCAATGTTTTATAGATGTATAACTCAGTTATTACTTCAATTGCACCAAACTACCAAGCAACTGTTATCAATAATCTATTCAAAATTTCCCTAATCATAAACAAAAACTTAGTTCAGATGCTTAAAAGTCAAAAATATTTTATTTAAATATAATTTACAATTAGCCTCTTTTTGATAGATTGTTGATTAAACTACATTTTCAATTTTTTCTTAAATAGGTTGTGCTTTTCCCATGTTACTCAAAAAGGGTTCAAAAACCTCCAAGTAAAAGAGATACTCCATAGTATGAGGAGGAGGCCATCCCTGGAAAAGGACACTGTGCTTGGAGAGAGAAAGACCTTCACTGAGATGAATTGACATAGTAGCTACAACAATGGACTCAAACACAATCACAATCATCAGATGGACCAGGACCTGAGAGTGTTTCCTTCTTTGTGTATTCGGGTTACCATGTGTCAGAGCTGATGAGATGGCACTTGACAACACAATACTTTGCCTCCTGGAAGGGGAAAAATAAAGTTTAAAATGAGATCTTTAAAACGTGTGCTGGTCTGCATTTAGACTAATCAAAACTTATAAATTTGTTTGCCACAAATCAGGCCTTTTTTGTTACACAGTGTTACGCTGTCTTTTCAGACCCTCTAAACAGAAGCTTAATTAGCAGTCTCTTAATGGAACAAACTCCAAATGCAATACAAGACATATCATCAACAGACATCTTACTCTTTTTGAAATGAGAAAATCACTTCTACATTTAAAGCTTTTCCCATAGAGCTGTTCTGGTACAGCTGTGTTCAACATCACAACAGTTTCTGCAGAATTTTTCTCAAGCAGGAAATAGAATTTCACAGTCATATGCTGTTTTCTTAAATAAGCCATCACACAAAATGAGGGTAAATGAAAGTGCCCTTATGAAAAAAAAAATGCACTGTGACCAGAGAGAACCTTCCCAGGTGACGCCACTGTGTGAACCAGTTGCTCGGCTAGTGGGAAAAATGTGTACTATGAAAGGTCTGCTCAGCCCAGCACAATTCCGGTTATTCTGGGGTACGCTCTCATATTTGCATAGTCTTGATTTGCCAAGAAATGGAGAGATCACATGACCGTTCATGTCCTAACAGAGAGCATTAAGAAGCCAGCTATAATTGTTGTGGTGATTTGTATTTATGTGTATTTTCACCACAATAAAAGAAAGACAGAAAGCAGGGTGCAAACATTCCATCTTAATTGTCACCAAAAATGTGTAATAGTATAAAGACTTTTTTCACTTCTGTATATGCTACATGAGATCTAAAAAAATTTCAAAACACCATTACTTTCCCTCATCCCCTTGGTGTCTGCTTTACAAAAACCAGCTCATTTTATGTCCATTGTTCCTATTTTCCATGAGATATTGATGGGGGGAATATCTTATGAAAAGCTGGAAGTTAGATGAAAATAAGTCCTCCTCCAGCCCCCATTCTAAAGTTCAACCCTATTTACAAGACACAAGCAATTCCAGTTCAGGATTTTAGAAAATGTCTGTGCAACATTCTTCAATGAGTGAGATCCAACAAACTGATTTATATTAAATTCCAAGCGGAGGACTCTTAAGTCAACATTCTTTCAGGGCAGGCTAGTGAGAATGCAGGGGCAGCAGCAAGGCTTGCCATGGCTGAAAGCAAACCCAAAGCTGTGAGTGAAGGATGGCTGCGAGGTCATGTGCTGCCAAGGCCTCAATGTAAACACAGGTGTGAGGGAGGGCGCTCAAGGGGCTCTCCCATCTCACAGCTAAAGCAACACTGGCAGTCACGCTTAGGACTCTGAATGCTAAATTTCACCAACATATTATTTTGTAAAATTGATACATCTTATTTCACATGTTCATACATCCTCAACTTAAATGGCTCATGAAGCATACCTGAACCTCAAATTTTTGTTCTGTATTGTAAAATAAAGAGATTTCAAAGCAGATCTCTCCCTCCTCTCCCCCCTCTATCCCACCCCCGTGGCTCCCTGCTGAGCAAAGAAGTCTGATGTTATTGCCACCTCATTTGCTGGCATTCAGCAAGGATTCTTTTTATGGTTGCGGGGAGTTAATGCCACCAGGGGATTTTTCTAGCCCCAATCTGTTAAATGGCATAAGATTGCTATTAAAACACATGACATGTAATGGATACAAAATATACTATCAATCTATTTACCATTTATCTTTATTAGTAGATTCATGCTCCAGGTTTACTTTCACATTTAGTGTTTTGGTTTTTTATAAGTACGATGTGAGATTTTGTTCTTAATTTTGGCGCAATGGTTGGTTTAGCTTTGTGATATATTTTTCTGCTGCTATACAAAATAATGTTACAATAATTCAGCAGCCATTGGAATAGCCAGACGTTATACTGATTTGGTTGTACAGTAATGGCTGATTACGACCATGAAACTTGAGCGTACATCTCAACACTTGGTATAGGATCTGCCTTTGTAAATTGGCAAAATGGTGATGTTTTTCAATTGCTGCTGTTTTTAGGTGCCATGAAATCAGTTCTGTGTCATAACGACTATATACAGAAGGAAACAACCCCATCCCTTGTCCAAAAATTTTCACAGTTCTTACGTTTGAGCCTGCAGCTGCAATGACTGTGTCAATCGCCGAGGGCCTTACTCTTTTTTGCTGCCCTCCTACTTTCACAAGTATGAAGTCCTTTTCCAAAGTTTGGCTACTCTTTCCTGACAACAAGTCAACAGACAAGCCTTGCCATCCTTACTTTGCAAGAACATTCTGGCTGTACTTCTTCCAGAATTGTTGTTTTTCAAGCAGTCCATGGGCGTTCAGAACCCTTCTCCGACATCATCACTCAAATATATCAATGCTTCTTTGATTTCTTGCTGCAGAGTCCCAACTTTCACATGCATTTGAACTGACTGAGAATACCATGGGTTGGTTCAGGTGCACTTTAGTCAGCAAAGTGACATGCTTGCTCTTCAACACTTTAAAGAGGTCTTTTGCAGAAGATTTACAAAAGTAGGGGTACTATGTCATTTGATCTTTTTATTGCTGCGCTCTTGAGCACTGATTGCAGATCCAAGCAAAATGGCCACCTGGCAATGCCAGTCTTTTCTCTATTGATCATGATATTGTCCAGCTGTGAAGATTTCTCGGCAGGACATTATTTTATGTACTATAGGAGTCAATACACACAATCCATTCAGTAAAGTACTTGGAACTACTAAACACTAGCTCATATTATTAGTTATTTGCAATGTTTTTTATTATTACGTGTATAATGATGCATAATTTACATGTTTTTACTTTTTAGATTAAATTCTATTATCCCCATTCCAGTAATGAGGAAACTGATATTTAAATAGATATTTAAATAGCTCAAAAAATGTTAGGTGATCTCCTAAATTATAGAACCTTTGGCATTTTTAAAATATTAATCAGTAATACTCCAGGTACCTTTCTAATATGACACTTACTAGATGTCAAAATATTATGACAAGGGAGAATAAGTTATATAATTTCTGGAGTTTATAGTTTGTGTAAACTGCCATTTGGTCCAATTCACAGAATGCTTAACTTATTTAGAATTTGTTAAAAATGAATTATTTTGGTATTACTAACTTTATCAGCAAATGGCAAATGCAAGAAAGAGTGTATTTGAAAGAGAAGGTTAGAAAAATAGCAGAAGTAAAAGAAAAACAAAAAGTTTGCTCGTTTGCAGTTTATTTATTAAGTCTTTGAAGTTTGTAATCCTGGACGATATAACCCATCTGTAAAGCTCTGAAGTGTTAGGAGCAAAGTTTTAAATATTGGAAAATTGAAAAACACTCATTGTTTTGAAAGTTCTGCATCACACATTATGGCTGTAACATTCCGCAATGTTTTGAACGGCCAATGAATGTCGCCTTGTTTTCACTTCTAGGCAAACACCACTAGTTCCGAGTGAACGCTCCAAAGAGTAAAATGCAGAGAAAAGACAGCACATAGTTCCATTTGTCTTGACTTAGCTGCGTTTGGCTTCCTTTAGCGTAAGTACGCGTCATGGAAGTAAACATTGCAGAACGTGATTGGCAGCACAGCGACGTGAAGGATCTACCAAGCTTCTATATTTTTAGGTATATATAATTTAGTGTTCAACTGAGGTGGGCAACCCAATGAACAAGTTCAGAGAGGGCTTAACGTGTACGAATTCACCTAAACTAGTGAGCAATATTTGGAAATCGTTCACTACAGATTCACAAAGAAGATCAAGTAACATCTGCACTTCCCTTGCTTACAGAGTGCTCCCTCCCTGACAGGGAGTATAAACTTCAAAAGCGACTGATTCTGTAGGAGGGGGCTATGTTTGGGGTAGAGACAGTGGCAGAGACAGTGGCCAGCCATACCTAAAATCAGAATTATTGATGTGGTTAAAAAAAAAAAGAAGCTCTGAAATTGCTCATGACAGATAAGTAAATTAATGCAAGCAAGTGTGTGTTTGCTGGGTATTCTGTCCATGGATAACATTTGTATGGGTGTAAAATTAACACGGAAGCTCTGGATTGGGATGTGTGACTGTTTTATTAATTATTTATTTATCAAATCACACTTGTTTTCTTGGTACTTAGCCAAACAAACAAACAAAAATAATTCTTGGGCTGAAGTTTGATACTTTTATACATCTCTAATTCAAAACAGCTTCAACACTAAATGTGAAATGCTGCAGACATTCGTGGATATGACGATATGGTCAGACTGGCAAGGTTTTAATGCTTGTGCAGATGAGACCAGACATGCAGTAATAATACTACTTATTAAGGAAAACATTATTCCATGAACCTGTACTCTGTTTAGCATAATATACAAAAAAAATAAAGCCTGGAAGAGGATAGAATTATTCCAACTAAATAATTACACTGAATCTCTTTAAAAAGTGTTTCCCTTTAGATCATTGATAAAATTCTGTTAAGGGGTTCTGTTGGCAGTGTCTCAGGTAATTTCTTCATATCATTTTGTAACATCCATTCCCATGCTCACATTTTGAAAATAGCCAGTTCTGATAGGGGATTTTTAGAGTTACACAATCTTCTTCTGTGTGTTTAGGTTAGTGTTTCTTTTCCCCTTTTTATGAGTTTACCTCAGAAAGTATTCTGACTAGAGGGTCCATTCATATATGCACTGATTTATTCCAAACAAAATATCCATATTTGTTTATGCACCCATTTTGCCTTCAGTGATTCTGTTGGGAAGGTGAGCATCACAGAATGCCAGGTTATTAGAACAAATTGTTCTTGCTTTGAGGGAGGATTTGAGTAGATGTCCAATGTCCAACTGCTACCTTAATACTTAACATATATATATATATGGCATAGATCTAGATCCCTATCATTATATATTAATATGTTTACATATGTGCATGCCTATATTTAGACATTTGTAAATATCTTTTGCCTCTTAGTTCTTTCCTCTATTTCCTTGTACTTTCCTCTTGCCCTTCTATCATGTTCGACCTTCATATGGCTCTCAGTAATTCCTCTTGGCTACATTGCACTTGATCAAATCTCACCAAGCATTCTACACCTTCCTCATCATTGATTTAGATCTCTTGTTGTTCCCATTCCCAGGGTTTGTTGGCTCCTCCCTCCTTTCCGCCTCCCTCCTCCTCTCCCATGTCCCCCACACCCACCCCACCTTGCAAATCATCAGTCCCATTATTTTGTCCTCAGGATTGTTTATTCAGCCTATCTTATACAGGGGGGGGCATTTTAAAAAAGAAAGAAAAGCCTATAAATAGTTCCAGGTCTGTCTGCTGACTCCTATGAATGTTTTTGTATCCAGTGTAATGAGGTGTCAATCACTATCCTCCACCCCAAGTTAGAAGTCTATTTTCAGGATTCCTCAGAGACTGTTGCTTTGCTTTCCTTGCTGCCCTGTGGTACTCCCTTAGTGTTTCTCCTCGGTGTGTTATGTGGGGTAAGAGTGCTGGGGGTAGGGGGTGTCAGACAGGGAACAATCCCTGCATTGAGTCGCCAGTGCTGTCCCCCACAGTACTGTGGGTCAGAGAAGGGACATATCATGTCTCATGGTGGGACCAGCCCATGTGGTCAATACAGCACTCTCTGTGTATTGATTACTAAGAGCCAGGCTATATCTTCAGTACTGTCCTCTGTACTGCGTTCTTCAGGGGAGGGGGTCTATGTAGCTGTGATTAGGACCTGCTCCCACAGTTGCTCTCTCTAAGTTCACTGTTCAATGTTGGTATGTTGCTCTCAATGCTTGGCGCACCAGGATGAGGTCTGGTCCCTCTCCCTTTCCTGTAGAGACGTTAAACAATAACCTCCCACGGGTGGGTTAATGACGTGTTCCCCCCTAATCTTGTCTCTTTATTTCCTTCCCCTCCTTTGTAGTTGGCTACCATATACATGCCTTGGTTGAGTCTGACCCCTGTCAGAGTGCCTGGACCTCGCCCCAGGAATTTATGCGTTCAGTAGCATATTCTGCTTTTTAAGTTTGCCTCAGTGAACTCATGTTGTACTTACCCTTTTGTGTTTGTGTTCTTCACTGAGTTTAATTTCCTCCAAATCTTTTCATGAGATGATGTGCTTCACGTGTTCATCACTGCTTTTTAAAAATGTGTTGTACTCCATTATACGTATATGCCACGGTTTTTAAGTCCATTCATAAGTGGATAGGAATTTAGGTTGTTCCCAATTCTTTGGGATTGTTCTCTGTACTGCAATGAACACTGGAGTACAGATGTCTGGTCATGGTCTGTTTCTTGCCTCTTCTGGGTATATGCCCGGTAAGGGGATTGCTGAGCCATATGATAGCATCTTTGGTATTGCCAAATTGATTTCGATAACGGCTGCACATACCTACAGATCCACCAGCAGTGGATGAGAGTTCCTAGCTCACTACAGCCCCTTCAACACTTGTTACTTTCTGATTTTTTGAATTGGGTTATCTTTGAGGGTGTTGGGTGATATTGCAGAGTTGTTTTTATTTGCATTTCCTTTTTGACTAATGATTAGGAGGAACACTTTCCCATATGTTTATCGGCCAGTGGGATTTATGTTCAGGTCTTTTGCCCACCTCCTCAATGGGATATTTTTTTTCTTATCGTAGGCTAAGCGAGTGCTGTAGATTTTAATGAAAAGGACTTTGTCTGATGTGTCATTACCAAACATATTTTCCCAGTCTGTGGGCTCTCTTTTTACCCTTTTGGTGAATTTTTTCAATGTACCCAAGTTTTCTCTTCAGTCTATCCCACTTGTCAATTTGTGCCTCATCTGTATTTGTGTCCATCCCCATATCCAATAGTCTATGCATTCCCTGTGCCAAAGTTATTAGGTTTTCCCCAATTCCCTCATTTATGGCCCTATTAATTTGGGATTTTACCTCAAGGTATGTTATCTACCTTGAAGATGAACTGTCTGTACGCTGATGACTTAATTTCTGGATTTGCAGTTCTTTTCCATTGGTTTGAATATCTGTCATTATACCAGTACTACATTGTTTTGATCACTGTGGCTGTATAATATGTGCTAAAGCCAGGTAAAGCAAGCCCTCCACCTTAGGACAAGAATTTTTATTATTAGCTTTATTAATTGGGAGTTAATACATCTATCATATTGTTCCATAATCACATCAAGCAGAAATGTACAATTGTTTTCACAACCAGTTTCCAAACATACTTTTCTCCTGGACTCCATAACATCATCTCCATTTTTAACCCTACACTACCCCTGTATTCCCAGTTCTATCCCCCGCCCCCCACCAATCCTTATTCTACTTGTGTCCCTATATATTCATAATCCTGGATTTCATTTACTAAAAACATATAACACAACTTCAAGAGCGTGATCCCAATGACATAACACCACCGATCTATAATCTAATATGAACAAACAAAACCAAAATGAAACAGAATGTCCATCATAAGCTTGCCAGAAAAATGCATAACTTAATACACCAGGTATGGCACTGATGTAACAAGGCCATGCTTGTCTGCCTACCAACAGTTCAACAGTCATGGTACAGTTCCTCAGACACTGTATATTTTCTGATTTAACTTCTCAGGTTACAAGTGTGTCTGAGTAAAGATCCAGTTCACTCAGTACATTTCCTGTCTGTGATCTCACTGGTGCAGTCTCTGGAGCACGCTGCACCTTGCAGATCCACGATGCAGTGAAGGACAAGAATTCTATTGGGAAACTTTACCTGACCCACACAATTTGAGCCTCAAGGATACCAAAGCTGTCATTTTAAATGGTGTAAATTAGAGTATAGAATTCTTCTGGGGGAAGGGTTAGAGAGGCTATACACTTCAGAAGTGTAAGGACCTAGATGGCAGATATATTGAGAAAAATAGCTTCACATGTTGACATTTATGTCTAATAAAAATTTCTGTGATTTTATAGCAATACTTTTTGGTTCACACCCTGTAATAAGTCTTCAGGTGGAACAAAAGGTTAAGCACTGACCTATTCCCCTAAAAGTTGATGATTTGAATCCATCCTGAGGTATTTCAGAAGAAAACCCTGGTAATCTCCTTCTGAAAGGTCCCACCCTGGAAATCCTGTGGAGCACAGTGGATCTCTGACACACACAGGGCTGCTGTGCTGCGGAGTCCACTCTACTAGCCAACAGTCAGGTTTCTCTTCTCTTTTATTGTTCAGTCTCATGTTGATTATGAAGTCATTTGATTCAGACATCGTGTTGTCAAAAGATACAATTTGTAGATTGTTCCTGTCCGAATCACACAAAGCAGTGGGAAATTTCTTTTCTCAGCTCAGCAGTTTCCACGCAAATGAGTTCCAGTACGGTTTCACTCAGGCATCAACTACTCTGTTTTATTGTCCGTAAAGGTGAATGCAGCCTGTCTTTGCTGTCTCTTTCTCCATTCCACTGACCTAAAGTAGGATGTCTGGTGGGGGGGAGGGGAGTGAAATATCCAGCATATTCTCTTATTATTTTATCTTTCATTAAGAAGGCAATTATGTCATCCAGTGAGAAAGGAAATGTAGAAAGAAGAAAACTTGTTGTGTAATAAGTTCATGAATACACTGTGGCATTTTTTGAATTTTAAACATATGGCTTGTCCAGTGAGAAATAACGAATGATTAGTTTTGTAAAGAAACATGAAGTTATAGAGATTAATACTATTATAAAATAGAACAGCAGAATTGGGAGGTGATCATTCATAATCTCTATAAAAAGAGAGAGAGGGAATGAATACTACCAACAGTTAATAGATGATCTAATGGGGGTGGAACAGAGAAAACAGAAACTATACAAGGGGGTATCAAGAAAACAGGATATTTTCCTGAAGCTATATAACGGGGTAACCACCTCTCTCAATAGAAATTATTACAAAGCTATGTATTTAACTATTTTATAAAACAACCTCATCACTTTCAAAATACTCTTCATTACATTTAATACATTTGTCAAACAAGCGATTCCATTCTTGGGAACAATTTTCAAACTCTGTGAACACAGAGACCTTCCCAGGTGATGCCACTGTGTGCACTAACTCAGAACAAGTTGTTTGATGCTTGGCTAGTGGGGAAAGTGTGTACTAGAGAACTTCCCTCCACCGAGCACAATTCCAGAGTATTTAGGTAACACCTCGTGTGTCTGCAAATGCTGCATACCCATATACTCAAATTAACAGGTTAAAATACTATTTTATAGATTTAAAGTAATACAAAGTGGGCTAGCACTCGGGATCTACCAGCTACTGTGTATAAAAAAAGGGAGACTTTCCACACTATAAAGCATTACCGTCTTGGCAACCCACAGGAACAGGTCTATCCTGCCCAATATGTTGCTATAAGTCAGAATTCACTAGATGACAGTGAGGGAAAATGAGAAAAATGATGCTAAAATATACAGAAAGATCAGTGAGTACATCTGATAATCCAGTTAAAGTTGAAGGGGGTAGATTTCAGTGCAAATGCTCACAACGGTGGGAATGCCTCTACTAGCACTCAAGAACAGACCAACACTCCATGAAGCAAACTGAAGTTTAGTGCTATCTTTGGTTACAGTAACTGCCCAGCATGTGCCTATGAGGAATCAAGTTTCTGAAGTATAGGAAGTCTAAGCAGTGTGAAGTTTCAGAGCTGTGTTAATCACTGGGAGCGAAGGTAAAGAATGACAATACAACAAAAACTGCACTGTGGGTAAGAAAACCCATGGGAAACACAAGAGGTAGATTAATACGGCACTGAAAAAATAAATGTATGTCAGGCATAAGTCTGAAAATAAAAGGAAAGCTTTAATAAGGTATATAAGAGTAATGGTTCAGAAAATCAACAGAGTGAATACGGAGTCTCCAAAGGAGATTGTAAAGTAGAGGGCCAGGGGAAATTGGAATGAGATTGAAACAACAGCTACAATGTGCTCAAATGGTCATGAAGATGGCACAGACCTGAGCAAAGTTTCATGCTGTTAAGCATAAAGCTGCCACAAGTTGGAGATGATTAAACAGCAACTACTACGGCTTTAGTAAAGATGCCTAGTTGGAGACGTTGCATGAAAACTCTGTGAAAATGTGAGTCTTCTGGTAGAAGTGTGGTTACAAACGACCTGGAGAACAACTGAAATGGATCCATGGGTAGGTGGCAAAGAACCAGAAGAATAGTCTGAGAAGAAGTCAGGAGAGAAACTATGATTACAAACCCTTGGTTTTTGAGTGGTAGCCTAAGAAAGCAAGGGTGAAAACAAGAAGCATAATATTGCCACATATAATTCTTGCATGCATATTGCTTCCCAGAGGGATCCTGCAGATCACAGAAGAATGGTATTTGTGCATCTGGTCACATGGGCCCAAGAAGTTTTGACTGCTTTTACATCATGAATGAGGCAAAGGATCTATGGCACTTCTGAAAACCCACTGCTCTAGGTTTACTATGCAGGGTACAGCAATCCAGCAGAGCTAGATCTAACGACCCCTATTCTAATATGTCAGGGCAAATATCTATATCTAGCCATATTTTTAAAGTTTGATTCATCCCTGCTAACTAGGGGCCCTCAGAAAGTTAATTAAGTGAGAACAGGCAAATGGCTTTGCTATCTTCAAGAGAAATTTGGGTACAGAATGATAGGTGGTACATATCAAAACCTAATATCTTTATAAAATAATTTATCACAATTGATAAATGTGTAATAAATAAAGAGCTAACAGGATTATATATATTTAAAGGAACTTTTCAAAGCCAGAATATTTCCTATTACTCTTGTCAACTCATCCAAACCAAGAAGGTGATTCTGTGGATAAAACATCCATCACTTGATTTTAAGTTATCATAAGTATGAATACTCATATGAATATGTTTCAAAAAACCACTGTGGGTTTTTCATTCCATAGTTTCCTGTCAACTTGAAAATATATAAAAGTATAGGGGTAGTATTCGACCTGTGAGTCAGGTGACAATGTGATGGTGCCTCCTTGTGGGTCTGGCCTTCTCATAAAGAGGGCCCTGGGAACCTCCCCTTCTCTCTCTGCCTTCACCTTCCTGCTGGCGGATCCTGGATGCTGCCAGCGCCCTGTTGTTACCACTGCCACTGGATTCATATAACTCTGACCCACCAGCCTATGATCTTCCTGCATCCTGCACCAATGCATGGGACTGCATGAGTCTCAAGAGGGACTTGGGGATTTGAATTGCCTGTGCTAGGAAGTTTTCTTGACATATAATTGCTTCTTGATATAGAACTTCTTTCTCATATGAGCGTCATTGAATTTGTTTCTCTAGTCAACCCAGCCTAACACAACCACCAATATGGCAGCTTCTTTGATTCTATTGCTCAAACTAGAAAAATAAGATTACCAAAAATAACTTTCAAAAGTGTCCAGTGATGATGTCAGCTTCAGAGATGCTATTAGAACTGGGCTAAATAGCAAGGATTATTACTCAATTTCCCGTGATTTATAATTGGTGTTGGAAAATAAACTTCCTGTGGATCGTCAAGAATTGTGCATTTCATTTGTATTCCAATTTATTGGTTAGCTGAATAATTTATTTCTACTCTGCATACTTCAAAGCTGTACTTGAAGTGGCTACATTTTGGTATAATGTAAAAAATACAGTCTGCGCAGTATAATTTCCTATTTTACGTAACCTCATAGTCCAAACAACAAAAAGAACACCACTACCACCCATTTGCGGATGAAAACAACTTTACAAAGCCTGCAAATGATTGATCACTGCATTGATACTTTCTTCGGTTATTATACTTCCTGGGGTCTCTTTCTGACAAATATTTCTAGTGGCATAGAGGTTATGCAGTGATCTGCTAATCTCAAGAGCTCCAGTTCAAAACCACCCACCAGCCACTCCATAGAATAAAAACAAGGTTTTCTACTCCTGTAAAGTGATCAGTCTTGGAAGCCCACAATGGGCAGTTCCACTCTATCCTATTGGGTCTTTCTGAGTCAGAATCAACTTAACAGCAGTGTGTGAGTTCTTGTTCATCGCCCAAATCTCACTATGTTGAAGTGTTGCTGAAATTATTCTTTGAACTTCTTCTTTATCTTACTGATTCTTGTGACTTTAAATGGCAGTATACTTACAAGCACTACAAATTAGCACTCTAATCCTAAATGTTTGCTGTTAGTCGTTGGGCCTACCAAGTGAATCATTAAGTTTCAGTAACCTTTCAATGAAATCTAATGCACCTATTTTTCAGCTCATTTTCTTTACTGCTTTTCCTGAGATCTGGCATTTCCAAATCTTGCACCTATTCTGGATTAGTCAAGGAAGATGATATTCTTCCAAGACCCATGTCTCTTTATCCTGCTTCTTCCAATACTGCTTTCTGTTTGCCAGGAATTTTGGACCACTAATTATCACCTCTTAATTTCTTCAGCATGGTGTGTTTATACCTTTTAACATTTTTGACTGAGAGTTTCAAATTGATCAAGAAAATACCACTACGTGATCAGCACACCAAATTAAGCCAAAAAAAATTTTTCTGACCTTTAAACATGCTGCAAAACTAAACTTTTAAGAAAGTACAAAAGATCACTATGAGTCAAAATTGACTTGATAGGAGTAGGTTTGCTTTAGCTAGAAATGTAAAAATGATTTCCAGGCTTGATGAATTATTTTTAAGGGGTAATTTGCTGTACAGCTGTAGGATAAAAAGAAACAAATCACTTTTTTAAATTAAAACATTGAAAAACTTGTTAATACTTAAATTACTAAGCAATACTATTGAGAACCTGAGTCTGGATTTATAGGCTCAGATACACAAACACTAAAATTGGAAAACAAATAAAGGGATGAAAAGTGAGATTCAACTCTTAGTTCAAGTATTCTTTCAAGGTCTTAAATGTTTAGATTTGGTTATCAGGGAAAACTTTATGGCCTAATTAGAAACCACAATTGAGTGATATGTAAGGATCAGTGTAGACAAAAGTGTGAAAAGTATGATAACTCTTGTTTGGGGTTTTTTTTGTGGTTTGAAAATTCTACCTTAAATATAAATAAAGAGATGAAGATCTTACTGCTCAACTCTGAAGCTTTGTGGAATAATAAACGAATGTAGGTGATGTCAATCACATGAAACTCGCTAAGAGTGCAGTCTCAATGAGCCTCACTCAGGGTTGACAGTGCCTCTTCAAGTCAGGCATTTTAATAACCTGTGCCAATTTTTGGTTTCTTCTCTGCTCCCAACTTCTGTGCAAACACCAGAGGCTGAGTTAATGTAAACATTCTAAGTACCAAATGCATCATCATGGCCATCTGTTTTTGCTCTCATTTCTCATGGTGTCTTTGAATTCAACTAATAATACAAACATCATTTTAAAATTAATCATCAACAGAGGAGTGTGAATTGTTTTAAGTTAAATTAACATCTCTGAAGATGACTAATGGAAAACACCATTGTGGACAGATGTTTTCAATTGTGGAAATGTGTTATATCCCTTCAAACAAATCCCATAATCTAGCCCCACAACTTCTACTGCTTAACAAGTAATCAAGTAAAATATAGTAATTTAATTACAGCATTTTCAAACTTATTGTTGCACCACATTTTTCTCATTCAACTTGGTTTGATGCCCCTTTAAACATTGACAATGTTAAAAATAAAAGCTTCAGTTCTGAAAGGCAGTACATTTCTGTCATGTGAAATATGGACTGTCATGTGCATTCTATCATATAGTCTCTACCCAAGTAGTATGCTATCAGAAATTGACTAGTTCTATACATGATACAACTGACCTTTACACACCTAAGAGACGAAGAAGTTCTCAGAAGAATTTGTTAAAGTAATTTTATCCTCTCCTCTTTTCCAGAAAGTGGCAGCAGCAAGAAAAAACTAATTTGGATTCACATGTCCTGTAATTTATTCTACCGGGTGGGTATCAAGAGGAAAGAGCATGGAATTAAAATGAATAACTGAAAGCTTCTTTGTCCCCCAAAGGTGATGCAATTGACTCAAGGACGCTCACAGGCAAAGACACCATGCTTCTTTAATGTAAGTAAATGATGTAGGTTACAATATACAGCTTTCAACTTACATCAAATGATATGCTAGCCTTCTCAGTCAGAAGCAAGTTTCCCTTGCTTTCTGGGATCCACTAAATATCCACCATCTATATATAATGTCTCTTTGTGAAACTTCTGGAATTCTTCTGGAAGGTATCTTTGTATTTCTTCTGGTGGACTTATACTTTCTGCACTAGTCCACTCTGCTGAATACTCAGGTTGTGTGCTGACTTGCCTAGGCGGCATTATTTAAGAAGTAACACCTTAACACCTTTCCAAGGGTTTACTGTGGGGCTGGCTAGAAAGTTGGTTTACTAGTAAGAATTTTCCAGGTTAATAGCCTAGATGTCAAGCCCGCAGTGATGTATTCTTTCTTGCCAGTAACATAATTTATTTAGAGTACTAGGTTAAGATTAGGAGGAAATTAAATTTGTCTGAACTATCACTAGGACTTTCGTTAACTGCAAAACACAGTCAAAAACCAAAAAGGACACAAATCAATTATACTGTCAAAAGCAGTAAATTTAAATCAGACATTAAGCAGTTTGTTTACCTGAAATAAGGTATTCTAAGAGTTTTTACCACATGAATTGTATACATTAATGAGTAATATAAAACCCATTCCTACACTAAGAAATAAATAACTACATTGCATTTTTAATTGAACTAGCACATCATTGTCTGAGTAATAATAAGTATGTGGTGATGTACTATATGAAAGCATATTATTTTATTGTACCTATTGTTAGTACAATATACTACAATATAGTATATTGCAATATAACCCATTTCTCAGTAAATATTTCCTGAGCTAGGGCAGAAGTTAGAATTGGTTCTAATTGCCACATTGAGAATAGTTAAGGTTAAAGGTTTGTTCCCTTTCCTCATAGTAATATAAGTAATAGTAATAGCTGCTTAGCTCCTCATAGTAATTTTTTAACTATGTTTCTCAATTACTAGAAAACTAGATTAAAAATTGACAAAGATTTTACATCACACCAAACATAATATTTTTCTTTATTCTCTTATATTTACCTAATTTATTTACTAGTTGGATTACAAAAAGAGAATTTAGTTAGTTCTCATAACTATCTTTTTGCTTTCTATTTTTAAAGAACCTGCCCTTTTCCCCATCTTTACCATCCTGCCAGCTACTGACTCACTATGATTAAGAAGTGGTTCATCCACGGTGTCCCCTCACTGAACTATATAGCTGTAGGGGACAACACTGGAGACACAATGTGGGAATTGTGCCCCACCCCACCCCTGCCTGACACTCACACGCACCAGGGCAAAACATAAGGGAGTACAACCGAGCAGCAAGGGGAGCAAAGCAATGAAGTCCCCAAAGAGTCACAGTAATAGACTTCAGGGTCAAGGCTTGTAGTCTCATCAAACTCAATCGGAAAACACTCACTGGGGTCAACAGACAGACCTGGAACTTTGTTTTCCATGTCTATGTATATACGGTAGGCAGAATAAATAATCCCGAGGCAAAAGTAATCATAATCGGATTGAAGGCTCTGGAGTACATGGGAGGGAGTACAAGGGAAGGGAGGAGCCAACAAACCTAGGCACAAGGGAAGAATAAGTGATCTAAAATTGATGGTGAGGAGGGTACAGAATGACTGATGGGCTCAATCAAGTGCAATGTTGCTAAAAGGAATTTCTAACAGACAAATGAAGGTTGAATATGATAGTGGGACAGGAGGGAAGTACAAGGAAATAGAGAAAAGAACTGAGAGGCAAAGGACATTTATAAAGGTATAGATACAGGCACATATATATTTAAATGTATTTATATATAATGATAAGGACATAGATCTATGTGCATATATGTATATATTAAGTATTATGGTAGAAGATGGACATTGGGCCTCAATTCTACTCTACTCAAGTCCCTCCCACAAGATAAGAATGCTTTGTTTTAATAATCTGGCATCTTAGATGTTCACCTTCTTGACACAATCACTGAAGACTAAGTGGGTGCATAAGCAAAAGTGGCAAATAAAGCTGATGGTACTTGGCTATCAAAAGATATAGTGTATGGCTCTTAAAGACTTGAAGATAAACAAGTGATCATCTAGCTGGGAAAATACAAAGCCTACATGGAAGAAGCAAACCGGCCTGTGTAATCATGAGCTGTCAACAGGACCAGGTATCAAAAGATCCAAAACAGGACCAGAAGATCCAAAACAGTCATATTGATGTGAATGAGGGGGGTCAGAGTGGAGAATCAAAGTCCGTCTGTAGGCAATTGGGCATCCCCTCTCAGAAGGATCGCAAGGTAGAAATGAGCCAGCCAGAGCCAGCCAGGGTGCAGTATAGTACCAATATACAACATTCCTCTCCTTCTTTAATGCTTTCCTCACCCACTCCATCATGAGCCAAGTTCTACCTTACAAATTTGGCTAGACCAGAGCATGTTCACTGGTACACAAAAGAGCTCTCAACACACAGAATCCAGGATAAACCCCTTGGGAACAATAATGGGAGTAAGGATACCATAAGCGAAAGGGAAGGTAGAGGAAGAAAGGGGGCACTCATCACAATGATTGATGTATAACCCCCCCCCCACCCACACCCAGGGTACCAAACAACAGAAACTGGTAAAGGAAAAAGCAGACAGTGTAAGATATGAGAATACCAAGGGCTCAGTTGAAAGTGAATGTCTACAAAAGAACAATGGCAAGATATGTACAAATATGCCTGATACACGTGATGTATGGATTGTAATAAGAGCTGTAAGAGCCCCCAATAAAATGATATTTTAACTTTTAAAAAGATATGAAAGTAAATATTAAAAGTAAAAATTTTTTAAAGATATGAAAGTAAATATATATAATTTACAATTTATCAAGGGCTTATGAGGATGGGAGAAGGAGAGAAAATTTGCAAAAGAAAAATATGTAGTAAATTGCTTTTTAAAAAACCCCTTTCTTAATTATGGAAAAAATTAAAAAGGACATTAAATTAAGATCTGCCCTAAGCTATCTAATGTAACTATTGAATAAATAAATCTTATCTTATTTGCTTCAAAAAAGAGGCTTATTAAATTTCCATTTCATGGCATGCATAAAAAATTAAAAGGGTACATAAAAATGTTTCACAAAGATTAAGCCCATATCTATGGAGGAAACACCAAACACTCTTTGCATTTTATTATCATAATATGAATAGGATATGAAGATTACAAGGAAATTTTAATATTAAACATTAGGGTATCTCCAAATTACTGCTCCCAGGAGTCCAGATCTTATATACATGGGTTTAGTCCAAACAAAATATGTTCAAATATGTCTTTGTAATCCATGGATGGCTGAAGACAAATTCTCTCAGTAATACATTAATCTTAGTCTCACTAGGATGACTTCAACAAAATAAATAAAAATTACATTCAAAACATGGACTTTTGAGATTATTTGCTGGCTTGTTAAATTCAAGTCAAAGTGGTCAAGTCAAAAGGAATGGCAACTGAATTTTTGTGGGGTTTGAGAGGTTTTTGTTGCAGTCAAAGGGGTAGACTTGGCATACCTTCTCAAAGGGCACAGGATGTGCTACACCAGATTGTGTAGAGAAACAAATCCAGTGACAGTCATCTATGAATAAGAAAGGTTTTTTATCAAGAAATAACTACAGATCAAGAAGGCATCCCTCTGACCAGTCCAACCCAAGTCCTTAAATCCAATGCTAGTCCACTAGTTCATGTAGCTGCAAGCAGGTGACACAGAGAAGTGAAGCAGGAGGCAGAGAGATCATAGGGCAGATGATACAGACCCCTGTAGTTCCAAGGTTGGCGAAAATATAGCAAGGTGTGGACAGTTCTCAAGGTTGGGGGATCCACTTGAAGCCCCTCCTGGAGACAGACAGAATTCCAACAAGCAGGAAGTGAAGGTACAGAGAGAGGAGGAGGCTCCTAGTTTTCCTGCTTATAAGAAAGCCACACCCCAAGGAGGAATTATCAGCTCTGACTTGCCTGACATGTTGGATTCCACTCCTACACTTTCATACATCTCCAAGTTGATATAAAACCATCTACCCCACAGGAAGTTTATGGACAAGTTTTAAACTTTTTAAAAATTCATTGGCTGGAAGAAGGCTGGGAAAACTACACTCAGAATTTTGTTTTGTTTTGTTTTCTGTCACAATTTACTTACTCTTTCAGCAACATCTTAGGGAACCTTACCCAATCCACCCACAATCTGATTTTCCTTCTGGTTTATGTTTATTTCCCACACATTGAAAGGAACACAATCTGAGTAGCTCTAGAATGCTAAAACTGCAGTTTGGGGATGGTATAAATAGAAGAGCATAGAAATCTTTTGGGGAAGGTTATTGCGAGGTGCCATAAGTACAAGATGAAATATTGTTCCATCCTGTGCTATCCTAACAATTGTTATATTTCAGCCCACATTAACCCATCTTATAGAGGGCCTTCTTTTTCATTGACAATCCACTTTTACTAAATATAATGCAATTCTCCAAGAACTAGTATATCCTGACAATATGTCAGTATGAGACACAAAGTCTCAGCATTATCAGTTCCAAGGAGCAATTCAGATGCACTTTTTCAAAACGTATTTGTTCATTGTTATGGCAGTCCAGAATATATTGAATAGTCTTTGACAACACAATTGAAATGCATCAACTCTTTCCATTTTCCTTATTTATTGCCCAATATCTACATCAATATGAGATCATTAAAAATACCATAGCCTAGACTGAGCCCCAGTGGCATAGTGGTTGACTGTGGGACTGCAGCCCATTGGCTTGGTGGTTCAAATCCAGCAGCAGCTCTCCGTAAGCAACACTGGGTAGCTCCCATGACCACCAGAGGGCAGTGATGCACCCCCTAAAAAAATACCATAGCCTAACGTGAAGGGCAGACAGTACTAAGTGGTCTATAAACCCAGTATTACTCCACACTCTCTCATAGTCTACTAAATAGCCACACACCTCTTATCCTCTCTTCTAACATCACAAATTACTATATTTAACAGGAAGTCTACCTATGATGAATACCATGATATAAAATCTACTCTCAAGCAAGATCTCCTTTTCCCTCCTACCTACCCATCACTCACTTTTCATCTCCACACAATACATTTTCCAGCTCCTATCTGATCATTCAAACCATCTTCTCAGACCACAGTGCCATAAAGCTGGAAACAAACAACAGAAAAAATAAAAAAATAAAAAAACAAGACAAACACAGACTCAACAACTACTCAGGAAGACTGTGTGTTAGCCCAAATAAGAAATGAAATTAGGAAGTTCCTAGAAACAAATATGAATAATAACACAACCTACCAAAATATATGGGGCACAGGAAAATCAGTTATCAGAGGTCACTTTATAGCAATTAATGCACACATGTAAAAAAAGGAGAGAACCAAGTTCATCACATGAACACACCACCTCCAACAACGAGAGCAGAGTCAACCTAAACCTTCCAGCAGTGAGAGGAAAGAAATCACAAAAATCAGAGCATGTAGGAAAGACAAGGCAGGAGAAGGGAAAGGCGGTAAATACATCTAGGGGAGCACAAATGTATGACTGTTGGTAGGAAATTAGGAGGATGGACCCCCATGTGGGAGGAAATATGGTTGAAAATACTTTTGGAGACTTTAATAGGGGAGTGCTCCTGGTAGCATGCACTCATTGGGCCACAATGACCTGGGCTTTTAGGTGCATTCTGGGAGCCCAGGCTTGTGCCATGGACCTCTGGAGCATTGAATCCTGGATCTTCAGAGCACACAGCATGCTCCAGAGGCTGCATCAGTGAGATCCACGCAAAAATTTAAAAATCCACTGGGTGAAATGGACACACTTTTAAAATAAAGACTGAAAATTCATGGTGTATGAGGAAGATAAAGACAAATAAATCAAGATTTTTGAACTGTAGGCACATGATCATGGTCTTGCTACATTGATGTCCTAGATGCTGTTTGAAGATATGCATTATTCTGACAAGCCTGTGACTGACACTGGCAGAGAAAATTATTGTACATTTTCACTGACAACCAACTCCCATTGTTTGTATAAATAGCAGCCAGCCATGAAAGGTTTAATTCTGTATAAGTGAATAACTGCAATATGGATTTAGTCTACATTGTCCCAAAATCACGCTCTCAATGGTGCTTTAAAAAATTAGCTCTAAGGGCTAATCAGAGGGAATCTTAAAGGGAGATCTCTATGCCCCAAAGGGATGATCAATAAAAGTCTCTAACACAAGTTCACAAGGAGGTTTTGAAAAGGGAGTCAACGGTAGACAAATAAACATAGATTTGAGAACGGGTTGAGAGCTTTTACGAAATCCTAGCTCCAGTTTAAAAACAATTAGTTCTTACAACATGGCCCTGAGGAAGGTGCTACATGCAAAGTGTGGTGAAGAAATTAGATGATGTATGACTATCAGATAAAATAGCATCTGGGGTCTTAAAGGCTTGTCTCCAAACAAGCATCCAGTTGAGTGGGATGTCAACTGATTCCACATGGAAGAAGCACCCTAACATACTTGACTAAAAGATTATAAATTATATAATCCAAAGCCAAAGGAAAGAATAGTAACATAACCTAAATTTTGAGAATTTGGTTTGCAGAAGGCTATGTGGATGACAGTGGAAGCTCTACACAGTGGGATCTACACAGAAAATAAGCCTCCGGTGATTTCTCTCTATCCCTAATAAAGGGAGGGGCTGAAACTCGTGACCAAACAAAGTGCAGTGGTTAAAACCATGTCAGTTGATCCCCGCTTATGGGATATTGAAAGATTTCTCTCGAGTTTTTTCTCCCCCAAAGATATGCCAAACATTAGATGCTGTTTGCCAGCACAGGATGGGAGTAAGATGCTTAAAGATATTCTCCCTGAGAGCATTCAGCCATTAGACTACTGTCTGACCCACTGTCGGTGGGGTTCACACCCTATTGATAAGGATAGTAATTGTTTTCATAGAGGACCAGAGAAGTAGCCAAACGTGCTCAGTGACATGCAAAGTTAGGCCGCCACACTGGTATCCGCTCATCTTGTCACATGTGTGCCCCTAATCCTTCCCCTTCCTATTGCAAGTATGCCCAAGGTCATTCCCCTCCCCTTACTATATTACCAGTGGTTCATCCCTTTTCTGTGACGTAGGATTTACCTGTAATTAGGGGGCTTGCACATACCCAAAAGATATATAAGCCTTGGTTATTAATAAACCATGCTCGTTCACTCACTCCTGCAATTCTCACCTTCCAAATCCTCAGTGGACCCCCAAGCGGTGCTGATGTGAGCATGCTACCATGAAATGAGTCTGCCTCCATTATTTCAATCTCTCTTCTACAGCTCTTATTTTCTGTGACTTTACTAGAATCGTTACTTGTTATCACTGTACAATTGCACCTACCAGACCAGTGCTGACTTGCTAGGGGCAAGATCCCCTGACACCCACTCTGATACACAGTAGGTCTGGTCTGGTGTTCAAGATTATCTGCGGGCTGAGCCCCGGTGACGTAAGTGGTTGAGTGCCGGACTGCGGCCCGCGGGCTTGGCGGTTCAAATCCACTGGCGGCTCTCAGGAGGGTAGTGATGCCCCCCTCAAAAAAGATTGTCTGGCTTTTTTTTGTATCCTTATATTGGTGTTTATCTCAGGTGTGCTTTATTTGGGGGTGATTTTCTTGAATTTTAGTCGTATACTTTCAGTATATGAAACCCAGGATTGATGTGCCAATAGGGACAGCACATAATAAAAGGGTTTCTGGAGGCTACAGTGGAGGGGGGTAGATAAAAGGGAGCTGATGTCAAGCAGTTCAAGAAGGAAAATAATGTTTTGAAACTGGCTGTGGTAGCAATTTTACACTCCTGCTTATACTATGGAATGACACAATATCTGTAGCTCCCAATAAAATGGTTTCAGAAAACAAAAGATATATATATAGCATACAGTGGCTCAGCCCCACCCTACTTCTTGAAGTGACATCTTTGCTCTTAAGTACTGTCAAGAGATCTTTTGCAGATTTTCAAATGCAATATGTGGCTTGTTTTTGTTTTTGTCCTGTATTCCCTGACTCGTAATCATTCTGAAAACTGAGGAGAACTGCCCCCTTGGGGTTTCCAAGGCCGCAATCCTATGGAAGCAAGGTGTCTTATCTCTGTCCCGTGGAATGGTTGCTGAATTTGAAGAGCCAATATTGTGATAAGTAGTCAAGGATTCATATTCAATTTCCTAATAATTGAGTTTATAAATATTGATACCTCATTTTTCTCACTCTCAACTTTACCAAGCATGATGTCCTCCTCCAGGTGCCACTTGAAGTGAAGATATCAACATTTTGCCTCACAAAAGTTTGTGAGACAAAGTTTAGATATCTTTACTTCTTAAGAGTGGTGTATCTACACTTCTTCCAAGACAAGTTTATCCATTCTGGAATTCTGTAATACAATCAGTATTCTTTTCAAACACCATAATCCATCAGCATCAGTTCTTCTGTGGACTTTCTTATTCAGTGTCCAGTTTTAGTATGCAATGAGGTCATTGAACTATACCATGGCATGAGTAAGAGGCACTTTGTTCCTCAAAGTGATGTCTTTATCCTTTAGCAGCTTAGAGTTCTTTAAAATCAGGAAAGTGTGTGTCAACATTGTATTCTCTCACAATACTTGTTCAATCTATATGCTGAATGAATGATAAGAGGTGCTGGATTATATGATGAAGAATGTGGCATCCTGATTGGAGGAAGGCTTATGAACAACCTAGGATAGGCAGATGACACAAGCTTGCTTGCTGAAAGTGAGGAGGACTTGAAGCACTTGATAGTGAAGATCAAAGACTGCAGCCTTCAGCGTGGATTACAACTCAATGGAAAGAACCAAAGCCTCACAACTGGACAAGTAGATAACCTCACAACAAATTAATTGAGAAAAGGCTGCATTTATTTTAGCTGGGTTAACAATCAATTCACATTGAAGCAGCAGTCAAGAAGTCAAAAGATGTATTACATTAGATAAGTCTGATGCAGAAGACCTCTTTATAGAGTATCAAAGAGCAAGGATGCTTCCTTGAGGACAAATATGTGCCTGACTCAAGCCATGGAATTCTCTATTGCATCATGTGCATATGTAAATTAGACATCAAATAAGGAAGAACAAGGAAGAACTGATGCATTTGAACTGTCGTGCTGGAGAAGAATAATGAATGTATCATGGACTCCTAAAAGGGAAAACGAGTCTATGTTGGAAGAAGTAAGAGCTGAGTATGCCTCAGAAACAAGGAGGGTAAGACCTCATCTGGCATACTTTGGACATATTGTCAGGAGAGACCAGACCTGGAGGAGGACATCATGTTTGATAAAGTGGAGGGGCAGAAGAGAAAAGTTCTCAATGAGCTAGATTGACACGGCGGTTGCATCAATGGGCTCAGGCACAGAAACAATTAAGAGGATGGCATAGGACCATGCAGCGTTCTGTTCTGTTGTGCATATGGTCACTATGGGTGAGAGGTTACTCAATAGCACAGAACACTGACAACAACTAGTATATATTGTTGTGATGAGATGGCAGTAAGTTAACACAAACTCATAGCAACTTCACGCACAGGAGAAAACAAAGAACACTGCCGATATGCAGATCGTACTGTCATGATCCAAGGGCTTTCATTGGTTGATTTTCAGAAGTGCAGGCAGTCTCTGGATTGTGATCAACTTCCATTACTAATCTGTCTTTAAATTAAATTTGTGTTAACCAGACAGGTAGGTAGCGTTCATATACATTAATTATTCAAATGTTTGTCTTAATATATAGCATACCACTCAATGCACAAAAATCATTAAAGAGGAGGAGAGGAGAAAATGACCTCTAATTAAGAGTCTCTCGCCTGGAGTTCCTGCCAAAATTGGTAGATACGCTGAAGAAGACTGGGAGGTAACAGCCTGAAATTAGAACTAGAGCACCAGGTTCTATCCTAAACCCCACTTTTTTTTTTGTTTGTGATTTCGACTCACAAAGCTAAGAATGCACTAAATCGCACTTGGTTTGGCATGCTGGGCTCATAGATGCTCTGCTCTTTGCCCTTTCATAGCAAGTAGTGATTTCCCCAGGCTGACACCCTACAGGGGACATAATCTCAGACATAATGAGAACCTCAGAGACCCAGGCCCAGGACCCGACACCAGAGCTCTAAGCGCTGGTAGCTGTTTTGAGCTAAGAGTTTAGGGAGTGAGACCTGCAGGAAGCCATGATTTTGAGTAAAAAAAAAAAAAAAGCAGGATTTTACTTGAGTCAGGGCATGGTATGGCAGAAAATAAGTAGATAGGTATAGTCCAGGGGGGCAAATTCAGTTCCAGTTGGCCCAAAAGAGAACAACCTCCTTGATAAACTGGATCTATGTCTCTGGGGGTCAGCATGACAGCTCCCAAATCAAATCAGGTGACCTCATAAGTGCAATAAAAAAAGAGAAAACGTATCTTCAAGGTAAAAAGGGGCACATTCCAGGCTCATTGATCACCCCCCAAAGAAGCACATAGACAGTCTCTTAACATAGGTCAGTAAAAGAAGGGAGCTAATGCTAAGGAAGGCCACAACTTAGCTACAATATCACAAAGACCCTGTTTCCAAATGAGTCAGAGCCCGGAAGGTGGGAGCCAATTTCATTAATTTCTATTTTAGCTGGCGAGGGGGTAAAACAAAACAAAAGCAACATCCGAGCTAGTCTAGCATAAGCATTATAGATAGATCAATGAATCCCGATCCCCTCTCACAGCTAGGTAGATCCTGCCTGTCCTGGGGCCCTACACGGGGCGGAGGGAAACACCCCTCAGTGCTACATATAGCCAAAGGCAAGGCATACAATGAACTCCATCACTCAATATCGCTGTGCAAGGTGAGACGTCTGACCACTGCCGTGATCTTGTCTTCAAAAAGTAATCCCACCCAGCATCTGTGGGACCCTACACCAAGTGGGCATACCACCCTGCTATCTTTTTGTTTTGTTTTGTTTTTTGGGCATCACTGCCCTCTGGTGGTGGGAATAGGAGGCCCAGCTTTTGCTCCTGTGGAGCCGCTGCGAGAATGGAACCTCCATCCTAGTGGGCCGCAGCCCCGCGCACAACCACTATGCCACCGGGGCTCAGGCTAACCCTGCTATCTTGAGACAGAGTTGGAACTCCTGCAGGTCCACAGTCAGGGAATCAAGCCTCAGTTATCTCCTACCTACCACTCTATTTCTTCTTGCTTCATTCTCTTGCCCCAATAACTTTCCCACCATAGTCACTCTTGATGGACCCTGTTTTGTTTTGGTTTGGTTTGGTTTTTCTTTTTATCTTTTTCTTTCTTCTTCTTTGTCTCTCTTTTCCCTCTTTTCTCCTTCTCTTTCCTACCATATGCCACTGCTGGATTTCAGGACACTACCCTTTGGGCAATTCAATCAAAATAGCAGGGGGAACTCCAGCCTGCCCTCAAGGGGAGAGCAGCCCACCACACAAGGCAGCTGTGGTAGCCCTCTAAAGCACTCCGTGCAGCTGAGGAAACCTCCATGCACTCTAAGGGGATACTGCCAACTAGGGCAGTTCTGCCCAGTACTACAGGGTCCCTACACTAAACTGGCAAATCACCCTCCTATCTTGGGGCATGGCTAAACCCATCTGGGCCTACAGTCAAGCAAGCAGGGATAAGATATTTTTATTCTTTATTCTTTTCTTCCCTCTTTACCATCACAGTCAATCTTAGTGAGTACAGTTATGTTTTTTCCCCTTCTTTCTCTTTTCTTTTCTTTCTTATCTCATTTTTCTTTTCTCCTTTTCCATTTCTCTCCTCTCACTTTCCTTCCTTCCACATGCCACTGCTGGTTTCCAGCTCCCTACCCTCTGCCTAGGGCAACCTCACCCATCCAGAGAGGAGAGCTACAACCTGCCCCGATGACAGTGGTGCACAGCACAAAGCAGTGCCACACATGGCACAATGTGGGGCTCAGCTATCCATCTTTCTTCTTCTTTGCCCCACCCTTTATTTTGTTCTCCTTACACTCTTCCTTTGTCCTCTTCTTCTATCTCTTCTCTCTTTCCTGACATAATCTCAGTAGATTTAGTTTTCCTTTTTGTAGGTTTTTTGGACAGTTTTTACTTTTGTTCAGTCTTTGCAATTGTGTGTGTGTGTGTGTGTGTGAGAGAGAGAGAGAGAGTTTGCTTGGAATTTTTGCACCTCTCTTTGTTTTCTTCTTCCTCTCTTTTTCTTCTCCACTCCCTCTCTTTCTTTTCACAAGTTATCATCAGCCTCCAGGCCACTTCTCTCCTGCAAGGGAAACTCTGAAAGCCCAGTTTGGGGACCTCCTGGCCACCTTTTCTGACTTTACATGCAATGAGGAAAATCATGCCAACCCTCATCCATAACCCAAGTGGCTGAGAGTTCTCCTTGCAAGCAGCTGGGAGAACTCCAGACTAAACCCCAAGGTCCTGGTGGTGCTGCATGCTACCGTAGAAGCATCCGCCCAACCTCCACAGCAATCTCCTTGATTAAGTCATTTCCACGTGCCAGCTGTGATGCTCTACACCAAGGAGGATACACCAACATGCCCTCCTTGGCATTCCAGTTACAGAAGGAAACAGTACAAGCCACTGAGGTACTCCAAGCCCCTTGAGGCAAACCACCACTACTTAGAGATCAGCCAGTGAAACACCACCCTGGTGTACCCACAACAACACGACCAGCCACCCGTGAGAGGATTTTCTAACTCACATCCCAGATAATGGAATATTGGTTGTCTATGATAAGAGTGAAACTACGGGAAACTCACATTCTTTTCAATCCCACATGGCACATATTAAAAGATAGACTACATGCTGGGACATAAAGTCGAACTTGAGTAAATTCAAGCACATTGAGATTATACAGATGTCTCTCTCTGATCACTGTGTCATAAGGCTAGAAATCAACAAAAGGATAATGAAGAAAACAAAGGCAAACAATTGCAGGATGAATAACTGTATATTGCAAACAGAGTGGGTATTGACCTAGATCAGAGATGAAATCAGAAAGTTTCTAGAAACCAATGACTTTAGTATATATTATATAAACACAGTAGCTAAAACTGTGTAGTACTGGTATAAGGACAGATATTCAGACCAATGGAAAATGCAACTGATTTTTTATAAGGGTCCCAAAAAATATCAAATGAGAAGTGGATGCCCTCTTCAATAAATGGTGCTGGAAAAAAAGAATATCTACCTGCAGAAAAATGAAGCAAGGCCATTACTTCACACCATGCACAAGAACAAACTCAAGATGGATCACAGACCTTGAGGTAAAGTCACAACAATTAGTGTCATTAATGAGGGAACTGGGACAAACTTGAGAACCCTGGCACAGAGAATATGAAAAACAGGGAAGGGCACAAATACAGAGGAGTCATAAATTGACAAGTGGGATGTACTGAAGATAAACTACCTGTGTACATTGAAAGAATTTACCAAGAGAATAATAAGAGAGCCCACTGTCTGGGAAAACATCTTTAGCAAAGACACATCAGACAAAGGCCTTATTACTAAAATATAAAATTTTCAAGCTTATAATAAGAAACAAGAACAAATATCTCATTGAGGAGGTGGGCAAAAGACCTGAATAGAAGTTTTATAGGGACAGATATCCAAATAGATAATAAAATATAAGAAAATGTTCCCAATCATTATTCATAAGAGAAATGCAAATTAAAACAACTATGAGATATCACCTAACACCCTCAAAGATAACCCAATTCAAAAAGTCAGGAAGCAACAAATTTTGGAGGGGCTGTGGTGAAATAGAAACTATCACCCATTCCTTGTGAACCTGTCGGTATGTACAGCCACTGTGGAAATCAATGGCAATTTCTAAAACAGATGGAAATTGCGCTATCAGAGGACCCAGTAATCCCCCTCCTGGGCATATACCCAGAAGGAAGAAACAAATCACTGCCAGACATCTGTGTTCCAATGTACATTGTGGCACTGTTCACAATTGCAAGGAGTTGGAAACAAGCCAAATTTCCCTTAAAAAATGAATGGATTTAAAAACAATGGAGTACTATGCATTGCTGAAAAGCAGTGACGAATGCATGAAGCATATCGCTACAAGTGAAGAGCAGAAGGAAATCAATCATGCTTAATGAATTAAGCCAAGCTCAAAAGGACAAGTACAGCATGAGTCCACTGAGGTAAACTTTAAAAAAAATGCAAAGTGGACATAAGGAAAAAGCTACTGCATACAAAAATTCTTGGGGTGAGGTTCAGGTAATATGGCAGTGACAAGACCAAATCCAAGGCCCCATGTGGTAGCCAACTAAAAAGGGGTGGGGTGGAGAGAGTAATGTGTAGCTGGGGAATAGGGCACTAACCCACCCAAGGGGAGGGTATTCTTTATATTTCCACAGGGAAAAAGGGACCAAACTTAAACCCAGTGTTTCAGGATGTGAATTCAGTGTGACTGCATGAAGGAGGGAGCCAGTGGAGGGGTCTGAGGGCCGGGACCCAATCCCCACTGTGTGGATAACCTCCCCTCAGAGGAATTTACTTTAGAGGGCAGCACTGAAGCTGCAGCTTGGGGAGAGGGATGGACATGTCTGACCAGAGCACACAGAAGCAAATGAAGGGGGAGGAAGAGAGAGTAGAGCATATTCTGGTCCACAAAGCCTGATGGACAATGTCCCTCCTCAGAACAGCCAATGCACAGAGAGGACCATATGGCTGGCTCCACTATGAAATCTGAGGTCCCTTACTGACCCATGACCCTTTGTGGGCAAACACTGGAGACACAGTATCAGGATTGCACTGGTATGATCGCACCACACCCAAGGAAAACACTAAGGGTACGCAGCAGTGCGGTTGGGAGAGTAAAGCATGGAAGTTCTGAGGGAGTGCCAAGGATAGACTTTGGGGCCAGCGCATGACACTCCATCAGACTCAACTTGAGGATACTTCTAGAGGTCAACAAACAAATTTTGAACTATTTATAGGTTTTTCTTTTTTCATTATTATTTTATTTATTTATGGACATTGGTTCTCTTTGTTGTCGTTTCGTTTTTTCTCTGTTGCTTTGGTATTTTGTGCATAATAATCTGGGGGATGAACAGTCTGGGGGAGAAAACAAGGGGATCAATGGTTTCGGGGGGACATGGGAGAGGAGGAGGTAGGGGAAAAGAGGTGGTTTTGACCAACCCAAGGACAAGAGAACAACAAGTGAAACAAAATCAGTGGCAAGGAGGGTGTGAGATGTCTGGTAGGGATTGATCAAGGATAATGTAACCAAGAGAAATTTCTGACATCCAAATGAAGGCTGAGCATGATAGTTGGGCAAGAGGGAAGTAAAAGGAAATAGAGGAAAGAACTAGGAAGGAAAGGAAAGAGGTCTAAATATAGGCATGTACATAGGTTAATATATTTGTATATGATGATGGGGAAATAGATGTATGTTCATGTATTTATAGGTTTAGTATTAAGGCAGCAGATGGACATTGGGCCTCCACTCAAGAATTTCCTCAATACAAGAATGCTTTGTTCTAGTAAAAAGGCATTCCAAGATCCTTACCTTCCTGACACAATTGCTGAAAACAAATGTGTGCACAAGCAAATGTAGTGAAGAAAGTCGATGGTACCCAGCTATCAAAAGATATAGTATCTGGGGTCTTAAAGGCTTAAAGGTTAACAAGCTGTCATAAAGTTCCCAAACAACAAAGCACATATGGAAGGATCACACCAGCTTGTGCAACTATGAGGTGTCAAAGGGATCGAGTATCAAAGAACCAAAAACTATATAATTGTAAATGAGGGGGTGTGTTAGTCCAGATAGACTAGAGGAACAAATTTCAGAGACACGCATATAGGTATAAGGAAAGGGTTCATATACAAAAGAAATGTTACACTAAGAAGGCATCCCAATCCAGTCCAGTGCAAAGTCATAAGTCCAATATTAACCCATATGCCCGAAATCAGTCTATAAAGTCTGCTTCCGACTCAGGAAGTCACAGGTCAGTGGGTGAAGAATTCTGGTGCTGGCAGGGGTCTCCCCATGGCTCCTCGCTTCCAGGAATCAGGTCTATCAACAGCATGCCACTCCAGCTTCAGAGGTCTGTCTTCATCAGGGCAAAGCTGAGTCGTCTCTCCGCTGGCTCCTCCAACTTCTCAGAGGCTGCATCTTGTCTTTTCCATGATTAATCTTCTCTGAAACTAACTCCCAACAACTGGGGAAGATAGCGTCTCATCTTCACAAGGGAAATATTGCGAGATTTACTTGGAGTCTCAGGTGAAAGCCATGCCTACATAGAGGCCCCATCGGCTACTCAATGGCTATCTCCAGATTAACAGGCGTAGCCTCCACCCCTATATTTCAATCATAAAATTAACATAAGCACATGACTGCCACAAGGGGAGTGCAGAGTGGGGATGCAAAGTTCATCTGCAGGTAATGAGACATCCCCTTACATAAGTGTTGTGGAGAAAAGATGAACCAGTCAGGGTGCAGTGTAGTAATGATGAAATGTATAACTTTCCTCTCATTCTTCATCGTTTCTTCTCCCCAACTATCATAATCCCAATTCTACTTTACCAATCTGGCTAGACCAGAAGATGTACATTGGTACAGATAGGAACTGGAAACTTAGGGAATCCAGGACAGATAATACCTTCAGGGCCAGTGATACCAGCAGGGTGGAAGGTGGGTAGAGAGGAGAAATGGATTGCAAGGATCTACGTATAACCTCCTCCCTTGGGTATGAACAACAGGGAGACATTAGTCAAGGGAGACATTGGACAGTGTAAGATATAACAAAATAATAATTCATAAATTATCAAGAACTCATGGGGAGGGTAGAGCTGGGAGGGAGGGGGTAATGAAGAGCTGAAACCAAGGGCTTAAGTTGAAAGCAACTGATTTTAAAATGATGAAGGCAACCAATGTTCTTGACATACAATGGATGAATGTATGGATTGTGATGAGTCGTATGAACCCCCTATGATTTTTTTTAAATCATTAAAGGAAATCTTTCAAATCCATTACAACATCTTTATTATGTTGCTAGGTACCATTGTTCCAATTCTGAGTCATGGTAATCTTTTGTACAACAAAACACTGCCTGGTATTTTGCCACCTTCAGAATTGTTCCTATGCTTGAGACCATTGTTGCAGACATAATGTCAATCCATCTCCTTGAAGGCCTTCCAATTTTATACTGCCCCTCTACTCATAATACAGAATCTGGAATAATTTTGATGAGTGCCATAAAGTAGATTCCATCTGTTATTACAAGGACTGGCATGTATTTCAATTTTAAAAAATAGATTAGACTTTACAGGTGTGGTTAAAATAACTATGAGTTGGATATGAAATGAGACTCTTTAACCCATGGTCTGCCTGTAGAATATCTCTGGTCCAAGTTGGTCTGGGAGCTCTGCTGAAATATGTCTAGTAGAACGATGAAACACAAGCCTCCCCTGACACACAGGTCCAAGAGGGAAATAGCCAAATGCAAAAATTACCAGTGTACTTGCAGCAAAAAACAGAGTACCCCCCATCACGAAATCATAGGAAACATAAATGTTTACTGTTGCATGCTACTGAAATGTTGAGATTATTTATTTTCAAGTTATAAGTAATTGATGAGTCCTGAAATATCAACAACTTCATGGTTATCAAACTCTATTTCTATCCTATGCAGAGGTAGGTAATATAGTGCCAGTTTGATAGTTCCTCCTATCTTGCTGTAATGTCTTCCACAAAGAATTATCCTATCTCTTGGTCTGAGACATGCTTCAAAAATTAAAGTGAAGGGAAGGTTGCAAAATGGCACTCTATTTTCAAGGACATCCCGGATTTTATATATCATAATTCTCATATCCCATTGGCCAAATGTTAATCATTGGCCATATCAACTTTCAAGAGAGGTAAGAAAATGTATTTTATTTTTGACAACTTTGCACTTATCTAAAAAATAGGGTCTACTATACCATAAATGAAGAAAAGTTAAAATATTCAGTACATTTATATTCCTTACCACAATGTTTTCATGTTACAATCCAAATATCTATTCATAACTCCTCTTCTTTTAACATATATGTTTCACCTCCCAAAGAGAGAAAACCCCAACATCCCCTCAGGTACTGCACTTAAATAAAAGTCATTCATTTCTGCATGATGTGTGGTATTCTCTGTAAAGCATGACACTGGAGTTTAATGAATTTCCAACCTATATATTTAAGTATATAATTAATTTTCCCCAGCACACTTATTACTCAAGACTTGAAAAGAAAGAGGATACTGATACAAAAGTAGTGTTGCTGTCAGGTCCATTCCAATTCAGAGTGAGCCTGTGGGACAGAGTAGAACAGACCTATTGAGGTTCCAAAGTTGTGAATCTTATAGAAGCAGAGAGCCTTATCTTTCTCCAACGAAGTGGCTAGTGGATTCAAATCATCAACTTTTTAGTTGGCAATCAAGCACTCAACTATTGCACCAGCAGGGCTCCCTAGAACGAGGATAAGGCTATCAGAGAAATGGGATTGAGAATCATATAGAAATAACGAGCCTTAGTGACAATCAAATCTGCCAATGTAGGAACTGCAAACATTCCCTGAGCTGACAACAGGATTGGTCTATTGGTTGTTGCCAACTTTAAGTCTCTCATTTTTTTCTTGTTGGAAAAAATATATACTTTTTTTCCTCCAAGATCTCTGTTTAGACCTTCAGAAACATTTGTTCCATTTTTCTGTTTGATTGGTGTGGCAGTCATGTGCTTATGTTAATTTTATGATTGAAATGTAGGGGTAGAATCTAGCCTGTTAATCTGGAGATAGCCATTGATTAGCCAATGAGGCCTCTATGTGGGCATGGCTTTCTCCGGAGATTTCTGGGAAATCTCGCGATATTTCCCTCGTGAAGATGAGAGGCTATCTTCCCCAGTTGTTGGGAGTTAGTCTCAGAGGCGATGAATCACGAAAGAGACAAGATGGCAGCGTCCGAGAAGCTGGAGGAGCCTGCGGAGAGACCACACGGCTTTGCCCTGATGGAGCCAGACCTCTGAAGCTGGAGTGGCATGCTGTTGATTGACCCTGAGCCGTGGAAGCGAGGAGCCATGGGGAGACCCCTGCCAGCACTGGGATTCTGCACCCACTGACCTTCATGAGTCGGAAGGAGACTTTGTAGACTGATTTTGGGCATATGGGTTAATATCAGACTTAAGACTTTGGACTGGACTGGGCTGGGATGTTTTCTCAATGTCCTGTTCCTCTTGTATATAAATCTTTTCTTTATATCCATATGCGTCTCTTTGAAATTTGTTCCTCTAGTTTACCCGGACTGACACAATTGGTTTTAATTTTATCTTTTATCCTCTTTTCACATAATAGGGTAGGCATTAAAGAAATCACTCATTTTGGAGATTGTAATGTATGTGAATCCTCCTTCTGCCAGGTCCAAGATTTTGGAGCTCCAGGATTTCCTTAGGAGTTAAATAGTTACAGTTTTTTGCCGTTCAAGTTGTTCTTTAGTCCTACAATTCCCTCCAAAACTTAGTAAGCTTATAGGCAATTTGTTTTGGATCAGGTCCATATGTAAATAACTGCAGCCAAAGATCTAATCTAGATGCTGATTTTAAGCTTGACGATACTTGTCTTTTATATAAGTAACACTACCTATGTGCTCTGCTCACCCTGTCTTTGGATAGGAGTTACATCAAGGCTATCTAAACCACTTTGGTTTGGATGGAAAGCAACACTTTTAATTTGATTTGCGTCTGGTCTGGTTCCCATGTCTGGCCAAGCATAAGGCTTATCTCCTATGAAGGCAATGGCTTTGAAGCCACCAATTACAATTGCTTTGGTTTGGATTATAGAAGGAGTTGACTCTTTCAGCCTTCTAAGGCCTCAAATTAAAGGACTCTCAAGGAAACTGTTTTGCTAACCCAGCACAAACAGAACTGTGTTCTGTACTACCTCTGTGAGCTAACTATATATAGTGAGTTCATTTCTTTTATGAGATTTTGCTGAATTAACAAGAAATCAAGGTAATACTAATCAGCATTCTAATCTTCCCTAAGGTTTCTCCTAATGTATGGCTTCAAACAGCAACAGTCTACCTTGCAAACTATTTCAAACAAAATGAGAGCAATGCTTTGCGTCCATTCATCAGGTTCTCAATCTCTGATAACAGTGTCTCTATTTGCATCTTCTCAAATGCTAAGCTTATTACACATATTTAGATCATGCCACTTTATGTATTCTACTTTTGATACCACATTCTGTTTTAATTAACATAAAATGTAGCATCTAGAACACAGATGACATAAAATAGAAGTTTAGTTCTTTCTCATAATGATCTGCACATCTAGGGCTCTTATAAGGGAGTTGGGTATCATGTAGCTCTGTCATCTCTCTGATGTTGCTCTTGGTCACACAGTTCAAGTCAACGAACCACGAGAAATCAAGCAGTCGTTTTTGCAGTTGTTGCTAGGTGTCATAGAGCTGGTTCTAACTCCAAAGTTTCTCTAAGCACAACGGAATGAAACACCGCCCAGGCCTGCGCCATCCTCCCAATTTTTCCTATGCTTGAACCCATTGTTCCAGTCACTGTGGCAATCCAAGGCATTGAGGATGTCTTGTGTGATACCCGTTCCAGAGGCAGAAGGATGGAGAAAATATGAGACAAAGCTTCCCTCTTCCCTGAATATATGCTAGAAACTATATACTTCATAACCAACCAAGGGAACCTGGGAAATATTGTCTTATCTTTGCAACTACATGGCCTACCACAATGCAAGTGTCCGTTCATACGGAAAAGAAAAGAACAGATAGTTTTAAACAGAAAGTAATTTCTACCATAACCTTAAATCAAATGACTTATTATTTAACTTTATCTAACATGTCGATGAATTGAGAATCAGTGATTATAACAATGATGTTGACTAGAACATCACTTTATAGATAGCTGCTATTCTAATATTTACAGAATATTTTGCTAAGTGCAACACCCAAAATATGATAGTCTACATTTAGTAAGTAGATATCAATTAATATTCATCTATAACATTAAATAATCATGATTAATAGTCATTTAATAAATAATTACTAAGTCACATGATAAATGGACTAAAGAATGAACAAATATTTTATTAAGCACTTACTATTATTCCATAGCTAAGGTAGACATGAAAGAATCTTAAAAGTATATGACATATGATCACTTATTGGAATGAATCAGCAACATGCTATTTGATGAGATCAGAAACTTGAGGTTTTAGGCACATCTGAAAAAAGGCTAGGAATATAATGATTTAAAAAGTTCTAAAAAGCTCTGTGATCTGTACAGAAATACAAGTTTTCTATGAGATTTTCTGTTCATGTAGAGAATTACAGCCCCACAGGGGCAGGTCTTCCCTGTCTTCTAAGGGTACTATGAGTTGAAATTGACTCAATGACAGTAAGGGTGAAGGGCAAATTTTTAAAAATCTTCCAGGCTGAGTCCTGGTGGCGTAGTGGTTGTGTGCGGGACTGTGGCCCACTGGACTGATGATCCACATGCAGCAACAGCTCTCCAGGAGCAAGGCGGGGCCACCTACTCCCATCAGAGGGCAGTGATGCCAAAAAAAATCTTCCAATAATTCTATAATTTCTAATAACATAACAATTAGCTATTCTCTTTTACAATACCTTTGAATAAGCATGTTAATCCAAGGACAAATGAATTCATTCATATTTATTTGTGCACTTTTTACATTATACTGAATAAGTAACCAAATAGTACATACTTAAGAATTTAGTAATAAAAAATTAAGTGTAACATGAAATTGGGATAATGTAATTAATTACTTGTACAAAATTGAAATGTCTTTAAGTAATGTAACTCAATGGAAAATAAGTGAAGTAAATATAATAAGTTGTTTAATGTCCAATTATTTTTAAGAATCAATGATTCATACAGTTTTGATCAACTGAGGAAATAAAAACTTGCACCAATTTATTTTAATTTCTTGATTTTACACAATGTTTCTTTTCCTCTCTCCTTCCACTTGTGGAAGCACATTTTATTTACGATCACACATTATTATCAAGAATACAAAACTAGTGATGGCCCCCCAAAAAAAATACAAAACTATGGATGTTGGGACAGCCCTGGTAGCATAATGATTGGGCGGCTAACTGCAAGGTCAGGTCCATGTTAGTCTTCCAAGTAACATCTTTGCTTTGCAGTATTCTAATGAGATCTGGTGGAGCAGATTTATCTAAAACAACTTATCTTTTGGTCTCTTGACTGCTGCGTCTATTGCCATTGATGTGAATCCAAGCAAGATAAAATCCTTGACAAATTCAACTTTCACTCCATTTATCGTGATGCCACCTATTGATTTAGTTGTGAGAACTTGGGCCTTCTTTACATTGAGTTACAATCCCTACTGAAGGCTGCAGTCCTTGATCTTCATCAGCAAATACTTCAGCTCCTCCTTGCTTTCAGCAAGCAAGGTTGTGTCCTCTGTCCTTGGAAGGTTATTAATACGCCTTCTTCTAATCCTGATACTACATTTTCTTCATATAAGCCAGCTCCTTTGATGCTTTGTTCAAAATAGAGAATGAATAAGTGTGGTATAAGGATTTAGCCTTGAAGTACACCTTTACTGAAGTACACCATGCAGGATTCCCTTGTTCTATTTGTACAAGCTTCACAGGAGCACAATGAAAATTTATGGAATTCCTATTCTTCTCAAGGTTATCCATGTTTTTTTTTCATCCATACAGTCAAATACCTTACATATCAACAAATCACATATAAACATCTTTCTGGTTGTCTCTTCTTTAAGCAAACATCCAATTTGACATTGGTAATGATATTCCTTGTTTGATGTCATCTTCTGACTTGGGTCTAAACCTTTAGCAACACCCTGTCAATGTACTGCAGCCACTATTGTTGGATGATGTTCAGCAAATTTATTTGTAGATGGTATCAATAATATTGTTATATAATTTTAGCATTCTACTAGGTCACCTTGTTTTGAAATGGGTACACTTATGGATCTCTTTGAGTTAGTTGTCCCAAGTAGCTTTCTTCCAAATTTCCTGGCATGAATAAGTAAGTACTTCCAGTGCTTCATCAGCTTTTTGAAACAATTCAATTGGTATTCCATAAATTCCTGGGGCCTCCTTTTTGACTGATGCTTTCAGTGAATCTTGAAAAGATATAGCTGTCTTATATAATTTTTTAAATTCCATAAGTTTAAAGTTTCTAATCACAAGCAAACAGTTTTTAAAAACCAACATTTAAATCTATAAATTACATACTGAAAATAACTAAGTTTATGCTTATTAATGCTTTGTCAGACATTTGGTAGCAGACTCACTTTCTTAAAGTCAAACTTTAGATTTATACTGTAATAATCAACCTAAGTTTACACAAACCAAATGTGTTATAAGATTTATATGGTATAGAGTTATAGTTCAAATTTACAAAATGAAGCACTAGAGCCACCAAAGTAACTTAACAAGTGAAGGCCGTTGGTAGCATAACCAGAATGCAAGAGTACCATGTCATCATATGATGCTAAATGTAAATATACCTGGAAAGTTATTATTTAGATATCATAGCAATATATATCTTAATAATACTATCATGAATAATATATATTCTCAATGTCATCAATTTAATGAATGTCTAATTATGCTTCAGAAATGGGCTCTTCATCGACGGGCTAGTAGAGAGTCATCTTATTCAGATAAATAACCAAAGCAGTGGGTCCATCACAGCAGATGACTGAGAATATTAGTTGAGTCTGGGGTGGGCTGTCTGGAAACCTACCAGAATTTTCCTAGGCCATTTGCCAGAGGGAGCTCTTGTCAAGAAAAACAGTACTGTGATTTCACCTTTAAACTCTGAACTGTACATTGAGTGAACTTGTCAAATACTCATCCAACAAATAATCCCATGCTATTTCTTAAAATCTTGCCAAATGCAATGAATCTTATTTAGTGGAAAGATGTTTAATGCCAAGAAAAATATACATATTGTATATAGAGAGTGTCAATAATTCTGGAAATATTAGTTTACCTCCCTTTGTTCATGATTTCACTTTAAAAGAATGCAGTGTTCTTTTCTGAAATATTTTTACCATAATTAGTTCATTTTTTCTCTTTCCATAAGACATTCTTTATGTGCTATTATGTTTGTACATTATTAGCCTAGAGTGATAAGTTCACCTGGCTAAAATATGATGCTACTTGGGTCAAGGTTTCAAAATTTCTGTCATGCCCTATTCCCATGCAGAGGACATAAATTACTGAAATGACACTTTAGAACTTAACTCATGCCATGTCTCTTTATAGAACACAGATAAAGAATAGTGACTGCCTGTTCTTACTTTAAAATAAACTGTTTATAGCAATAACAAAAATTGATTGATAATATTAGGAGCATAGTAATTCTACAAATTCCAAAGATTTTATAAGATTAAAATTAATGACTCTAGAAGCAAACGGGAGGAACTATAGCATACAGCCAAAACATAGAATCAGAATAGCTGCCAGATGAAGTAACAGGAACAAGAGTAAGGTACAAGTGACCCAACAAAATGTGCCCAAACACATGCCTTCGATTTTTTATGACTTTAGTGTCTTCTGAAGTTATTTGCTTTCTAGAATATAAACTGTGCTTACAAATCTATGAGAAATGTCAAGTTGACATGAATATTTATTCCTTAGAGTCATTTGATTGTTCTCTATTTTCCCTGTGGCACTCAATATGTGGTAAAAATTATCTATAATATGATAAGTAGGCATTTAATTTTGGTTTGGAAATGAACATTAACAGATAAAAATTAAGAGACACCACACATCAAGAATGAGAAGCCCTAAAGAAAAAGGAAATTCAAGTCTGCCATAAATATTAGCAATAAGAAAATGGGCTCCCTCCCATTTTGTTTTTATTTTTCTTTTCACTGACATTGCACCATGTTCAGCTTCATAACAGGCTTACTAAAGACAAAGCAAAAGTAATGAAGAAAGCTGATGGTGCCCAGCTATCAAAAAATATAGTATTTGGGGGCTTGAAGCTTGAAGATAAACAAATGATCATCTAGTTGAGAAGCAACAAAGGCAACATGAAAGAAGCACACCAGTCTGTGTGATCACAAGGTATCAAAGGGATCAATTATCAGGCATCAAAGAACAAAAAAAATCATATCATTGTGAATGAGGAAAAGTGCAGAGTAGAGTCCCAAATCCCATCTGCAAGCAACTGGGCATCCCTTACAGAAGGGCAGTGGGGAGGAGATGAACCAGACAGGTTGCAAGATAGCACTGATGAAACATACAACTTTTCTCTAGTTCTTTAATGTTTCCTCCCCACTACTAACATGATCCCAATTCTACCTTACAAATATGGCTAGACCCGAGGATGTGCACTGGTTCAGATAATAACTGGAAACACAGGCAATCAAGGACAGCTATATCCCTCAAGACCAATAATGAGATATCAGGAGGCTAAGGGGAAGGTGGTAAATAAAAGAGGAAGTGATCACAAGTATCTACATATAACCCCCTCCCTGGGAGGATGGACAACAGAAAATGGGTGAAGGGTGACAGCAGCATTGTAAGACATAACAAAATAATATTAATTTATCAAGGGTTCATGAGGATGGAGAGTGGGGAAGGGAGGGGAGAAATGAGGAGCTGATATCAAAGGTTCAAGTAGAAACAAAATGTTTTGAGAATGATGATGGTAACAAATGTACCAATGTGTTTGACATAATAGGTGGGTCTACGAATTGTGATGAGAGTTGCAAGAGGCCCTAATAAAATATTTTTTTTAAAAAAGAAAGAACAGTGAAAAAAATCTAAGCATTATAGGTAAATTAAATGAAAATAAAATGTCCTAAATGCCTTTAACAAGTAATTATAATAGTATTGTATTCCCCTATCTAAGTACCCAAATCACTATTAAGTGAGCAGATCATTGATTTCGGAAGAGAAAACTAGTGTTGTCAATTGAGAAGTGGGTTTTAACCTTTTCTGAATCACATAAACTCTTGGAAGCTCCAATATAAACAATGGCCCTAACTATGGAAAGATTATAGAAATCTTATACAGATACCAAAGATAGTTTTGAAAATATGTACACAATTCATTAAAACTTGAGAATGCCAGGGGCTCCTAACGAGGACATGAACCATAAAATTTGAAATCTGTTATTTTTAAAAGATCACAAGAAAAAATAATTGTATCAATGCACAAAATAATGTCTTGCAGATAGGTCACTAAATAAATTACTTCAAATATTTCCCATGTTAAAATCAATTTTAATATTAGAATTGACTTGATTAAAGTGGGTTAGGTAATAGGGTACACGATGTTAATTGGTGGCCTGGAAATTAAAATAAATGTTGGTGGGGGGGAACTATTTGGCAAAATAAGTTTTGAAATGCTGCAGTCAACCTAGTTAAACAGCTTCTTTACCACATGATATGTAAAAGTGGTTGCCGTGTAAAGGCACAAAAATGGGATAGGAGTCGATAGTATTTCCTGTTTTATTTAACCACAAACTTTTCTTTTCTTCAAAATATACATTACTTGATTGTATAAATTATTTTCTTTCTTATGAGTATGATATGAGTTACAATTTCTTAAATTAATATTCAATGAGAAAAAATCTACATTTTATTCCTTTAGCAAGAAACTTAGAAGTCAGTTTATGTGGAAAAGAATGGTGTATCTAAGCTGACATTTTAGAAATCTATTTTGCATACCTACACTCAAAAGGCATTATCTCTGAAATACTACTAAGACTTTACTTGCACAGGCCTCATGACTGTAAAGAAGCTTCAGTCCAGCAGAAAAGACCCTGTTGAGAGGGGGAGGATAAGGAATCTAATCCACATAGTATAATACCTCAAGAAATGAGTACTCATTCCTATCCCTGATGTGTAGGACACAGACCTCTAATTTTAACAAAAAATTCATGCTAATGGAAGCAAGCCTATGGTATATTAGAGCATATCACAATGCTGGGTTAAACCAAAAGCATCAACTCACCCTATTTCCAGTGAGTCAATTCTGACTAACAACCCCATAAAGAGTTTTCAGGAGCAGACAGCATCATTTCTCTCTCATGGAGCAGCTGATGGGTTTGAAAGGCTCCCCTTAAGTTAGCAGTCCAAAGCCTGTTTTGCCATTACTTCCACTAATGAGTGAAAGTTCAAATGCAAATTCAAATAATTTTAATTTCAAATGTTAGTTTATCTTAGATGTGGTTTCCAAATTAGGCTGCTTCAAATATTAACAGCCCATAGAGTGCAGATTAAAACCAGTGTGTACATGTGTGTGTGTGTGTGTGTGTGTGTGTGTGTATATATATATATATATATATATATATATATCACATTTGCTATTGAGATAAAGTCAATGAACCTGAACTGCCTAGCCGCAATCCATTGTGTGATTTATTGTCAAGTCTAGCTTCTATGCCTATGGTCATAATTCTGTTTGGAGAGGGCTTTCTGATACAGATTTAAGGTGAGACGTATTCTTAGTTTCCATTCTTTTTCATTAGTAGTTATCACATCCCCCATCCCACCCTCTCCTTTGGGGGATGGTCTCCACCAAGGCCATCACTCTGTAAGAACCATCTCAGACACACAGAGAACTCCTAGGACCATTAGTGGAAGAGCCACCAGTTATGCCCATTCAAGATGTTTGTCTGAAGTGGCAGCGGCCCAGCCGTGAGGCTTGAGAAGCTATGGTCTCTGGGTAGAGGGGCAGTGCAGAGGCCGAGGCCAAGAGGCTGCTGGCTGAGGAGAGGTGTTGCAATGGACCAATGACTCAATCTGGAATGCTTTCTGCGCCTGGCTTGTGGTAATCTGCTATCCTCCCTAATAAGCTCCCTTAATTGTAAGTCTTTAGGGAAAAAATATAGGGAAGATTAAATTAGCTCCATAGAGCTAAAGGACACCAGGCTGATTCATTTAATTGTTACATTGAATGCTCCTAATTTAAGGTTAGAATATTCAAATATAAAATGTATTTGAGTGTATACTCTTACCAATAGCATTAATAAACAAATAAACAAACAAAAAGACACTGCCATCAAGAAGATTCCAGTTTATAGCAACTCTATGGTGGTTCTAGTACTCTAAAGTATTTATGGGAGCAGCCACCTCTTTCCCTATAGAACATTTATTGGTCTTTATCCACTGAATCATCTAATACAAAAATAATGTCCTACAGAGAAATTCTCACAACTGGACCAATAGACAACATTATGACAAACAGAGAAACACTTCAAGTTGCCAAGGATTTAATTTATTTACTTGGATTTACAAGCAATGCCCACAGTCAATAAATTAAATGGCATACTACATTGGACAAATCTACTGCACAAGATCACTTTAAAGTGTGAAAGACCAAAAATGTCACTTTGAGAACTAAGGTGAGTCTGTAGTCCGGGGTGACTAAAAAACAAATTCATAGACACTCATATGTGTATAAGAAAGACCTTGATATACAAGAGTAATTGGATATTGAAAAACATCTCAACCCAGTCCAGATTGAGTCTTAAGTCTGATTTTAGTCCATATGACCAGAAACACTTGCAATGATGCTGAAAGCAGGAAGATCAGAGGCCAGCAGAAGTATCTCAGTGCTTGTGGGTCTCCACATGGCTCCTCCCTAGCACAGCTCCAGGCGTCTTGTCATCAGGAATATGAAACAGAGAGTATGTGCATCGGGTCTCCAGTGAGCTATTTATCTCCCTGGTGCCTCCAAATGAAGTCATCAAATTGTGCCCTGATTGACACACTGGGCTTTACCCTTTTGCAGGTTGACATCAAATTATGTGTGTACCACAGAGTGCCTGATCCAAAACACCGTATCTTCCCTAGCTTCACATCATGTAAACGCAGTGTTTTCTGCTGTATCCATAAATTTGCTGTAAGTTGAACCTTACTCAAAAGCATACAATAAAATGCTACCTTTTTTTTTCCTTTCATGATTCCTTTTAATAACTGAAGTAACATAAAATAAATAAGCATTGAATATATTCAGATAAATATATACATAATCAGCATACTAGATGTCCCAACTATGCTTTCAACAAATCAAATTAAAACAACAAAAGGGGGGGAAAGCAGAAGAAAAAAAAAGATAAAAGCTGCAGCTTCTCTGTTTACCAGGCAATACCAGTTACAGTTGATGATCAAGTTTTTTTTTGTTTGTTTTTGAGTTTTTTGTTTTTGGGGGTGGGTGGGGGGGTTATCACTGTCCTCTGGTGGTCGTGGTCATGGGAGCTACCCAGCACTGCTCCTGACAGCCACCGCTGGATTTGAACTTCCAAGTCCATGGGCCACAGTCCCATACTCAACCACTTACGCCACCAGGGCTCAGCCCTGGTGATCAACTTTTTAAAAAATATCCTTATGTTATCAAATTCTAAATGTCTTTGAATAGCTGTTAATGAAATTATCTCGTGTACTTTAAGTTTCAAGTTTACAGAGAAATCAATACACAGAGAGAGAACATTTCTAGTGAAATCCATTTGCATTGAGTTTTGCTTACAGATTTTTTTTCTTTTTAACTTAAGAGTTTGCTGTTTTTATACAAAACTGTAATCATTCCCCAGCAGAAAATAAGTGCCCAGGCCATTCACTGGCATAATTAGCAATACCATCTACCCTTTAATTAACAACACAATAAAAGAAATGTTTTTAAAACATGAAATATGTAATAAGGCAACATATGATTAAAATTCAGTATATTATCTCTCTTAAATTGCGTTATTGCAGGTACAGATCATACAACTGTCCAGAGGCTTGTTAAGTACAAGGTTCCCTTCAATCACCAACAATGCTGTCTATATAATAATGTGTTTACAAAGATGTGAAATAGAGACTTAGGGAAAGATAATTGAATGAGAAAATAACACTTGGCATTATAGTGACAGAAGCCTAAGTCTGTCTTTAACTAAGGAAAGGGTAAAAATAAACCTTGCTCTAGAAAAGGTATCCACAAAATAATATATTATCAGAAATTTAGATGTGGTAATAAAATGTAAGAGAAAATACTTATCATTTACCTAATAGTTGCCAGAAGTAAGAGCTAAGAATTCCCTAAATGTCATTTGTTATGCAGTTATCCCTTTCATCCACTTCAGGACAGAATTATATCCTGCTATGAATTTATTGTTGAAACCACGTGAAGGTATTTCTCATGGAAGGTATTTTTTTTTGGAAGATATTTCCAATGAAATATTTTTTTAAGTAATTTTAAGCAATATGGATTTTGAGGCGATTAGAAGGACACTTAGATCCTGAGGGGACTCTATTGCCAGTACTGATAGGAGGAGATCCAAACAGACCCACCCAACCCCCACTAGATGACAGCATCCCACTAAACCCTAGAAGAGGAAAACACAGGTTGGGCACATATTACAAGAGGATGACAGTAAGTGAATATGTCCATAATAATAATTAAAAAGAAAACACTCCCAATTCTAACTCATAATGACACTATCAGACAGAGTAGAAATATCCTGTGGGTGATTTGTAGGTTATAAATCCACATTTTCTTGTAATGAGTTTGTAGATTCAAACAAGCAAGCTTTCTGGGTAACTGCTCAGCACTTAACCAGTCCATCATGAGCATTCTCACTGTAAACACTAAGCCCAACACAAACCCACTGCTATTGAGTTGATTTGAACTCATAGTGAGTCCACAAGGCAGACAATAGTGGTTTCTGAGACTCTAAATCTTTACTCGAGCAGACGACCTCATCTTTCTCAAAAGGAAGGGCTGTTTTTGGTTTGTTTGTGTTTGCTTTGAAAAACTGACCCTTATACTTAACAACCCAATACTTAATTCACTATACCCCCAGAGCTCTTTCAAGTACGCATTAAGGATTATTCTTCCAACAAACACTTGGCAAAATATAAGCCATTGTGTGAATGAAAAAAAAATAATGAGAAATGTTGGGCTAGACCCTGCAAGCAGCATTTTTAAGACAGTTAATGAATAGAAATAATACAGTTTACAATCCAGTTACTAGTAGCAAACTTAAAATAAACTGGTTAACCACAATAAAATGAGCCTTAGAGACACAGAAGTTATGTATAGGCTATTAAGCATAATGTAGGAGGTTCAGAGCCACCAGCTATTCCAAGAGAGAAGGATGCCGCAATTTGATCCCATAAAAATACAGTCTTGAAAGCATATCGGGTGGTTGTCCTCTGTCTATTGGGTCTCTTTTAGCATCCCAATCCAGTGCAGTTCAAAGTCATAAATCCGATATTATGAAAATGAGATAACATTACACAAAACAAAAACCAGAGCAACAATTGTGGTGGTCTTGTGCTTATGTTAATTTCATGTTTGAAATATAAGGGTGGAGTCTGGCCTGTTAATCTGGATATAGCCATTGGGTAACCAATGAGGCCTCTATGTGGGCATGGCTTTCTTCTGATACATCTGGGAAATCTCGCAATAGCTTCCTCGTGAAGATGAGTAGCTATCTCCCTAGTTGTTGAGAGTTAGTCTCAGAGACAAGGAATTACAGACAAGATGGCCGAGTCTGAGCTGCTGCAGGAGCCAGAGGAGAAGCCACACGACCTTGCTCTGATGGAACCAGACTTCTGAAGCTGGAGAAGCCCTGAGGAGACTCCTGGCAGCGATGAGTTACTTCGGCCACCACTGGATGCTGTTGACGTACCCTGAGCCCTGGAAGCGAGGAGCCATGAGGGGACCTCTGCTGGCACCAGGACTCTGCACCCACTGACCTGTGACTTTGTGAGTCGGAAGGAGACTTTGTAGACTGCTATCGGGCATATGGGTTAATATCGGATTTATGACTTTGTACTGCACTAGATTGGGATGCTTTCTTAATGTCCTAATTTCTTTTATATATAAATCCTTTCCTTATATCCATATGCGTGTCTATAAAATTTGTTCCTCTAGTCTACCCAGACTAACCCAGCTATGAAAATCCAAAGGAAAGAGTACAGTTCTACAGATTCAGTATTATCAAGTATTTGTCCTATTATTGGCATTGTTGTAAATCAATTAAATTGTGAGTCCTTTTCCTTTTCTTTTTAAAATTGAGACATGTGAGATGAGAGGTCAGCAGATTGAATTCTTCAAGGTAACACACTCCATAATTTCCCTTGTTCATCAGTCTTATTATCGTTCAATGGATTAAAGGAAACATCCCCCTTATGACATCATATTAATATGAACACATTAGGAACTTAGCATATATATCAAACTTTTGGGATGATCAGTTTCCGTGGAGCCAGTTCTGACTCCTGGTGGCCTCGGCTGTGCAAAGCACAAGTGCTTCACGGGGTTCTCAATGCTGTGTTTTGAAAGCCGTTCCTAGGTCTGACTTCCAAGGGGTGTTTGAGTTGGTTCAAAGCAACCTTTCTGCTGCTACACTAGTGCTTAATCTTTACCCACCCAGAGATTGCTGTAAGTACTTGTTTTTTAATGCAAAAGTACTGCCATCAACTGAATTCCAGCTCACAGTGACTTTATAGGACAGAGGAGACCTGGCTCCTTAAGTTTCTTTGTGGGTAGGAACAGCCTCATTTTTCTCCTAGTGAGCTACTGATGGATTTGAACTGCCAACGTCAATCCAAGATCTAGTCTACCAGGCCATCATAGCAGAGCAGGCTGAACATTGTACTGTTAACGGCACAGTTAGTGGTTCAAACCCACGATCTTACAGGAAAATATTGCAAGTTTCCTTAAGCTTACGTAGTGTTACTATGAGTTGGAACCGACTTAAGGAGTCTCTATTTATATGTATTATAACCACATAAAATTGCTAATATAGGGTGATAATATTTTCTTGCTAATGCTTTCTAGAAACTTGAATGCTATTAATAAGCTTCATTTTTAAGCTTTTCTAATTTTTTTCACATCTTTATGTGAATTTGGCTGATAAAACAAATGTAACCAAGTTGTGATGCAGATTTGCAGATGTTACTTTCCCGTACCTCCACAGCCCCTCTAGTAGTTCATAGTCACATACTGTGTTTTTAGACCTTTTCAGGAGTATTATGCCTTGTTAGGTAGAGGGGTATTAAACGATTTCTAGGCACATATGGACATCATTTCTGGACATTCTATGGAGATAGTGCTGGCATTAGCTAAGCTAATGGAATTTTTCCACCAACTTTTTGAAGTCCTCTCATATGATGGGCAACGATAAGTGACATATACATACAATACACAGAGAAGCAGCACTTGGCATGTTTTTATTGTCTAATCCGTGCATGTGAAGATTCTTAGTAGTGTTTATTCACTCTCCTGGTGAACAGGTTGAAGAACTATCTAGGTTTTTTATTGCCAACTGTGCTGTTCTTGGCCAATGTCCTATGTTCCTCATGAAGAGAAAAGTAAAGACTGTCATTACTATTCTCAATATCATGGTTCTTTGGTATTTGCTCGTTATTCTGAAGTCATATAGATTGTATAGCCTCTACAATTCTGAAATATGTTAGGTGTCATCAAGTAGGTTCCCATTCATAGTGACCCGGCGGAAAACAGAATGACACATTGCCCAATACTGCACCATCCTAACATTTTCTCTTACATTTTAAGTCCATTTTTGCAGTCACTGTGTCAATCTCTCTTGTTGAGGAGCTGCTAAATTTCCTATGATGCTCTACTTTACCAAACATGATGGCCTTTTCCAGGGTCTAATCTCTCCTGATAACATGTACAAAGCACTGGACACAAAGTCTCACCATTCTTGTTTCTAAGGAGCATTCTGGCTATCTTTCTTCCAAGATAGATTTGTTTGTTCTTTTGCAGTGCGTGGCACTTTCAATATGCTTTGCAAGAACTATAATTAATTACAAGTACCTATACCTTTTTTATCATTTTCCTTATATAACTTTTACATGCATATATGACCTGGTTCAAAATACCTGGACTTGAGTTGGATGCATCTTAAAACTCACAGCGATATCATTGTTTTTCCCCATGTTAAAGAGGTCTTGTGCAGAAAATGTACTCAATGAAATCCTTTGATCATTCTGTGTTCATGGGCATTGATTGTGTATCCAGGAAAGATGAAATCCTCGGCAACTTCATTTCTCCGTTTATCATCATGATACATTTGGTTCATTTTCCATGACAGATCAGTTTGCTCTTTTGGCAGTTCATGGTTCTCTCAATATTCCTTGCCAGCACCACAATTCAAACAGAGCAATTCTTCTTTGGTCTTGCTTATTCAATGCCCAATTTTCACATGTCTAGTTGGCAACTGAAAATACCATCACTTGGGTCAAGCACCTCTAGTCCTCAAGCACCTTTGCTTTCCAGAAGTCTTGTGCAGCAGATTTAGCCACCATTAAGAGATCTTTTGACTGCTGCTTCCATGCACATTGTTTGTGGATCCAGACAAGGCAAAAGGTAGTATTTCCTTATACTAGGCTGGTTTGTTTGTTTTTAATGTGGATTACCTCATTGCTTAAGGAGCACATGGTGCCATCCAGGAATCCTGTGATCCCATGATCTACAATGGGCGGTACTTCTTTAATGATGATGACCACAAAGCAAGTCTTCCCTAGAGTACACAGGGAAGTGTTAGTGAAAATTCTTTTCCTATCAAAATGAATTTAGTCTTTGGAATGTTAGACCATAATAGAGCAATTTTCTAACAGTTCCTCTTCTTGAACACTTTAGACCTCACTGTATTTTTAAAATGTGAACTCCCCAAATCAATCTTACCCTGAAAAGAAATGTCATGAGACAAAGGGAAGAACTGTCATATTACAGCAAAGAATGCTCCTGCTCATGAACTAGGGATCATGACTGACATCATATAGATGTCACACAAGGAAGGGCACTGCCAAGGAATGCCCCAGTGCTCCTATAACAAAACTATCACAAGCAGGTGACTTTTATAATAGAAATTCACTATCTCATATTTTTTGGAAACTAGAAGTACAGGGCACTGGCTTTAACGGAAGGTTCTTTTTTGAAGGGTAGTTTCAGGAGTTCCTTGCAAACAATTCTTCACATGATCTCTTCTCCTTGTATGTGTTTCTTATGGCTATATCCCCTATATAAAACAGCAAAATGCTCCTGGAAGATCCCATTAGCATAAGAAAGAGAAGCTGCCATTTCCAAATGGGTTCACAACCACAGGAACAGGGATCAGGGCCTCCGCATATTTTCTGGGGTAGCAGAATTCCATCCAGAACCCCAGGTCAGATTGCTAGTTGCCTGAAAGCCAAGAATATACTCTACTCATCCTTGAATTCATAGTGCTCAGTAATACAGGACATTTATTCAGTAGAAACTAATGGAAGAAATAATTTAATTAGTTACATTCAAGCGAAAAATAAACAACAGGATAAGTGTAGGAAGAGAGTTGAAAAAACACTGCAAGAAATCTCCTTTGTAAAGAACTTAGCATCTGTGTATGATGTAATGGCAGAAACAATTAGAAAGAAAGTCAGTTCACATGGTGACATCTTCAAAAGTACACACAAAACAATGGAATTGAAAGATAATATAACTTGAGTGTTTTAAAGTTTTTTTGTGCATGTACATGCGTGTATAAATGTATGTGTATACAAATATGTATAGACATTTTATTTTCATTTTAAGAAGCCATGGAGGATAAATACTTGGACATTAGTATGGGTGTAGGGGAAACAAAACCAAATCACTTCCTAAACTATAACAGAGAAGTATTTTATTCTGACAATTTTGTAGAATATTGAGCAATGGTGTATACTCTGGCTACAGATTTAGTAGGATAAGTGTGTCATGATTTCTCTGTTTCCCTAAACCTTAGCCAGTTTAAAACATAGCGACTATTTGCAATGTCATTTACTATTTGGGAAAAATTTTCACAAAATCTTTCATAATTACCTGACAGCTCTTGGAACTGTTGAATTCATATTTCTTTTATTCCATCCCATTAAGATGTATAAAAACAACTTTGGCATTTATTTGTCTAACTGCTGTTAATAAAGAGTCTCTTAGCTAACTATTCTAAATTACTGTTTCCAAGTCATGGCATTTTGCTGACAACCATAATAATCTCTAAAATTATTTGTTATACAAAACTTAGCTCTTAAGAAAGCCATTCATATATATTGACATTCTTGGAAACGCCAGGATAGACAGACTAAGTAAGCTCATTAGAACAGTGGGATTTTAAAATTTTGTTTTGTTTTAGTATGTACGTAAAAATTCCATTTGAAAATTGGATAAAAGCTATTGCCTTACCCACAATAAAATGTGCATATAATCTTATGGTGTTCCCAGGCCCCCTAAAATACATCCATGGGGTGCCCTTCCCAAAGAGCTTGGGGAACTGCTTTAGATTATTTTCTATTGGATTTTCTCCTAATTTTCTCCCCTATATAAACATTTTAAGTAAGAGAAAGCCAGGGGGAATTAAAAATTCAAGGGACTATAAGATATGTAATAAGTAAGCATTAATTGCTTAGAATTTTGCTATACTACAACCACAAAAGTCATAAAATAAATATATTGGTTTCCTAATTTTGCCACATAAAATCATCTGCATTTAAGCTATATTTAAGCTGTTTCAAAATCTAATTTTAGTTATTTATCTCACGAATGCAAATAAGAGCCTACAAAGTACCAGGGATTATGAGGTAAGCAGAAACTAAAACACAGACTGTGTCCTCAAGGAGACTGTAATCTAATAGAAGCACTAATAGCCTTACATAAGTAATGATAATGGAAAACAGAGTGTGACTTGTCATAAGAAAAAATACAGATGATATGGGAATATGTTATGAGATCCCAGAAAATGAAAAGTGCAGGGCTATTAGGATATATCAAGGGAGGCTTCATAAAATATTTTAACTAGGTTTTGAATAATGGATAGGAGTTATACTTGAGGAGATTAGGAAAGAGGTCATTTCTGGTGGAAAACAAAAAAAACAGTGCCTAGGACAGAGAAGTCTTCAATGCACAGCTATAAAATGGATGAACAGAAATTATGTTATCTAAAAATAGAAAACTAAAGTAATTTCTATTTACTTCCCTATTATTGGTTTCAAGAGAAATTATATCTTCTTTAACTTTGCCCTGAGGAATACAATATGCATGCAACCTGCTGTGATATTCTGGTCTATATAGCTCTAAGGTAATCTCTGCAGAAATCAAATAAGATAAATCAGGTAACTGTAAACTAGAGTAATCAGCAAAAAGAATTTCAGACTTCTCAGAAAAGTAGTCTGGATATTAGTCTGATATTTGAGCAACAATTTCACCTGCTACAAATTTGTTTCAAAATAAAAATGTCCTATAATACATCACACTCTCAGTAAAGTTTATCTAATAAAATTACTATAAGAATCTACATCTTCTTTTCATATATAAATATAATTGAATGTTTATATGTATTTTAAAGAAGTCATAGCAACTTTGTAATTATTGTATATATCTGTAAAATAAGCATGGAGTTCTTATAATATATGCATGTTTCAAAGGAAAGTCACATTTCTCATTGTTGTATGCCATCGCATCAATTGAAAGTCTTAACAGTGTCACAGAAGAATTATACCATAGGGTTTCCTAAACAGTAACCTTTATAGGGAAAAAAATCCATAAGTCATTTCTCCAGCAGTGCAGTTGGGGAGCATGCCTAAGAACCTTGCAGCAGGTACCAAGTGCTCAACTTCTGCACCACCTGAACAGAATCAACAACATTTATGAGGTGTATCTGTACTTAACAAAAATGATAAAAATATAAAACTTCCAACATAAACTACATGTACCAAAATGAAGAGTATAGAGAATCCAAAAAAAGTATGTAAAGAAGAGCAGAATTCCTTTGAAGTATTTCTTGCAGCTGTGTGCGGATGCTGTGGGTAGGGAGGAGGCTAAAAATAAAATTATAAACTAGTGCCTATTAGGATAAATGTATATATCACAAAGGATGGAATAGGGAAGTTTCTATGCCTGCTGATATTATTTAAGGCAAGGAATCTACATCTGTTTCATCTTGTGGGGCTGAAAATGAAATTTTATTGGCAAATGTTTCTAATAAAGACAAAAGATAAACTTTGGATATCCCTGCCTTAATTACTACACTTCTTTTTTTAGGCTCTAAATCTGCTCCTTAAGGTACCCTAGTGGCAATTTGTGTTAAGCTTTGGGCTGCTAATTGAAGAATTAGTGGTTCAAACCAAACAGCCACTCTGCAGGAGAAAGTTGAGACTGCTCCCGCTGTGTAGACTAGAGTAACAAATCTAGGGAGATTCATATGTGTATAGCTTTATACACAAGACAAATGAATATTGTAAGAGTTTTATACACAAGAAAATTGAATATTGACAAAACATCACAGCCCAGTCCAGATCAAGTCCATAAGTCTGATTTTAGCCCATATGTGTGATACCGGTCTATAAAAGCCTCTTCAGACTCATGAAACACATGCAATAATGCCAAATAAAGGGAGAACACAGGCCCGTGGGTGAAATGTCTTGTCAATCCAGCACTGTTAGAAGTATCTCAGCGCTGTCATGAATCTCCACATAGCTCCTCTACCACCTGGGCCCTGGCTGCCTCAGTGTAGCTCCATCTGGCTTGTCCTCAGTGATGTCTCCCAGGGAGGGAGTGTGTGTCCTATCTCCAGCGAGCTATTTATCTCCACAGCATGTCCAAAAGAGGTCATCAAACTGTGACCTGACAGACAGACTAAACCCCATCTCTTCCCTCTTAAGTAACAAATTGACAACAGATTAAGTAACTGCCACAGACCACCCCCTGTCAATTTGACACTTTCACACAACTCTTTAGCCATATATAATTTTCAAACAAACAATAATATAATCATAGCTGTACTTAATAGGATAAAACTAAAATGCATTCAATTCAATGTCACTCTCATTTAAACATAACACCCTATAAGTGACCAAAACAAAACTAACAATTGCAGTTAAGTAACACCTATCCTTAATCCTACAATCCTATGAATATATTCCAGCACCTATGAAAGTTTGTAAGCCAACTACTTCATTCTTTTCTCCTCCCCACTTTGGGCATCCATTTCTATACTGCTCACTTACATCAAATCAATCCAGTGCTCTGAAGAAACAATTATATTCTTTGATGTGGAGAATCTTCATTCCAGCTGGAACCTTGTAAAGTCCACATCCATAAGCAAAGTCAGTCAGGCAGGCCATCGATAAGGTTGGCACCAGTATGCCCCAGTTCACAGACTCGAAATATATTCTCTTTATCTGGTCAGTTTCTGGTCTACTCAATGTGGGTTGCCTCACTTAAGCTCACCATGGTGTCTATAGGTCGCTTTGCCTTTAGACCATGGATCTCTTCACAAATTCTCAACAATCCTATCCCCACTGGTCTAGATCATAAACTTCAGACCAGTCAACCAGTAAACCTCTCATCTTCTCCTCTAGTTCTATTCCTGCATTTCTTCCACTTCCAGTCAACAAGTGGACCCAGGTGGTCATCTAGCAAGCTGTTCAGCTCCCTTCTTTAACAATTCTTTAACAGTTCAGTCCTTTAACAGTTCACGCCCAATCCCCTCCGCCCCCGTTCCTGACAAAAAACACTAGCTCAAAATTCAAAAATCCAAAGAGTTTCTTTTTCTCCTATCTGTCAACAACCCCCTAGGCAAGTCTCTTGGAATGCAAATGCCCTAAGTATTCTAAAATCCTATATGGGACTAATCTTTTCAGAGCCTTTTTGCAGCAATAGTCTAAATTCATTTAAGGATCCAATTTTAATGGGTGAAGACAAGTGGACTTACAAGTGCTCTATTTTCATATTTCCTTAAAAATCATTCCTATCAATCATTTTATCAATAACAATAAGCAGAAAAAAATCAGTATAAACAAAGTAGAATCAGATCCTGAATGCTATTCTTAAAATAGTCACTTCAATCCGTTTCTCTCTTAGCTTAATCCTTATCTAGACCATTCTATTTATACAAAATATGGGATTAGGCCTATTCTATTTATAGAAAACATGGGATTAGGCCTTTGACAGCATTAAGCAAGAGCTAGTTTCTCTGTCAGCTATTTTGATCTTCTGCCAGCCATTTTCTCTAAGCAGTTCTGAGAAATTCAAAAGATCATTTTGTCCCCTGAGGTCAAAATATCACATTCATTTTCATCATTTCACACAGGAATAGTAAAAGACTACAATCAAACAAAATAATCAAAACTTCAACTTTCCGTATTCTTTCAAGAAAACCACCCAGTAAAGTGCATGAACATATCTGACCTCTGGCTAGCCAAAGAAGAAAATTGACCCTGAAGCAGAAGTCACACAAAGATCCACTCTCCATCTTTATGATATGTTTCTCTAGTACCCCACTCCAATGGTACCATAATGTGTTAGTCTGTGTGGACTAGAGTAACAAATCTAGGGAGACTCATACATGTATAAGAAAGGGCTTTATATACAAGAGCAATTTAATATTGAGAAAACACCCCAGCCCAGCCCAGTTTAAGTCCATAAATCTGATATTAGCCCATATGTCGATACTAATCTATAAATCCCTCTTTAGACTCGTGCAGCCATGCAATGACACTGAATGCAGGAAGCTCACAGGCCAGTGGGTGGAAAGTCCTGTGGTTCCAGTGGTGGTGGAACATCTCAGGATGGGCACGAGTCTCCACATGGCTCCTCTAGCTCCCAGACTCTGGCTGCCATCAGCATAGCTCCATGTGGCTTGTGAACAGGAATGTCTCACAGGGAATGAGCACATGTCTTGCTTCCAGCATGCTATTTAGCTCCTTTGCACCTCCAAATGAGGTCATCAAGCTGCAACCGGACAGGCAAATCTCCACCCCTTTACTCTTAAGTCTCAAATTGGCAATCCATTATGTAACTACCATACCCATATGCTTTCAGATGACCAGTTGAATAGTTCTACTCAGTCCTAGAGGTTGGACAATTGGTTTTATAGCAGTTAGCTTGGTTTGATATTTTTTAACTTGCTCCTTAGAAACCAAGGATGGCTAGAATACATCTCATTTACTTTACCCATGTTATCAGGAAGGACTAGTTCCTGTAGAAAGATATCATGCTTAGTAATGAAGATCAGTGGTAAAAAAGAAAGACGTTCAACAAGGTAGATCAACACAGATATTCTTTAAAAAATAATTATTTTACTTGTTTATTTTCAAATATCTACATATATATGCAGTAGATTAAGGGCCCTTAACATTTTTAATTTTTTTCTTTTAATCAGCTTTTTTGCATATAATTCACATATCAAACAATTCACAAAGTATGGTATGTGATCGTTCACATATCATATGATTCAATAGTTTTGTTACCTCAAGAAGAGTGGTACAGTCACCACGACCAGTTTTAGAACATTTTCTTCATTATTTGACCTGAGATTATTAACTCCTCATTTCCCACTAATCTCGCTGCCATAACCCCAGGAACCATTCATCCAGTTACCCTCTCTATAGATTTCTCTGTCCTGGATTTCATATGCAGTACACAAAAACATTAGAAGCAATAATAATAAAAACAATGTAAAACAGATAAAATCATCAATAGAAAATAAAGCAGAAATATTAAAAATTAGAACAAATTTACAATGGATTATAAGAGAAATCAAATGATAAGGTGCTAAATTGCAAAGTGAATATATCTGAAATAATCCACTTCCCAATGCCTTCTGCCTGATAGCAAGGCAAGTTACATGCCCAATACATGATCAGAGGGATCCACCACAGGCTTTATCCATGTATATACCCCTTCATCTAAGAGACAAGAGCTAAAATAAGGGTTCCTGGGTGGAGGTGGGGGGTTGGGGATGAGGGTTGGGTAATGGCAGTGGAGGGAGGTGGTGGTAGACTCCATACTATGAAGCACAAGAAGGAAGAAAATGTTTTGAAAATCATTAGGATGGCGATTGTCAACACTGATTGATAGGACTGAACTATTGAATGATATGATGCCTGCATTATGTCCTAATAAAGTGATTTGTGAAAAAATAAATAAATAAATAAATAAAACCACAGTCATTTTGACAACGGACTCAAACTTAGTATGATTGTGAGAATTAGGCAGAACTGGACAGTGTTTCATTCTGCTGTATGTAAGGAATCTCTGAGTTGAACTGACTCTATGATACCAAATAACAGTAAAAAGCCTATGAAAAACTTATTTAGGATTAAGTAGAAATCCTTCAATGTTGTGAGGAAAGTATTATCTGTCTCGTTCAATTCACCTGATGCCCTGAACTGTAAGTTTTCTTGCTTAACTTAGTATCTCATAAAGTACTATGCCAAATGCATTGTGTTTAGTAATAGCTTAGTGTAAACATATACTCAATGTAAATTGTTCAGATGTTAAGATAATGTCTCGTAAGCAAAAAATAATCCCACACTTACTCAGGCTATTGATCAGAATAAGATACAAGAGCTGGCACCATTGAAATGACCACTTTTTTCATGGACACATAGTCTTGAATATAAAGATTAAGCGCATAGTCAGGAGATATTGGGTGTGTCATAACTTTCCCATTTACTAATTATGTGTCTTGGGTAAATTATTTAATTTTCCCATGACTCAGTTTCCTCTTCCATAAAATACACCTAAAAAAAGCACATATATTTCACAGATTGTTATGAGAATTTGATGAGTTTGAGCACATTTAAAGTTTCAGAGAAGAAGCTACCACCTAGGTGGTACACCTCTACAGAAAATAAATCAAGTTATGAGGAACCCTGTGGTTGACAAAGAATACTGATAATGAGGGTACAAGAAAGGATTTTTTAAGACGTCCTGTCCGCATAGTGGCTACGCATCAAACAGCTGTCTGCATGACAGCAGCAGGCGCAAACCCCGAGGCACTCTGTGGCAGAAAGGTGAGGATTTCTATTCCCTTCAAGAGTTCCAGTTGGGGAAACCCACAGGGAAGTTGCAGCCTTTTCTCCAGGGTCACTATGCATCAGAATTGACTCAATGGTAGTGAGTGCTATCATTTTTACAATATATAATTGTTCTTTTCCTCTTCCCTATGAGGTGCAATCTAAATTCTGAAACCTCACTCTATAATCCTAGAAAATAATCCACTGAAGATTTTAACATCAATTTTCCTGAGAAGTTCCCCCAAAGTGAAATAAATTGTCACCAAAACAAAATGAAGAAGTTACATTTTTACCACTCTAGAAAAATTAATTATTCATAATGGGTAACCATCGGTTTTCAAGAGTTGTTTATTGAATAAGTAAGTGAAAAAGATACTGCTTTTCTGAAAATAATATGAATACTGTCATATGTTAATTACGAGTCTTTTAAAAAATCAGACTGTTCATATTCCTTGCTCCAACCAGATTTTCCTAGAGGTAATTGTTTACTAGAAATACAGAGTGAAATTAAGTTCTCATTCAACTCAATGCTGTTGAGCAGTTTCAGACTCATAGTTACCCAAAGGGCAAGGGAGAACTGCCCCTCTGGGTTTCCAAGACCTGACTCGACTGGAGTAGAAAGTGGCCTATTTCACCTGAGGAACTGTTGGTGATGTCAAACTGCTGACCATGGGGGTTAGCAGGCCAACCAGGAACCACTACACAACCAGGACTTCCTAACTAAATGATAGAAAGGGATGAAATTAAGTAACAACTGGGAATAGACCCACCAGTAACTCAACAAGAGAAAGGTGACAGTCTGCTTCCTCGAAGACTACTGCCTTGATAATCCTATTGGGAAGTTCTGCTCAGCCCAAAAGGGTTTGCTCGGTGTTGGAATAATTTGAAAGCAGTGGGGTTGATTTTAATGGTGGAAATTGGTTAAGAATTAGTGAACTACAAAATTATGTACCATATTTTTCGGGCCTTAAGACACACCTGACCATAAGACACCCCCAGTTTTTAGAGCAGAAAAACAAGGAAAAAATATTCTGAAACAAATACTACCAGTATACTAAAATGTTCTGGGGTTCCACACCTTCAGACCATAAGATGCACTCTCATTCCCCCCCCCCACGCTTTTGGGGGACAAAACTGTATCTTATGGTTCAAAAAATACCATATATCAATTTTTATTTCTTTACATTTGTTTCACATTAGCTATTGTGTCATTTTATGCATAACTGTGGAAATCTCAAGATTCTACATAGTACACAGATTTCAGAAGTCTAGCTGCTCAAACTGCAAAGCCACTGACAAGGAGCTACCAACCAGTTTCCCCATTTATAAGTCAAGTTATCAAACAAATAATCATCTTTGATTACAAAGAAGGTTTCCTTATTGGAAGGGATTAAATTAATTAGAATACATACCATAAAATATCACTAAATTTTACCTCACATCCAAACCTTAGTCCTCAAGACATATTCATGTTTTCCAAATGAAGAGTATTACTTTTAAAGTCTGTCTGAAGCTTAACATCAACAGAGGTTGCCACTATCAAAGGAGAATTTTTCTAAATGTACAAAACATCTTCCTAAAATAGTAAGAAGAGAGGGAAAGGCCAATATTTGAATTATTACTTCAACACTAAGTTGTTGAAGGGCTATTATCTGATTACCACATTTCTCTAAATCTCATTTCCCTTGAAAGGAGAATCATACCACTTCCCAATGATTAAATACAATAATGCAATGTAGTGTCTGGCTTTCATGGAAACAGCTGTTGATTTTATTCTTAGGTGGCTTCAAGATGGTTCCAAGTCCTGTTAACAATGACTATTACAATTTCCTGAATCAGCATCGCAGATTTAGGAAGTTCAAGGAAAATGTCCCACATTTCCACATAGGCACAGGAAGAAACACTTTATCCTCTCTGATCAAATCACTAACACCTACGGGGTCAAGAGGAGATCAGGGATACCAAGTAGCCTCCTGATCTCCATCTCTGCTTCTTTCCTTGGATGAGTGTGTCTAACCAACTCTTCCAAATAAGGCCACAGGAATGAAATCAATATTTACAGAGCCTCAGAACTGAAAGAGAATCTAAGATCTATTCAAAGATCATCCTAGAGGATGGCAGGAGCACACTTGAGCCATCCAAGGCAGATGGCTATCTCGTCCAACTTTTAAAGATCTCTAAGGATTGAACTTTCTTATATTCTTTGGTTACCTGTTTCAGTGTTTAATCCCTTCTTTATAGTTAAGTCCATTTTTATGACTAACTGAACTTTTTCTCTTGCTACAATTTTAAAATATTTCCTTTTATATGGTCTCCTGTGAACATAGAGAACATCTGTTCTGCATCTTCCATATAATAACCTTTCAAATACTTGAAGACAGTTAAATCACCCCTTAGCCTTTCCTTCTCCAACTTAAACAGTCCTGAGCCCACTGAGCCCACTCTTAGGAACAAGTCCCCATTCCTTACATCACCTTGCTGATCTTCGCTGGATCATCTCCAGAGTCTCCATATTCTTTGCCAAAAATAAAGACCAAAATCTAACACAGCAGTAATGCTAAATACAGCAAAAGGATTACTTTTCACTTCTGTATCCCTCACTTGATAAAGCATTCCAGGATTCTGGACTTTTTTTCTCTCAAAAAAATATATTGTTCTTCCTAAGGACTTTGCTTTGTAATTACCTATGCAATTACCTTGTTTCCCCCTTCTCTGTGACTTATATCAGATTTCAGGTGCTTCAACTAATTCCTCCCTGTCAGTAAAAAACCAAATATAGAAACATACATCTTCTGAACATATTTATACTTTATAGAAAAGCTAAAAGAGAAAAGCTGTGAAAACAAAGTCAAGATTCATGCAATCCATGAAAGAACCATTAACAATTACATCTTGATGACATCTTGGAAACATGACTTTCTTCAAGGCATATAAGTATGAGTCCACTTATGTTATATAGCATAACAAAATTTACGGGAATATCTTGCGAATAGTTCATCTAGCCAAACAACTAGAAGAAATCCATATGTGTGTCCATTCCAAAGATATGTGATCCAATGGAAAGGTGATTTGATGGAATATGGAAAATATCTGGCAATGCTGCGAACAACATATACAAGGAAAAATTTCTGAAAATTATTTTTTAAGTGACTGATACCATACATCAGCAAAGAACTGACAAATTCAAGCCAGATTCAGAAGAATATGTGGCATGTGGGATATCATGTCAGATGGCGCTTAGTAAAAGAGCACAAAATAAGAGAAAGATGCTTACCTCTGCTTTGTTGACTGGACAAAAACATTAATTGCGTGAACCATAGTAAATTTTGGATGAAATTGTGAAATATACAGATTACAGAGCACTTACTTGTCCCTTTGTATAAACTTACACAAATTGAAAAGAAGTGGTTCAACAAAAACAAGGGAATAATGTGTAATTTAAAATCAGGAGAGCTTGCATTGAAATTGTACTTTTTCATCATAATTATTCAGTCTGTAGACTGAAAATAATCCAAGAATCTGGACAATAAGAAGAATGCAGCAATGGGATGGAAGGAAAATTCCCTAACAGCCTATTAGATCCAAATGACACACTTTGTTCAAAGTGAAGATGATGAGAAAAAAATAAAACACTACTACCTCCTATGGGGTTTATACACCATAAATGAAAAATCCTCATAACTGGACCAATACATAACATTATGATAAACAGGAAAAATACTAAAGTTATCAAGGATTTCATTTTATTTTTATCAACAATAAACACCTATGGAAGCAGCAGCCAAGAAATCAAATTGTGTATTACCTTGGAAATATTCGTTGCAAAAGAACTTGTTAAAGTTTTAAAAATCAAAGATGTCACTTTGGAGATCAATGTGACCCTGAATCAAGCCTTGGTATTTTCAATTTGCTCTTATGTATACAAAAGCTAGACAATATATAAGGAAGGTTGTAGGAAAATCGGAACATTTCAACTATGATATTTGCAAACAATATTAAATATACTAAGAATTTCCAAAAGAACAAGTCTGTCTGGGAGGAAGTCCAGCCACAGCACTCCTTAGACGCAACAATAGTGAACATGGTGAGAGTTCATCTCACTTACTGAGGGCATGGAACAGGAAGCAACCATTCTCTGCTAAAAGACATCATGCTTATGAAGAAAATAATAAAAGGAAGGGGCTGGGGCCCGGTGGCTTAAGTGGTTGAGTGCAGGACTGCGGCCCGTGGGCTTGGCGGTTCAAATCCAGCAGAGGCTCTCATGAGTAGCACTGGGTAGCGCCCATGACCACCAGAGGCAGTGATGCCCACCAAAAAAAAAAAAAAGAATAAAAGAAAGGTTTTCAACATCCAAATCCATCACTATTAAGTCGATTCCAACTCATAGAAATGATTTAGGGCAGAAAAGAACCGCACCATAGGGTTCCTATGACTGTAAATATAAACAGAATCAGATTGCCCTACCTCTCTACTGAGCAACAGCTGATGCAGTCAAGCCTGGTGATTCTAATCACGGATCATTTGCTTAGCAGCTGATCACTGTGCCATTAGGGGAAAGTGACCAGATTTTAAACAGGACACCATTGACTGGGGGTGGGAGGGGGGGGTGGAGGTCTTGATTAAAAATTATATGGAGCAACAAAAATTTTCATAGAACGCAAAAATAGTACTATAATATATTGATTTTAATTTTAAAACACCTTAGGACATTGTTAAATTGTTAAAAAGGGGGATATCTGGTCACTTTACTAGGGCTTCTTGTTATGTAGATGGTCAACAAAAAAGAAGAAAATCAATGAGATGGGTTGGCATAATGGCTGCAACAGTGAACTCAGACAGCAACAACTATGAGGTGGCTTCAGTACCAACAATATTTTATTCTGTGATATATAAGGGCCTTGTGATTAAGAACTGACTTAACAGGATCCAACAACAATATTTCTGAAATTCCTAGAATTATCAATCACTCTAATTTATTTTGAAATATTTCATATAAAATTATGTGGTATTAGAAATTTTGAATCAGAAAATCATGATTTACTGTGTCGGAAATAACACCATCAAAAGGAATGGTCTGACAGTCACTGTCAAAAAGGGTATTTCAAAATAAATTCTGAAATAAAATGCTGTCTGATATGATTATATCTATCAACTTTCAAGGAGATCCAATCAAAACATGAATTATTCAAATGTATGCATCAACCACAGAAGCTACTGATAAAGAAATTGAAGAATTCTATCAACATGTTGAGTGATAATGATCAAATGTGCAATAAAAAAGCATGGATAGTTGTTGACCATGGAATAAAAAAAGATGGAAACAAAGAGGGAGGTGCAGTAGTTGGAACATGTCGAGTTGGTGATAGAAATGAAACTGGAGTTGAATGATGGAATTTTACATGAGAAATGGCCTCATTATAGCAATTTCCTTTTTTTCAACAATATAATAGGGAACTATCCATATGAACTTCTCCAGATGGAATACATAAATCAAATTGGCCACAACAGTGGGAAGACACAATAAGGAAATGCATTATCAGCAGCTAAAACCAGGCCAGGGGCTTACTGTGAAACAGACCATTAATTACTCATATGTAAATTCAGATAAAAACTGAAGAAAATTAAAACGCGTCCACAAGAGACAAAATAAGACCTGAGACCACCCACCTAAATTTCTTGGATATCTCAAGAACAGAGTTGATACATTCAACGCTAATGACAGAAGACCTGGTGAGCTATGAGAGGACATCAAGAAAAGCATACACACAAAAAGCAAAATATCCTTTAAAAGATAAAGAAAAAAGGTCAAAGTGGCCATCATAAAAGACTCTGAAATTTGCTTTTAATCATCCAGTAGCTAAAGAAATTGTAAGAAATGGAAGAAATGCTGAAGTCAAAGAGATGAACAGAAAATTTCAAAGGGCTGCTCAACAAGACAAAAAAGTTATTATAGTGAAATGTGCCGACCTACAATTATAATCATGTTCAGGACATCTTAAACTGAAAGAACTCAAGAAAAATTCAATCCTCAAGTTTCAATATTGATAAATTCTATGAGAAAAATATTAAATAATACAGGAAGGATCAAAAGATGATGATGGAAGACTTAAAGCATTTGCTGATGAAGATTAAGGAGTCAGGTCTTCAACATGAATTACAACTCAATGTAAAGAAAACCAAAATATTTACAACTGGACCAATAATTAAACTCACAATCAATGGAGAGCTGAAGCTGTCAAGGGCTTTAGCTTGAATCCGAAATCGATGCTCCTGGAAGCAATAGTCAAGAGATCAAGAGACCCATTGTATTAGGTATCTCCTTCATAAGACTTCCTTAGAGCATTGAAAATCATGGATGTTACTTTAAGGCAATGATTCTCAACCTCCCTAATGACGCCACCCTTTAATACAGTTCCTCATGCTGTGGTGACACCCAACCATAAAAGGATTTTTGTTGCTATTTCATACCTGTAATTTTGGTACTGTTAGGAATCAGGTGACCCCGGTGAAAGGGTTATTCGACCCTCGAAGAGGATGCAACCCATAGGTTGAGAACCACTGCTTTGTGCCTGTTCCAAGTCATAGTATTTTCCCTGTGGAAGTTGGACATTAAATAAGGAATTGTGTTTTCATCATGGTGCTGGCAAAGGACATTGGAAGTTCCATGGATTGCTAAAAGAACAAAGAATATTTTTTAGAAGAAGAATGGCCATGGTCTTCCTTAGAGGCAAGCATGGCAAGACTTTGTCTTACGAACTTTGGACATGTTGTCTGGATAGACCAGTCCCAGGAGAAGAACTTCATACTTACTAAAGTAAACGGGTAGAGAAAAAGAGGAAATGCCTCAATAAGATGGACTGACACAGTGCCTGCAACAATGGACTCAGGCACAGGAACAATTGTGAAGCTAGCACAAATTCAGGCAGTGTTGTTTTGTTGTACAAAGGATCACAATGGGTCAGAACCCACTTGATTACACTTAACTACAATAGCTAAAATCAGCTGAAATTTTTTTTTTGGGGGGGGGGGGGCATCACTGCCCTCAGGTGGTGGGAGTAGAAGGCCCAGCCTTTGCTCCATGGAGCTGGAATCGAACCTCCATCCCAGTGAGCTGCAGTCCCACGCACAACCACTATGCCACCTGGGCTCAGCCCAGCTTGATTTTTTTTATCCTATGCAATTTTATTTTGTGGAATTATCTATGACTTTGCATAGTCTCATTTCATGTACACCGTTACTTCCCTAATGGTTTTAAACTTCAATTGTTTTGATTTTACAATTCAGCACTTAACCACTTAAATGTTCAGGAATGCAGTGTAGTAATGATGAAATATGCAACTTTCCTCCAGTTCTCCCACCCACCATCATGATCCCAATTCTACCAGATAAATCCAGCTAGATCAGGGGATGTACACTGGAGTCAGAAACATGGGGAATTTAGGATAGGTGTTCCATAAGGTGTAGTGGTGGGAGTGGTGATACTGGGAGGATGGAGGGAGGGTGGAATAGAAAGGGGGAACCAATTTCAGGAATCTACATATAACCTGCTCTCTGGGGTACGGACAACAGAGGAGTGAGTGAAGGGACACATTGGACAGTGTATGATATGAAAAAGTAATAATTTATAAATTATTAAGGGTTGTTGTTGGAGGGAAGGGAAATATGGGGAGCTGGTGCTGGGGGCCTAAGTGGAGGGAGAATCTTTTGAGAGTATGATGGCAACAAGTGTGCAAATGTGGCCTGCATTCAATTGATGTTTGTATGGATCATGATGGGAGTTGTATGAACCCCCAATAACATGATTCATTTTTTAAAAAGGGAGGAGGAAAGAGGAGCTTATTTCAAGTGGAAAATATTTGGAAATGAATATGGCAACATATGTACAAATATACTTAATACAAGTGATGTTATAAGAGCTGTAAGATTCCCTCAATAAAATCATTGAGAAAGAAATGTTTAGGAATGCTGACAGTAAAAGATGGCAAAAGAAAAGTGTTGTGGTTGTTTAAAAGGAAAAAAAAGTACATATTTTCACTTTAGATATGTAATTTTTAAATTGTAGGAAATTTGTATCCCAATTCTTACCATTTTTCTAAGAGCCCTTTCTAGATGTCTGACACTTCTAGCTCTTCCCTCAAATGGCAGGACACAACCAAGAGAATGCGTGCAGAGTAGACTGATGCTCGCCTCTGCCTATGCAGCAGCAAATGCAAATGTGGAACATACTCTGTAGCTACCTCTTGGTTAAACTAACTTTACATTTTAACTGTCAGAAGATGCCTTGGAGAAAATTACTAGACAAATTATCAAGTGGGAGAAGCTATTTGAAGCATATATGTTGCTGCTGCTGCTGCCAAGTGTCATTGAGTAGGCTCCAACCTGTAGTGCACAAATGTAGTGCACGACAGAATGAAACACTGCATGGTCCACCACTTGTCTGTCAGTTTGTCGTACTGTGGTGTGTTGCTGTGATGCCGGAATTTCAAGTGCCAGCAGGGTGACCAAAGTAAACATGCGTCAGCAAACTTCCAGACAAAGAGTAGACAATGATGGAGGACACAGCTCCCCACTTCAGAGGAAGAAGGCATGATGTGAAACCTTATCTTTTTTATGGTATTCTAATTTTCCATTGAACTTCTACTTTACCAAGCATGATGTTCTCTTACAGGGGATAGTCTCTCCTGATAATGTGCCCAAAGTAGGTGAGAAGAACTCTCATCATCCCGCTACAATGAAACATTCTGGTTGCACTTCATTTAAGATATCTCTATGCAGTTTTCTAGCAGTCCATGGTAGTTTTGGTATTCCTTGCCAACACTACAATTCAAATACATCCATTCTTCTGTATTCTTCTTCATTGATTGTCAAGCTTTCACATGCATTTGAGGAAATTGAAAATGCTATGACTTACATCAGATACACCTCAATCCTCATACAACTTTGCTCTAACACTCTGAAGTGGTCTTATACAGGAGATTTGCCCAATGCAATACATTGGTTGATTTCTTGACTGTCGCTACCATGAGCATCAATTGTGAATGTAAGCAAGATAAACTGTTTAGCAACTTGAATTCATTTGCCATTATGTCTCTTGGCCCAGATGTAAGAATTTTTGTTTTCTATACTTTTCTTAGATTTGTTCAGCATACACTTTGATAAGTATGGTGAAAGAGACAGGCCTGACACATACCTTTCCCGATAATGAACCATGCAATGATTGCTTTTCCAGATGAGCACAATGAAATGTTTTTGAATTTCCAGTTTGAGAATTTTATTGACAGTCTGTTATGATCCATACAGTCCAATGTCTTCACATTGTCAATAACATGCAAATATATTTCTGATTTTCCCTGCTTTCATCCAAAATCTATCTTTCATAGCAGTCATATCCCTTGTGCCATGTCTTCTGAATTCACCTTGAATTTCTGGCAGCTCCCTTTTGACATACTGTTATAACCATTATTGAACGATCTTCAGCAAAATTTTACTTGCATATGATATTAATGAAATTGTTTGGTAATTATCTAATTCTGTTGAGTTATGTTTCTTTGGAATGGGCACAAATATGGATATCTTCCAGTTGATTGGCCAGGTAACTGTTTCCTGAATTTCTTGACAAGAATTTATCCTCTCGTTGAAATATTCCAATTGGTATTCAACTAATTCCTGGAACTTCATGTTTCCCAAACACTCAGTAAAGTTTATTCAGTACCATCAGGTCTTGATCATATGCTACCTCTTGAAATGATTAAATGTCAACCAGTTCTTTTTGGTAAATGACACTTTGTAATCCTTCCATCTTCTTTTGATGCTTCTTGGACCATGCAATATTCTTAATACAAAATACAGTAATTCAACTCTAGGCTTGAATGTTTGCCCATTCTTTCAGCTTGAGAAATTCTGGACTTCATTCTTCATTTCTGGCTTTCTAAGACCAGGTGTTTGCACATTTCATTATAATTGGCTTTCTCATGCTGCTTTTTGAAATCTTCTGTTCATTTCTTTTATCTCATCATTTCTTACATTTAGTTTAGCTATGATCAAGTTTCAGAAAGTATTCTAAAACACATGACTAGCCCCACTATGAGTTGCAACACCCACACTCACCCATAGCCCTGCGGGGGACAGCACTGAAGATTTGTACCAGAGTTGTCCCCACCACATGGGGGAAAGCACTGGGGGTGTGCAAGAGAACACCAAGAGGAGCAAATCAAGGAACTCCAAGGAGAGAACTAAAAATGGACTTTGGGACCAGGCATGACACCCCATCAAACCAGACTAGAAGACACTCTTAAAGACCTTGAACTATTTCCAGCCTTTTCTCTTTTTTTTTCTGTTTGTTTTTGCTTTTGATTTTGTTTGTCATTAGTTTGGTCTTTTGTTGCTGTTGTTTTGTTTTTTGTGTTGCTTTGTTTGGCACTGCCTTGTTTTTGTGTGCATATTATTACTTTTGCAGGTCTATTTAGATAAGATAGGCAGGATAAACAATGTGGAGAAGAAAACAATTGGACCAATGGTTGCAGGGGGACATGGGGGAGAGGAAGTGGTGCTAACCAACCCAGGAACAAGGAAACAATAAGTGATTCAAAACCAGTGGCAAGGAGGGTGTGAGAGGCCTACTAGGGGCTGATCAAGATCAATGTAACTAACAGGAATTACTGAAACCCAATTGAAGGCTGAGCATGATAGTGGGACAAGAGGAAGGTAAAAGGAAATAGAGGAAAGAACTAGGAGACAAAGGACATTTACAAAAGCCTAAATACGAGCATATATAAATATATTTATATAGGATGATGGTAAAATAGATCTATGTGCATATGTTTATAGGTTTAAAATTAAGATAGGAGATGGACATTGAGCCTCTACTCAAGTACTCCCTTTATACAAGAATACTTTGTTTTATTAAGCTCACATTCCATGATTGTGGCAATCATGTACTTATGTTAATTTTATGATTGAAATGTAGGGGTGGAGTCTAGTCTGTTAATCTGGAGATAGCCATTGGGTAGCTAATGAGGCCTCTATGTGGGCATGGCTTTCTCCTGAGACTTCTGGGAAATCTTGCAATATTTCCCTTGTGAAGATGAGAAGCTATCTTCCCCAGTTGCTGGGAGTTAGTCTCATAGGCGATGAGTCATGGAAAAGATAAGATGGCAGCGTGTGAGAAGCTGGAGGAGTGGGCGGAGAGACCACATGGCTTTGCCCTGATGGAGGCAGACCTCTGAAGCTGGATCGGCATGCTATTGATGGACCCTGAGCCCTGGAAGTGAGGAGCCATGGGGAGACCCCTGCTAGTGCCTGTGACTTCATGAGTCGGAAGGAGACTTTGTAGACTGATTTCAGGCATATGGGTTAATATCGGACTTATGACTTTGTACTGGACTGGATTGGGATGCCTTCTTAGTGTCACATTCCTTTTGTATATAAATCCTTTCCTTATATCCATATGCATTTCTATGAAATTTGTTCCTCTAGTCTACCCGGACTGACACAATGATGTTTACCTTCCCGATATGATCGCAGAAGAATAATGTGTACATAAGCAACAGTGGTGAAGAAAGCTGATGGAACCTGGCTATCGAGAGATATAGCAGCTGGGGTCTTAAAAGCTTGAAAGTAAACAACAGTCACCTAGCCCAGTAGCAACAAAGCCCACATAGAAGAAGCATACCTGTCTGTGAGCATGAGGTTATCGAAGGGATCAGGTATCAGGCATCAAAGAACAAAAACCATCTCATTGTGAATGAGGGGAAGTGCAGATTGGAGACCCAGGGCTCATCTGTATGTAACTGGACACCCCTTGACAGAGGGGTCACGGGGAGGAGATGAGCCAGTCAGGGTGCAGTGTAGCATCAATGAAACACACAACTTTCCTCTAGTTCTTAAGTGCTTCCTCCCCCACCCCTCCCTGTCATGATTACAAATCTACCTTACAAATCTAGACTGAAGGAGGTGAACTGGTACAGATAGTAACTGGAAACACAGAGAATCCAAGACAGATGATCAATTCAGGACCATTACTGAGAGTGGCCATACTGGGAGGGTGGAGGGAAGGTAGGGTTAGAAAGGGGAACCAGTTATAAGGAGCTACATATAATCTCCTCCCTGGGGGATAAACAACAGAAAAGTGGGTGAAGGGAGAATCAGGCAGTGTCAGATATGATAAAATAATAACAATTTATAAATTATCAAGGGTTCATGAAGGAGGGGAGAGTGGAGAGAGAGGAATAAAATGAGGAGCTGATGTCAAGGGTTCAAATAGAAAGCAAATGTTTCAAGAATGATAACAGCAAATGTACAAATGTGCTTGACACAATGAATGTACATATGGATTCTGATAAAAGTTGTATGATTAAATATTTTTTAAATAGAGGATTTTTTTTAATTAAATAATTTTTTTTAACTAAAATGATTTTTTTTAAAAAGAAAATGCTATAGCATGGGTCAAATGCAGCTTAGGCCTCAAAGTGACATCCTTACTCTTCAACCCTCTAAATATATATATATATAGCACTGTCCTCTGGTGGAAGTGGGAGGCCCAGACTTGCTCTTGGAGGGCTGCTGTTGGATTTCAACCACCAAGCCAGTGGCCGCAGTCCCGCACTCAACCACTATGCCACCGGGGCTCAGCCCTTTAAACAGTTCTTGTGCAGTAGATTTACCCAATGCAATGTATTCTTTGATCGCTTAACTACTACTTCCAAGAGCATCGATTGTGTATCCAAGCAAGATAAAATCCTTGACAATTCCTTCTTTTCTGGTAGGTATATTACCTACTTTCATCCAGATAGAGGGGTTTTGTTTTCTTTACATTGAGTTGTAATACATACTTAAGACATCAACCCTTGATTTACATCAACAAGTGCTTCAAGTTCTCAATTTTAGCAAGCAAGATTGCAACATCTACATAACAAAGGTTACTAATAAGCTTTCCTCCAATCTTGATGCCCCATTCATCTTCTTCATCCAGTGCAGCTACTCAGATTATTTGCTCCACCTACAGATTGAAAAAGTATGGTGAAAGACTAAAACCCTGACACATACCTTTCCTAACTTTCAAGGAACACTTTTCTTGATTTCCTGTCCTTAGTCTGAAAGCTCTGCTGAAATCTGTTCACCATGGGTAATCCTGATGGTATTTGGAATGTCAGTGATAATTTCTGGTGTTATAGCAACACTCAAGCTATCACAATACAGCAAACTTAAAGACAAGTGGTGATGCTAGTGCAGTTATAATAAAAATAACACCCATAATACCATAGTGTTAGATGAGCTAATTAAAGGATATCAGTTGCTATCATTAATATGGTAGTTATATAGACATTTGTCAATTTGAGGATTAAGAATGAAGGAGGGGGGAGTCTAGTCTGTCAGTCAGATAATAGCCAACAAGGTCTCTGTGTAGGCATGGCCTTTTCTTGAGAATTCGGAAAATTGGTATTTTCTTCTTTAGAGGCAGGAGACACCTCTCTGGATTCACCCCCTGAGAAACACTCTATTGACAAGGCTGACTCTCTGTGAGACATTGATGAGGAGAAGCCATATGAACCTACTCAGATGCAACCAGAATCCTGAACCTGAAGAAGCCATATGGGGACCTCTGCCAGTGGTGAAATGCTTACAACGCCACTGGATCCAAAGGACTTTCTACCTACTGAACTGTAATCATTTTGCATTCAACAGCAATGCATGTGTTTTCTGAGTCAAAAGAAGACGTTATAGATTGGTATCAGACATATAGGCTAATATTGCACTTATGGACTTGATCTAGACTGGGCTCGGATGTTTTCTCAATATTCAACTGTTCTTGTATATAAACCTCTTTCTTATACACATGAGTTTCAATGGATTTTTTTCTCTAGTCTACCCAAACTAACACAATTAATAAGTATTGTCAAGTTATCTAATAACTATATGCAAGGTTATATGTAATTCTTTTGTAGGAGCTACAAAAGAGGCTCTCAATGAGTAACAATGAAATTATATAATCAATTAAAGCTGGTGCAATTTAAAATCAATTTTGATTACAATGATGATGGACACAATGAAACAGTGCTACTAATTGTGACATATGCAGAAGATCTTTAATATATAATATGACAACCTATGTCTTCATGAATTTTCATGTTTTATTAACGTACTGTTTCTCTTCCTTTATTCTTTTTTAAAATTAAGCAATTATGGAAAAGCTTATTGGGACACACAAAATGCATTCTTAGATGAAGTAGGTCATTCAAGGGATTAGGCTGTATTCAAAGCCTTAACAAGAGTTTTATTATTATTCTCATTTTACATGGTGAAAGTAAAAAGCATATAACATCTCTAAAAATCGATATTTAAAATGTCAAGAATAAACAAGGTTTTTTGTCATGGCTAAATAGAACAGTGTTGGAGTTTTGCAATGCCAACCAAGGAGCTTCTTAGGCTCAACTTGACACTCTTAATTCCCAAGAGTACCAAGGGCTACACTTGGCATTCGGTTACTCAGAAGAGGGAAACTGCAGTACTACAAGAGAGGTGGCAAGTGTTCCTTCTAAGCAGTTCTTACAGCTCATGCAAAAGGAAATAACAGGGCAGGTGCTGCATACAGGCAGGTTCAGAAGTGCATGTCCCACAAGAATCTATACCTCTTGAAGCAACCCTACCGTAAACTTCTAGGATTCCCCAAGGAATATGTCAGTTACATTAGTAACCAGACTCAGGGAAGATGAAGCTTCCTATTTGATATTTACAATTCTTTCAGCTAGTTGCAATTTACCATCAGGGAACATTCCCCCTCTTAAGTAATTGTGCCTGCCAAGATACTTGACATATCACATCTGGCTCTTAAGGAAGCAGACTGAACTACAGAGATAACTAAAGGTAAAATTCATATGCAAAAGGGAAAAGGCCGGGTTGAGCCCCAGTGGCATAATGGTTGTGTGCAGGACTGCGGCCCACTGGATTGGCGGTTCAAATCCACCAGCAACTCTCCAAGGAGCAAAGCTGGGCCTCCTCCTCCCACCAGAGTGCAGTGATGCGCGCCCCCCCCAAAAAAAGACCTTACAAGTAGTTGAGAAGAAAGATATTCCATTTATCATCCATCTATGAAAACAAAACAGCATCATATAATAAAGCCGAGCAGTATTGTAGCAAGTGACTGAGTGGCTGAGTTCCATCTGGGGAGATCTCTATTGAAATGGAATGTTTAAACTGAGATCATAATCACAAGACAGAGTCAGTCAAACAAGAATCTATTAGACAAAAGAGTTTTCAAGCAGAAAGAACAGTCCAAGCAAAGAGTCTTTCTCAGAAGTATCCTTACCACTGACAAAGAAGTAAAGTCAAAACTATCAGCTAATATGAAAATGAAAGCGGGAAAGAATTAAAAACAGCATAATAAATTTAAGCCTATGGATAACAACCATGGAATCCATAAACAAATTACTTCCCCTCTTCCAGTCTTTTTGCTTGGAGATTATTAACTTGTTATAAAAGGCAGCAACTCCTATTAAAAGGAAGTGTTTTGTAACACCTATGTAAACAAATAGTATTTATTTACTGCTGTGAACTTTCCCAAAATATTTTAAAAGCACAGAGGGGGGAAAAAAGCTATCCTTATTTATTCTTGAGAAAGTTTGTTATCACTGTCCAAATCCAGGTGCAAAAACATTTTTTGCTCATGTTAAAAATTCACTACTTAGAGAGAAAAGCTACCCAAACACACCTGCACCTTTTCAAAACTGATTTAATGTTGTGTTAGAGTAAACATATTAAGGACATGAATGTTTAGTCATCAAAAAGCAGCATTGCACAACCTTTTGCTTAGAGTAAATGAAACAAGCTACTTGGATTCTGATAAAGCTAAACCTTTTATTGCATGATGCCCTGTTCCAGACCTAATATAATCAAGTAATATTAGATGCTTATGATGTGAACCTAGTTTGGACTTCATTATATGATTGAGATATGGTTGATAAGCTGATGCAGTCTGCAAATACAGTAACTAATGCCATGTTTCATTATATGAAGCTGGGAGCGTAGCAATTAGTAAGCTAGGGCTTTACACAGAATGCTTAGGTTCCATCCTACTCCTTTCCCTAATTGTAAACATATGATATAGACTCTTTGTACAACAGCTTCCCCATCTGTAAAATAGGGATAAAACACACATGGAGGCAGGTGTTTCTGAATATTAATCAAAATTTTTTTAATTTAAAATGTTCAGGATAGTGCCTGATACATATTAGCAAATGATGGCTATAATACTAATAATCATACTCTCACTCAAAGAAATAGACTATGAAATACTGCACAAAATCTGTGCTTTTAAGAAAGTGTATATATATCTAACTACATACATGACAGCCAATGAACACAGAAAGACTAGATAAGTTTTAAAAAAACCACAAATTTTAAAAGGTATAACATTATAATAAAATTTAGTTGAAAATATAGACACTAAATTTCAATTTAAAGTCTACTATTTAAAGTGGTCATTTATTTTAGTGATCTATCAGATACACTTTTATTCTCATGAAAAAAGAAAACAAATAAAAACATTGATTTAAAACCACACAGAGGGGGCTGAGCCCCAGTGACATAGTGGTTGAGTGCGGGACTGCAGCCCCACTGGTTTGGCAGTTCAAATCCAGCAGCAGCTCTCCAGGAGCAAGGCGGGGACTCCTACTCCCACCAGAGGGCAGTGATGCCAAAAAAATAAAAATAATAATAAAAATAAAACCACAGAGAGGGTAAGTGAAAAAGTATAACTATGAATTTTGAGTCATACATACATGGAATTATTCTAAACAAAACATGTTTAGTCACGTTTGCAATTAGTGGATAGCTGTGGATAAGTTTTCACAGCTATCTGGATACACAGGGGGAAGGAGAGTCCAATTCCACATCTGCTCAAGGATCATTGCTTTTAGACTGTCAGACAACCTCCATCATCCAGCCTTCTCTATCCTCTTCTGACACCAACTACCCTCCCATGGTGCTCTACTTCTCTGCTTGGTTTGATAATCTGTTGCTACAGCCATACAGAACTCAAAATAGCACCCACAATTATAGTTTATTAGGGAAGTTAAAAGGGTCCAAGTCAGGATCAGAAAGCATTCATTACGTGGTTACTTATTTTGTTCGTAGCACCTCCAATCCTGGCAGACACATTTCTTTCTGGTACTTGACCCCTCAGACATACAGTCACTGAGTCTCTGTAATACAAAGTTCTTTTAGCATTGATAATTCCCCCAAGGCACCTTGTTCTGCAAACCTGCCTCCTTCCCTAAAGTTCTGAGCATTACTCCTTCCGTGAGCTAGGAAACCCATAACTCTTATCTCATGATCCCCACACAGTCCGCCTGCACAGTCTCATAGTCTGGGGATGCAGTTCTTCCGCTGTCTCTCCACTTGAGAGGTCGGTTCTCACACATGCTCCACACGAGGTCCTTCTTTCTTGATGGTAGTGGGAGTCCCTCTCTACCTCCTTCTGAGGTGACTCCCTGCTATACCCAGAGGAAAGGCAAAACTGGCAAATCTGCTCTTTAGAGTCCTCCATATCTCATTTGCATGTTCTAACCCAGTCACTTGGTGGGAATCACAGAGACTATGAAGAGAAGAGCCATATCAAGTAATGTCATTTCACTGCAGGTGACCTTCAGAAACAGGACACCTTTGTGTGATGGGATAGAAATGATTCTGAACTTAAAGCTAATGTCATTTTAAAAACAAATGCAAGTGGATGTCTTCCCAAATTATTTATCTTTGCAACAAATTTGTTGGGATTCTGTCCCTTGCAAAGCAACTTTTAGTTGGACCCACAGTCCTAAGAAAAGTCAGAAAAAACTTCAAAATTGACCCAAAAGAGAGAAGTCCATGACCCTCTAAAAGTGAACAAACAGAAGCTGAAATGAAGACTCTGGTGGACAAAGACCATAGAATCACCATTGACACGACAGGTACTGAAGTTGGGGCCACATATGATTCACTTTTTTCAACTTTAAACAAAATCTTTTAGAGAATAAATTGTAACTTGGGGCAAGTCTTCGATTTACTCAGAGAACAAGATCCCATCAAAATATGAGGGTTTGATTGTTCATTTGTGATGAACTTGTCACTCAAAACTCTAAGTCTATTTCAGTGGGGTTTTTTAGGGATCCACTGGGCTACTTAAATTCAAGACAGAAGGTTGTGGGGAGGGCATTTATAGTATACACAAGGGGTAAACCTTGATAGGTTTTCTCAAAAGGCAATGGCAATCATGTGGACTTAGTAAAAGGAAATGTTAGAAAACTGAAAACTGCAATGGCAAAGAAAAAGTCAAGAAAGTTGTGTGTGGGGACAGGGGGGTTGTTTTTCTCATCACAACAATGAACATGCTTATTTTTGAGAGTGGTAAAGGCTAACCCAAGACAGTTTCATTAGGAAATTTACCCTATTCACATTATACCTCAGATAATAACAGTCCAAACTCCTTTTTGCTCCCGAAATTCAAAAGACATTTAAAATCACCATTGAAATTAACACAATTTGAGGGTGTGTTAATTCCTTGGGAATGGTGAAACTGCCTTTTTTTTAACCATTTTATTGAGGTGTTACAAATATTATAACAATCTATAAATCAGTTAATCCAGGGAACTTGTACAGATGCTACCATAACATTTTCTTTCTACTTGAACCCCTACGTATCACCTCTTTATACTCTCCCTCTCTCACCTTACCACCCTCATGAACCCTTGATAAATTTTATATTTTTTCATATCTTACATCTTCCAATGTATCCCTTCACCCACAGTCCTGCTATTTGTTCCCATGGGGGGGAGTTATACATCTATCATTGTTAACAATTCCGCTTCCCTCCTCTCTCCCCTCTCTTTCAGGACCCACATGGAATCATTACTCCCATTACTGTTTCTTTTTTTTTTTTTAATTTTTAAATCATTTTATTGGGGGCTCAGACATCATTTTTCACAATATATAAATAAGCATACTGTGTCAAGCACCCTCACATGTCTACTTCTATTATTGTTCTCCAATCGTCTGCCTTTTCCTTTAAGCCCCTAGTATCGGTTTTTCCATTCCTTCCCCTCTTTCCCTGGCCTCTCCTCCCCACCAACCCTCAATACTTTATACATTGTTATTGTTCTGTCATATCTTACACTGCCTGACCTCTCCCCCAACCCACTCCTTTGATGCCCGTCCTTCAAATAGGAGCTTGTGTGTATATCCTTGCTGTTGGTCCCATCCCCATTACTATTTCTTAGTGGTTTATCTATCTAGGCTCCATCTGTATCAATATATGTATATATTGCTGGTCTAGCAAGATATGTAAGGTTGAACTGGGACACATGGAAGGGATAATTTACCCAGGATGCAGTGTAACACCAACAAAACTCCCCCCTCCATAATGCCCCTAGTTCGGCCTCAAAATTGCTATTTTATCAAGGTGTGAAATGAAGGCAGCAGAAAGATGAGCACCACATCCAGAAGTGTATAGACATAGCTTCACATTTTTTAATCAAGATTTTCATGATTCTATAGAAATAATTTCTGACATACCCCTGTATATCAATTTCTTTATGTTAGAGAATTTCAAAAAATGCTCTCCAGATTTAAGTAAAGAAAAAATTTAGAACCACACTAAAGAGGTCATTTAAAATTATTGTCTTAGTTACCTAGTGAAGCTATAACAGGTAGAATGCAAGCAGAAGGCTTTAAAGAAAAGAAATCTATTTTTTCAGTTTAAGATGCCCTGGTAGAGCAGTGGTTACGTATAATGGAGGGTCAGTTGGCCAATAACACTAGCAACTCTGTAGGAGTTAAGATGGAGCAGAATGCTTTTGTAAAAGTGCACCACTTTGAAATACCTGTGGGGCAATTCTCCTCCATTCTATAAAGTCAACCTGAGTCAGAACTGTTGGGTCTTCTAGGCACAATGGTGGTATAGTGTGTTACATGTTGGGCTGCTAACTTCAAGGTCAGCAGTTCAAAGCCATCATATGCTCTGGAGCAGAAATATAGGGAAATGTCCTTTCCCTTCCTATTTCCCATCCCTTACTCCTGCATTCCCTACATAACACTTTGTACCATTTATTATCATTATATATCCACTCCTCCTGTGTTTCACAGCTGGAAAAGCCCACAGAAAACAATGACAAGCAAATTGCACTAAGGTGATGAGGAAAAGATCCTATTAGCATAAGGACAAATAATGTGTCAGTGGGAGAAGACCCTCTGCCCCCATCACCATTCAAAAAAACAAGGGAAAAAAATTCTGTCATGGAATACCTAAGATATGTTTGCACCCAGTACTAATTCAGGTCATGCCCATAGGGATATCGACTGGCCAAGTAGTTAGTTCAACCCAGCATAATCAAGATTACAATTGTCTCTGTCTGTGAATAGGGTTTCTCAGGACAATTCATGTCATTGAGAGCCTTCCTCCCTTGCACTGTTCCTCTATTCTACCAAATATAATGTCCTTCTCCAGGGACTGGTCTCTGACGACAGCATGTCCAAAGTATTTAAGATGAAGTCTTGCCATCCTTGCATCTAAGGAGCATTCTGGTTGCACTACTTCCAAAACAAATTTGCTTGTGCTTTTACCAGTCCATGGTACTTGCAGTGTTCTTGTCCAGCTTTACATCAATTCCTTATTCAATGTCCAACTTTCATATGCCCATGAGGAAATTGAAAATACCCTGGCCTAGGTCAGGCACACCTTTGTCCTGAAAGTATCATCCTTGCTCTTCAATACTTTGACGAGGTCTCATTCAGGAGATTTTCTGAATATGAAGAATTCTTCTCTCTGCTGACTGTTGCTTCCACAAACATTGATTGTGGATCCAAGCAAGACAGAATCCTTGACAACTCGGATCTTTTCTCCATTTTTTCATAACCTTATTTGCTGGTCTAGGTTTGAGGATTTTGGTCTTCTTTATATTGAGTTGTAATCCATACTGAAGGCTGCAATCATTGATCTTCATCAGCAAAGTCCTTCAAGTCCTTTTCATTTTCAGCAAGCAAGGTAATGCTACCTATATATCTCAGGTTGTTAAGCCTTCCTCCAGCCCACATGCCACATTCTTCTTCATATAAGGCAGTTTCTTTAATGATTTTCTCAGCATACAGATTTAATAAATATGGTGAGAGGATACAACCCTGGTGCACACTTTCCCTGAATTCTGAACCATGCAGTAGTCACTTGTTACGTTCTCATCAAGTACCGTTTGATCTATGTATAAGTTCCATATGAGCACAAGGAAATGTTCTGGAATTCTCATTCTTCTCAAGGTTACCCACAGTTTGTTTTGATTCACACAGTTGAAAAATCTGGGATAATTAATGAAACACAAGTAAGTGTCTCTGGTAGTTACATAAGCTCTTATCAACTTGAGTGAAGGGGTGGAGTCTAGCCTGTCAATCAGCTCACAGCCTGGTGCCTCCTTGTAGGTGTGGCGTTATCATGAGGATTCTGGGAACTTCCTCTCTTCCTCCCTGAAGATGGGACACAGACACACACACACACACACACACACACTGCTTCACCTTACTACTGAGGAGACATGCTCAGGATCTGGAGGAGCCACACAGAGATGCTTCCACCACCACTTGATCCACAAGACTTTTCATCCACCTGCCTGTGATCTTCCTGCTTTCAGCATCTTTGCATGTGCTGTGTGAGTCTAAAGAATTTATGGACTAGTACTGAACATGTGGACTAATATCAGACTTATGGACTTGATCTAGACTGTATTGGGATCTTTTCTCAATATACTATTGTTCTTTGATATAAAGCTCTCTCTTACACATCTATGTGTAAGTTTGTTTCTGTAGTCTGCCTGGTCTAACACAGTATCTTTCTGATATTCTGTTTTGAGCCAAGACTCATGGAACATCAGCAATGATAACCCTTGTTCTAAGTCCTCTTCTGAATCCTTCCTGAACCTCTGATATCTCCCTCTAAATGTAGTGCTGTAACTGTTGTTGGATGATCTTCAGCAAAATTTTGCCTGCATGTAGTATCAATGATTTTATTCTCTGATTTGGGTCAGCTTTCTTTGGAATGGATATATATGTGGATCTCTTCTGGTCATGGCCAAGTAGCTGTCTTCCAAATTTCCTGGCACCATTTAGTGTTTCCAGTGCTTCATCAGCCTATTGAAACATTTCTAATGAGATTCCATAAATCTAGAGGCTTTTGGGGGGAGGTGGGGTTAGTGCTTTCAGTGCATCTAGAACTGAAAGAACTTCCGCCTCACTGATTCTTGCTCATACATTACCTCTTGACATGGTTGAATCTCCACCAATTCATTTTGGTAAAGTGACTCTATAAATTCTTTCCATCTTCTTTTGATACTTCCTGCATCATTCAGTGTTCTGCCCATAGACTCTTTCAATACTGCAATTTGAAGTTTGACTATTTTCTTGGATTCTTTTAGTTAAAGATATGCTGAATATGTTCCTCCTTTTTGGCTTTACAATTCTACATATTTCATTGTCTCCTTGAGCTGCCCCTTGAATTTTTCTATTTAGCTGTTTGACTTCATCATTTGTTAGATTATATTAAATTATTTGACGTGTCTCTTTAAGTGTTAAAATTAAAAGTAAAGAAGGTCCTATCTGATCTCTTCTGCCTTCCTGATTGCTTCCCCCTCCATCCTTCCTTACCCTATTCTGAAACCAAACATTCCTCCCACAGCACTCTACATTGGTGGTAGATTCCATCACTTTTTGCAGTGACCACAAAGAACTCACAGACAAGACTCACAATTAAGGAGACTTAGTAGAGAAGTTAACACAAACCAGGTTACCACAAGCCAAGATCAATAAACATTAAGGATAGTCAACACATCTCAGCCAGCAGCCAAGTCTCTCTCTTTAGTTCCCAGTCTCTCAACCATGAGTCCCTTCACATGTGTCTCTATGAATTAGGAATCAGCCCACTGCTTTGCCTCACAAGTTCAGGTTCAAGGCTGTTCCTCTGGTCTGTCTCACGTGGTCTTCTTTTCTCTGCTTCTGGTGTCTATGTTTTCTTCCTCCACTGATTCAGATAGAGATTTTAAATGTGCTTCACTTCCAACAGTCTTAGGATTTCTTTCTCTGTTGCTTCCAAGACAATTTATCCAGGAGGTGGGTAAATAAAATTGATCAATCCCTTATTTTAGTGTTAAACCCTATTTGCATAGTCCCACCCTTTCATTTGGTAGGAGTCATAGAGATACCACATTTATCTACTCAATATTATAGACTAATCACTCCTACCTAATATAACAGGGACAAAGAACTTTTCTTTTCAGGGATGATGATATTGAAAAGTCTTTTTGGGGTTATGAGCTGCTTTCTATACAAACCGATGCTGTGGGAAAGCTTGCTTTCTGGATTTGGACATCTGGCTTGGTGAGTTCAGTTCTTTGATCCAATGGTTTTTTACATTGAATGTTAACTGGACTGCAATCAACGGACTGCAATCTGACCTACCATCATTTGATAATCCTGGAACTCTGAGGGAAGCATAGCGAAGTTGATTAAGTATAATTAAGAGGAGAAACTGAATAAAAGTGGTCGGAGACAAAGGGACTGGATAGATTTTGAACTTTCCCAAGCAGTGTTCTACAAAGACAGGGACCTGATAACTAGCTCTGCCAAACATCCACCCTGGAGGCTAGTGACCAAAAAGGTATAATCATCTCCTTGTTCCCCACACCATCTTCATGACCATCCTCTACCTTCTCCCACCAGGAGGCTGATGACATGCCCAATGAGATTGGGCACTGAATTGCACACAACCAGTCACATCTGGAGGCCTGTACTGTGTTTCCCAAGACCAGCAGAATTTGTTGTGCTATATGGGTGGTCTGCCCCTAGCCATTATGCCTGGGTGTCCATGGACTCCCTCCAGAACTAGCCACTATGCCCCAGCTGCCCTCAGGAACCATAGAACTCTTTCTGGGAACAGGCATCCTGATCCCACACACTCTGTGCTGCCATTAACTCCCTGCAGATCAGGTGCCCTGACCTCAAACTTACATCAGCTCCTTCCAGGATCAGGCATCCTGAACTCACACTCTCCCCTGTGACCTTCCTGGTTAGCAAAAGGCTAACCTGGTATGTGCCCTGTCACTAAAAATGTTCCCCTTTTTGCCCTGCTCCCCACTTTTCTTTTTCTTTTCCCCATTTGCCTCCCCTTCATTTGTATTTTTCTTTTTATTTCTCTACTGTGATAGGTAGGCTTGTTGTGTCAACATGGCCAAAGAAGATAGGTAGGTCGGTTGTGACAACATTGTCAATGAACACACATAAGATCAATTGAAGGACCCAGATATAAATGGCTTGGCGAGGCCCACCCTTGTTCACTTGCTCTTGGATCTTCCAACCAGCTGGCTACTTGTTCATCCTGTGCCTCAATTTCCAAGCTAAGCTACCGGTGGGACACCTAATCCGTAGACTGTCTCCCCGTGAGTTGAGGTTCCTTCAAGCCCTGCTTTCCCATGCTCCTGGGATATACATCTCCTGAGCTGGGGACTGTTGGAATCTGTCCTCTGGCTGACTGTTGGTGACCTGCCTTGCTATTTGCTGCTTGTGACCAAATAGCCTGAATTGCTCTACAGAAGACTACTCAGTGACCCTGAAGACTCGAAGGACTGCCAGTGTACTAGCTGTCTCATGCAAGTGAGTTGCACTAAGCCATTTGTACTGCTTTATAGATTAGTTAACTGTTTATTTTTTATGTTAGATTTCTTTCTCTATATAGAGAGAGAATTATTAGTGTACTGGTTTTGTTTCTCTACAGAACCCTGTCTAACATATCTATTTTCCTTTTTTTCCCCCCTGCCTCTCTTTTTCCACCTCCTTTATGTTTCCTGGGTATTGGTTTTTCTTTATGTTAGGCCAGGTTAACTAGAGCAACAAATATAGTAACACTCATATATGTATAAGAAAGAACTTTAAATGAGGAAGTAATTATATAACAAGAAAGTATTCCAGTCTCAAGCCCAACCCAAATCCATATGTCCAATATTAGTCCATAAGTTCCTATTCAGACTCACATAACCACATGCAATGATGCAGATTATAGGGAGAGCACAAGCTCATGGTCGTAGAGCCATGTGCACCGAACGCTGGTGGAAACATGGGCGGGCTCTAGCAGATCTCAGGGTGTACAACAACCAGCAAGGTGAATGAGGAGAGACAGGGTGGGCTCCAGGGTGTCTACTCATAGGAAGGCCACACCCTCAAGGACACAACATCAGGCTCTGACTCAACTAAGAGATTTGGGTCCATCCTTGGAAAGAGTGTCTAGTTGATAAAATCATCTGGCTACCACACTAATCAAATTTATGCATGTGTTTATTTGATTTATTAAATATGCAAAGGAATTTAATTTGGTGGATCATAACAAGCTGACAAAGCTTGCAAGTGATGGGAATTGTAGAACACTTACATTTTTTCATGTGGAACCTGTGCACGTACCTAGAGGCAGTTCCAAGTACTAAGTTCCAAGGCAGTTCCATATAAGATTCAGTGAGACCAGGCAAATAGGATGGGTGAGTCACTAATAGAAGGGATTGGTCCATTTTGATTGTCATAACTCTAACTATAAGAGGGCTATCTCAGAAGATGGAAGACAGAACTTCCAAGAACACCAAAGGAGAAGAGCCACTAGCAGAGTATCTTCAAGATTCTTCCCTGCCTGAAGTGGCAGAACCACTGGTTCTGCCACACTGCGACCAGTGGCCATGGCAAGGAGACCATGAAAGAGAGCAGAGGAGCAGCACCAAGACTAAAAATCTGTGAAACAGAGCAGCAAGCAGGCTTCCAGGCCCATGGAGACAAAAGCCCAGGGATCATATGGCTAAAAGACTGAGCTTGGTGTACAGATACCTGAGGATCATCTTGTCACCTATTATAGTGAAAGCATAGTGGGATCAGATAATAATGAGATTCAATCTAAAGGACACTTTCTAATATAGCCAGTGTGTCCATCAATGCACACAGGAATCATTTCCCTAGTCCTAGATGCCTAATTTGATTTATCATGCCTGGCAGCTTTTTCAATTCCCACATTTGATCCTACAATTCCCATATTGAAAGGATTGGAGACTTTCTCGACCTCAGGCAAATAGCAGTTTTGAGGACATCTGTGGTATTACTGAGAGGTTGAGACACGGAGGCACAGGAAGGAGACAGAGCTCAGTTAGGGATGAAATGCACATATATAGGCTTTATTGGAGGTAATGAAGGACTTTGGGGAAAGGAAGGGATAGCAGAGAAAGAGACACACAAGAGCATCTTGAGCTCCTGTTAGGAGAGTTAAGCCAGGGCCTGGTGCTGGGATGGTGGGATATATATATGGTTTGAGTTGAAGGCAGGTGGACTGTTCTCAGTGCTGTGGTTGCTAGGAAGCAGTTTTGAGAGAGCAAGACTGTGTCCCACCCAGGTGGGGGTCATCTTGTCCCTGGGAAATAATACTAGGGAGGCATGTTCTGTGGGTAAGGTAAGTTCTGGGGAGTGTCAAAGGCAGGTGCATTGAAGTTCAGGTGCTATGAAGCTTAACAGACCATGCATCTTTTTGAGAGAGTGGAACAGAGGGTGCCTAGCCCTGGACTTGGCCCTAACAATTACCAGCACAGGTAAATTTGACATCAACTATATAGAATTAAGCTACTGATTTGGTGAGTTCTTTTCAATACCAATCAAAACCAGTTCGGCATTTCAAAAAGAAACTAGGATTCCTTTGAAGATTTGCCTTAGAAATATGTTACCTCTTCCATTTTCTCTCATAACATAATCTAAAATTACTGGCTAACTTTAGATGAGAGATCACCTTACAACTATAACAACAGCCTGATTAAAAAACAGAAAATAATAAATATCAGAGAATGTGCAAAGAGATTAGAATGCTCACGCACTATTAGGAGGCCTGTAAGCATGTGAAATTGCTGTTGAAAGTAATATAGTGCTCCTAAAACAACTGGGAAAGGAAAGTCCACACAATCCAGCAATACAGCTGCTGGGCATATGTCCTCAAGAAGAAGAGGTGTAACGCGAACAGACTATGAATTCTTGTGTTCATGGCAGCCTTGTTAACAATATCAAGAAGGAGGAAACAGTCCAAAGACAATTAAAGAAGACTGGCTAAAGAAACGTTGGTATGGGCTGAGCCCCAGTGGCGTAAGTGGTTGAGTGTGGGACTGCAGCCCGCAGGCTTGGTGGTTCACATCCAGCGGCGGCTGGGTAGCGCCCACGACCACCAGAGGTAGTGATGCCCATACACACACACACAAAAAGAAAGAAACGTTGGTACATATATTACGTAACATGGATGGACCCAGAGGAAATTATGAACATTACACCAAATGAAGTTAGTCTACCACAAAAGGACAGATACTGTACAATACCATAAGTGCAAAGTCAAACACCAAGAAAAAGACAGGCATCTGTTGTCAGGTCATGTCATCATTTATTCCAGTCTCCCAATGTGATAGTGTGAAATGTTTATAATCCACTTAGCACTTCTTTTTCTGTGCATCTTAAAACCCACTTTTTCAGAAGAAACTTCATCTGGGGTCAGTTTTTAATTTAGGAGGGAATAGGACAGGACCAAATAATTCCTGCCATACAACAGTGTCCCACAGTCATCCTAAATTAACAGACACTCCTGTCATGATTTTAACAGATTTCATGCCAGCTTGACTCTGTGTGAACATTATGGGTGGAATCCAACTTCCTTGGGGGTGTGGCCCTTCCTAGAAGAAAGAGGGTGAGAAATTCTTTTCCTCTATGCCTTTTCATCTTCATCCTTGCTGGAGCTCTGTCACTCTCCAAGTGCAGTCCCATGGGGGCTGCTGACTCTGGGAGTCAAGTCCAAAATGTCTCTGTCCTGCCATGCTTTCAATGAGGAGAAATCCATCGGACTCTGGGCCCTCCTGTGGACTCCCTGCTTTCCATGTTACCTTTCTGTGTCATCAGCCTGAAGTTACATGAGGCTGCAGAGGGCTTGATCCAGCTTCAGATCCAAGGACATAGGGTGGACTGGGCTGGGCTACCTTCTTGATATAAAATCATTTTTTGATATAAAGTTCTTTCTTATAAATATATGAATGTTACTGGCTTTGTTTCTCCAGACAACCCACACTAACAAAATGGTGATCGGTGATTTCAATTGGAATCCATGACCAAAGGAGCTGGAGATATGTCTGACGCTGTCTTCCTATTGGTGAAGCAACTAAGGATGGGTAGCCTGCCTGAAGAAAAAGCTTAATATGCCTTATCTACTTGTCTGCCAGTGGAACAATATACCCAATATCATCTTGATAGCCAGCCATCCAGAGTGTTACGGAGTTTCTTTTCAGCCCTCATTTATCCTCGGTATGTACTATAGGTTACCTGGATCTTAGGTTTTTGTCTTTTTGAGGTGTGTGATATTCTTCATAGGCAACATCAAATTTATGTGATTTGGAAACCACACTAAAGGAACCACGCTTTACCTTAAACACATCTGTTGCAGATTAAAGGAACTGAAGTGTTTCTTTGGCTTAAAGCTGAAACACTCCCTCCTCCCTGTGTGAGGTCAAGAAGAGAACTGCTACCTCAGGGTTGTAGATTTGGAAATCAGTGGACTTTAGGTAAAAGTTCTCACTTTTGAGGTTGCTGAATAATTGGCGATTTAAGCCTACCATACACTCATACTTTTATTGAGTTTAGTGATGGTTAGTCCTGAGGTCAGAGTGTTGCCTTTGTGAATGAGAATAGCTGAAATGTTTGCCTTGTGTCTACCCCTCACTGCTTTGTCAAACATTGCTCAGTTGTGGGGGAAAGGCTGCTTGTTCCTTTGGCAGATGAGACAGGATCAACGTGTGCCATGCCCCAAGTTTGTGGAAGAATGATAACAGCTTTTCCCCTACACACTAGTTATCTAAGGTTTCTAACTTGTATACATGAATATTCCATGTATGTTGATAGTAAATGTTTCCCGAAGTACATATACTTTCCTTTTCTCGTTAGTGTGGGGACCAGCCTCCAGAACTGAAAGGGTCCAAGGAACAGCAGTGTCATGGAAGGGAACATGAAGAAACAACAGGCAAGCCACGTGTGCTCATTTCCTCAGTAGCCAGGATGAGAATGAGGGGTGAAAGTATTCTCTCACAAGTTACATAATCTTGGGCATGCAAGCCATGTCACACACACACGTAACAGGGAGAGGTTTCATTAGAGGCACACATGTAACAGGAAGCAGATGAGCTAGAAGTATACACGCAATATGAAAAGGAGGTACTAGAGGCAGGCATGTGACAGAAAGGTACATACTTGACAGAAAGGTACATACTTAACAAGATGGGTGCGTTGTAGAGTTAAGATGGTGGCCTCAGGGCTGAGGCCCGGTGGCATAAGTGGTTGAGTGCAGGACTGAGGTCTATGGGCTTGGCAGTTCAAATCCAGTGGCAGCTCTCAGGAGCAGTGCTGGGTAGCTCCCATGACCACCAGAGGGTAGTGATTCCCCCCAAAAAACAAACAACAGAAAAAAAGATGGTGGCCTCACCTTGGTCTTCTCTGAGCTGGCTTGACCTTAAGTGTCCCTGAGCTCTTTTCCAGGGAAGCACTCTATGATCTTTATCAGAAGGGAGTGGACCCTACTTGGGGTGTGACACACAACCTTCACGCAGATAGCCTTCAAGCTGTTAATCTTCAGAAGTACAGTAAGCAACCATGTGCTTAGAAGCAACACCTTAAAATTGGCCTTTTTGGGGGGTCCCCACACTAACGAGAAAAGGAAAGTATATGTACTTCGGGAAACATTTACTATCAACATACATGGAATATTCACTTATACAAGTTAGAAACTTAGATAACTAGTGTCTAGGGGAAAGTTGTGGGAATTAACTTTTGCATTGGAGAATGTGACTGCGATGCACCTGCAACTCCCTCTCAAACTGAGAAAGGTGAAGGTCTCCCTCCACAAGAGTCTTGGCCTTCCAAGCTTCTAAATTATGAGTATAGAGAATGTGTCCATATGCACTCTCTTCCAGGTTCTTAGTTTCCCATACATTAGTACTTTAAAATATATACCATTGACTATATTCATGATCCTATATTAGAATTCCCAAATATCTCGTGAAGGTTACTAAAATCATTTCTCAAAAAACTGAACATGCTGTCTCTAAAGTATACCAGGGGTATATAAAAATTTTAGATGTATGAATGGATTTTGAGTTCATGATTAATTATTAATTCTAATCTAAAAACACTTAGTTCTACTCTGTGGTTCTGTTTAATATCCCCCTCCCCTCGTGAAATGATCATTGAAAATATGGCTGCTACAAAAAAAATGTGTTGAAAAAATCAGATTGTGCCTAGCTATCAAAAAGAATAACATCTGGGGCCTTAAAGTCTTGCTTTAAAACCAACACTTGTGTAAGTAAAGTGTCAACTAAATCCAAGTGGAAGAAGCATACCAGCTCATGTGCTCCAAGGACTCTAAATAACAAAACCCAAGATGAAAGGAAGGAACTTTATTAAAGCTTAAATTCTGAAAACTCAGGTTCCAGAAGATGCTATGGACAATAGTGAAAGCTCAAATCCATGAGCAGATTCCCCATGTAGATTAACGGAACTCTCTGGGGTTACTGATCTATTACTAGGCACGCCCTCAGACGGAGTGTGTTGGAAGGTGGGTTACTGCAGAAATAGTGTGCTAGATTGGGTTCTAGAGAAGCAAAATCAGTGATGCTTACACATGTTTTTATATAGACAGAGACCTATATAGAGACATGACTTACACAGTTGTAGAAGTAGGTAAGAAAGTCCAGTCCAGTCAAAGCCAGGCTTCTCCTAACTATGTAGCTGTGGATGCTGACAAATGGAAAGCAACATGACAAAGTGTGTGTGCATGGGAGGGAGGAGGGTGTGAGAATGGAAAGTGGGCGCAGGCTGGTGGATGCAGAAGTAAATCCATGGTCAGTAGTCCACTGACAACTCCCAGGATTGGCAGACGACACAACAGGAAATCAATAAACCAAGCAAGCCCAAGCGGAAGTTGATGGGCCAAATAGAAATCATCTCTACTTAGTCTCTCTCTTCTACAAAAGGCCACAACTCTAAGAAGGTATTATCAGGCTATGACATAATCAATTGGTTCCACCCCTACCCTTATCAGGGAATGAGCAATAGACATGATCCTTAACATGAAGCTATATTAAACATGTAGTTATATCAAAATATAACATATTATCATTTGTTTTCCCTATGGAATCATTTTTAATTTGTTCTATTATCTTCTGCTTTCTCTTGGATTAAGGTTTTCTTCCCTTTGGTTTATTTTTCTGTCATCAGGTTTTTTGTAAGATTTTGTTTATATGAAAACCAGGATAGGTTAATAAATAGAAATAGCAACTGGATTCCTCCAGTTTATGACAGGGGAAATTGGAGGGGTAAAATAGAGCTAATATTAAGGGGTACAAGATAAAAAGAAATATTCTAAAATTGTGGTGATAATTGCACAACTTTTAAATATATTTAAACATTGGTATGTGAATTATATGCCAATAAAACTGTTAAGATAAAATTTAAAAGAAAGTAGATGCCAGAAGAAACTCAAACTTGCTGTGAATGTAGAATTGGTCAACAAATGGAAGAAAGTATGAAGTAAAATAGCTGAACAAAACTTGTCAAAAGGCAGTTTAAGAAGAGTAATTAAAGCATTATAGTGAAATGTACAAAGCTCTGGAATAAGAAAACTAAATGGGAAGAATATGCTCAGTGTATCTCAAGCTGATTGGATTGAAGGAAAGGTGTAAGGCTTGAGTTGTAATATTGAAGGATCTAGGAGCAATGAAGAAATCAAATATGCATGTGAAATATGAATAATAAATAAGGAAGAACAAAGAAGAATTGATGCCTTTGAGTTTGTGGAGAATATTGAAATTAATGTGGATTGACCCTATGGCTGCAATAAAGGCTCACGTATAGAAACAATTGTAAGGATGGGACAGGATAGTGCAAGGGCATGTAACAACAGGAGGAAATTACTGGATCGTGTGAAATGTAGCAAAAGAAGGTGAAAGGAAAACAGAGTCACTGAACCAAAATGAAGTGGTTGATATTCAACCAGTAAGAGAGATAGCATATGGTCAAGGACCACTAGCAGCAAAAGAAGAAGTGCACCTTGCAGAAGGCATTAGTGAGAAACAAGGCTCCAGTAATTAGTAACATGCCAACCGAAACATTTTAGCAGCACTCACTCATCTATGCCAAGAAATCCAACAGACAACGACCTGACCACCTCTATGTGCCCTTTTCAAAGAAAGATGACCAAACAGAATGTGCAATTCATAAAATAGTATCTTTACTATTCCACCCTAGTAAATTTTTTCTGAAGATAATTTTAAAATAGTTGTAGCAATGCATCAGCAAGGAGCTTTCAGAAGTTCAAGTCAGATGCAGAAGAAGACACGGCACAAGGGCCATCATTGGTGACATCAGGTGGCTCTTAGCTGGAAGCAAAGAACATCTGAAAGACATTTATGGAAAATGGAGGTTCTGGCTGAAAGTGCAAGCAACCTAATCTCTATCATCATGATTACAGCCTTGGAAGTTCAGTGCCAGTATCGGCGGAAAACCCTCCACTGTCATAACGCTACAGAGAAAGCTGATAATACACAGTCTCCAGATAGTTTTCCTCACAACTGCCCTCCATTAAGATGCTAATAATACAAAGCTGTCTCATACTGCACCTGGCTCCTCCACTACTCAAAGCAGTCAGGCTTTGTCCCTATCATGCAAAGAGTCAACCACTCCTTTGTCTGTTAGATGCCCAAAGTCTATCATGGAGGCAGTCATGAAAACAGAACAAGATGATAGTGTATGGCTTACTATCAGAAAAGCTGTACCTGAAGGCTCTCTTCCATCACCATACTTACTCAATCTGCATGCTGAGCAAATCATCTGAGAAGCTGAGCTATATGAGGAATAACACAGTATCAGGATTGGAAAAAGGTTCATTAACCATCTCATACCACCTTGCCTGCTAAAGGCCAGAGGGACTGAAAGATCTTCAGGATGAAATTCAGACGTCCATGTTTAGTATGTTGTAAATGTAAAGAAAACAAAAATGCTCACAACAGCTTCCATAGACAGCACCATGATAAAGGGAGAAAAGTTTGAATTTCTTAGTGACTTTGTTTCACTTGGGTCAGCATGGAAGCAGCAGTCAAGATATCAAACATATTGCACTGGGCAATTCTACTGCACAAAACTTCTTTAAAGTGTTAAATAGGATAGATGCCATTTGAGAACTGAGCTGTGCTTGTCCCAAGCCACAGCTCATTTTATTCCCTTCAAATGCACGTGAAACATGAACAATTAATAAGGAACACAAATGAAGAACTGGTGGAGAATATTGAAAGGACTGTGGACTTTCAAGATAACAAAGAAATCTAAGGGCGTGCAACAGAGCAGCAAGGGGAGCAAATCAATGAAGTCCTCAGGGAATGCAAAAAATACACTTGGGGGCCAGGGTGTCTTGGACGATATATACCTAGATGTTACTTAGATGTGTAGAAGCAAGGATGGGAGACTTGGGTACTTTACATATGTTAGCAGGAGTGATTAGTTCTTGGAAAAGGGCATCGTGTTTGGTAAAGTATAGGATCAGCAGCAGTGGAATGGAATGAAGAGTCATTGCGACACTAAATATCAAACATAGCAACAACTGTGAGTCTGACACAGAATGGATGTGGCAGTGGCTTTTCTGCTGTCCACAAGGTCACTATAATTTGTAGCAGATTGATTTCATCCAACAACAGCAAAATTAGCTTCATATTTCACTTTAACAAGATTTTTCCAAACTATTCTGTTTCACATTTTTACTGAAAATGTAATTGTCTTTTATTTATTAGCCCTCAAAATTCTTGAAGTTGGGGACAATGTTTTATGTTCCATTATACAAAATCCAAACTCACTGCCACTTAGTAGATGGTGATCCACAGCAACCTGATAGGACAGGCAGAACTGCCCCCTTGTGCGTTTCCAGGACTTTAACTGCTTATGAGAGTAGAAAGGCCATCTTTCTCCTGGATAGCACCTAGTAGTTTTGAACTACTGATCTTGTGGATTGCAGGCTAATGTGTAATCACTATGCTATCAGGGTTATAAATAATTTTTTCACTTTTTGTTTTCTACTTGAACCTCTCATCAAAATATGCTCTCTTTCTAGCTTTAATTTTGTTCTATTTATACTCTCCTGTTTGTAGATTTTATCACTTTTTAAAAGGGATTCACTATAATTGCTAGACCAGAATTAGAATTGCTGACCTTTACATTAGAAAAACGAATGCAAGATTATCTAGTAATAGAATTAAGCATTCCCAACTTGGTACCAGTTGGCAGGCAATCAGATGTTTATGCATATTTTCAAAATTTTTGGCAAATATAGGGAAAGTACAAATATGACTCTACAACACCCTCTGCTGTTTCTGCTTTTAGCATCATTCTCAGTGAAAGAAGCAAGGTGACTACCACATGGGCACAAAGGAACATATGGGGCCCATCCCATTACAAAGGCAGCCAAAGAAGATCTGCAGATAAAAGGGCCTTCCAATTCTAGCAGCTTTGGGTGGGGATTAACCTCCTATGACTGGCACTTAATGTAGCCTGATGACTTCCAGCTCTGGCTAGTTAAGGAAGCATAGCATAGAGGAAATATCCACTTTGATTCTCAAACACAAGAGTAGACATGTGACACAGAGAAATGGAACTTTAAGCATGATTTACCTCTCTCGATATGAAATAGGTTATACTTTTTACCAAACCACATGTGAATACAAATTAATTCCTAGTAAAGTCTCATAAAAATCTCCCTACTTCAACTACTGCCTCATAAATATTGGTTGATACTCACCTCTCAAGTTTTATATAAGACACATCATACTATTCGTATATACATAGAATTTATTTCATCTCAAGTTTTTAAAGAACAAAAAACAAGAGTGATTATGTCTTCAATAAGTAAGTGAGGTTCTAAAAAATTATGTGTGGTAGGTAGAAAGGTCCCCTAAGCACAGTAAAGGGGACAATGTAGATATAATTAAGAGTACGGCTTAAAATGGGGATACACTTTGGATTGTCAGGATTCTTAGAAGGAGAACGTGTTCTCGGCCTATAGGCAAAGCAAGGGGAAGGCAGAGAAGCAGAAAATAGCAAGGAATGTGAGCAGCCGCTAGGAACAAAGAAAATCTCCTGCTGGCAAACTATAGGGGACTGTCCATCCTACAAACCCAAGAAATTGAATTTGACCAACTCCCTGAATAAGCTTGGAAGCTCACTCCCAAAGCATCCAGAGAAGCACCTAAGTCAGCAAATGCCTAAATTGTGATACTCAGAAAACTTAGTTGATTCAAACTGGATCCATACTTCTGACCGAAAAACTATAAATAAATAAATGTGTGTTATTATAAGTCACTAAAGTGTTTGGTAGTAAAGTGTTAGAACAGTAAAAGGAAACTGACAAACCACTAATTTTCAAGGGTTTCAGAGCAATGAACAATAATAGCATGATCAGTAGAGAAAAAAATTGAGGTTGTCAACAAATCCATTTGATTTGAATCAATATCTGTGGAAGTCAGAGTCGAGAAAGCAAACCAGCCATGGGGTGGAGCCCTGAGGGTGCAGAAAGTTACATGTTGGGATGTTAACCACAATATCCCCAAGTTACTCCGTGGAAGGAAGAGGAGGCTTTGGGGCCCCTCCCAGTCTCAGGAACCCAGAGCAGGCAGCTTTCTTCTGTTTAAAAGTCACAATGAGGAGGAATCGACTCAATGGCAGTGAGTTTGCAGGTGTTTTGTTTTTTCTTACTATTATTATTATTATTATTATTATTGCATTGAGCAAATCTTTGCAAACAATTTCTTCAGTGTTAAAAAGCAAAGGTGTCACTTTGATGATTAAGATGTGTGTCTGGCCAAAGCCAGCTCTGGTCAATTGCCTCTTGCGAATGTGAAAGTTTGCGAATGAAAGAGAGACAGAAGAACGGATTCCTTTACATCATGATGTTGGTGAAGAAAACGAAAATAAATGATGGACTTCCAGGAAAACATACGAATAATATCTGAAGAAATAAAATAAAGCTACTTAGAATCTTTGCTGATTTCCTTTAAACACATCATCAGGAAAGACTAGTCACTAGAGATGAACATCTTGGTTAGTAATACAGAGAGGGAAACAAACAAACAGGAAAATCCTCAATAAGGCGTTGTTATTAGATGGCTGCAGTCTATTCCAACTCCAAAATGAAACCACATTCCACATCAATGAAACAAAACAAAACACACTCACAAACCAATACATTGCCCTCAATCTGATTCTGCTCATAATAACCCTGCAGGACAGAGTAAAACTACCTTTATGATTTCTGAAACTGTAAATCTTCCCAGGAGGAGAAAGGCTCATCTTTTATCCTCAGAGCAGCTGGTGATGTTGAACTACTGATCTTGTGGCTAGTGGCTTCATGTGCAACCCATTACCAGGGCTATTTCTTCAGAAATTTTAAAGTTTGAGCCCACTGTTGCAGTCACTGTCATGCATCTCATTAAAGAGCTTCCTTCTTTTCACTGCCTCCTACTTTATCAAGCATGATATCCTTTCCCAGGAACTACTCCATTCTGACAATATCTCCAATATCTCAAATTTCTCACATCTACGCATCATTCTGTTTCTGCCATGGCAAGTTTGCTCCATCTTCAGACCGTAATATTTTCAACATCCTACACCAACACCATAATTCAAACACATCAGTTCTTCTGGATTCTTCCTTTTTCAAAATTTAATGTGCACTCACACATGAGACAATTAAAAATGCCATGACTTAGATCAGGTGGACCTTAATCCTCAAAGTGATGTCTTTGCTTTTTAACACATTAAAAATGCCTTGATTTCTCTTTCATGGACAGTGAATTGTGCATCCAAGTGAAATTAAATCCTTCTCTTCTTCAGTCATTTCTCCATTTATCCTGATGCTACTTATTGGTCCAGGTGTGAGGATTTTTATTTATTATTTTATAGTGAGCTGTAATACATATGTAAGGTTATGGTCTTTGATCTTCTGAGTAAGTGCTTCAAGTTCTAACATCACAGGTGGTTAATGAGTCTTTCTCCAGTCTTGAATCAATGCCACATTCTTCTTTATATTCCAGCTTCTTGGATTATTTGTTGAGTACACAGATTCTATTAGTAGGGTGAAAGGTTTTAAGACACAGACCTTTGCTGATTTTAAGTCACACAGTATTCCCTTTTTCAAATGACTGCTTCCTGCTTTATGAGCATGTCCCACATGAACACAATTACTTTTTTATTTTGAGATTTCCATTCTTGACAATGTTATCCCTAGTTTTTTTATGATCCACACAGTCAAATGCATTTGTATAGTTAATAAAGCACAAATAAATTCCTTTTTGCCTTTCTCTGCTATGAAACAAGATTCAACTGACTTCAGAAATGAATCCTTCTATCATGTCCTCTTCTGGAGTCAATAGATATATTAAGTAAGTTATAACCATTTTGACCTATCTCCAAAAAATGTTACTTTTGTGGGATATTGATGCCAGTATTTGATAATTTCCATAATCTGTTGGATCACTTTTATTTGGAAAGGCAGGCTATAGAGATCTCTTCAGTTTGTGGCCTAGGTAGCAGTCTTCAAATGTCTTGCCTACACAAGTGAGCCCTTCCAATGTAGAATTCCCTTATTGACATATCTGGTGTTCCATCCATTTCTGGAGCCTTGTCCCTCTACAAGGTGGCATCCTGTTATGCATTGGACTGCTCACAGAAAGGATAGCAATTTGAAACCACCAATTTCTCTGTGGGAGAAAGATGAGGTCTCAGAAACCCACAGGAGATGCCCTTTCCTACTGCTGCTGTTAGGTGGTCTGAAATTAGTTCAGACTCTCTGTGCACAAGAGAAAGGAATACCACCCGGTCCTGTGCCATCTTCACAATTGTTCTCATGTTTGAGCCCATCGCTGCAGACATCGCGTCAAACCATCTTGCTGGGAGCTGAAGGATTTGTTCTTTTGTGCTCCTTCCCTACCAAGTATGCCGTCCTTTCCCGATGATGTATCCAAAGTACGGAACGTGAAGTCTTGCCACCTTAGCATCTAAGGGGCATTCTGACTGCACATCTTCCAAGACAGATGGGTTAGTTCTTTTGGCAGTCCCTGATACTTTCGATATATTCTTCACCAACAACACAGTTCAAGAGTAGCACGTCTTCTTTGGTCTTTCTTATTCAATGTCCAACTGTCACATGCATATGAGCCGATTGAAAATATTGTGACTTGGGTTAGGCACATTTTAGTCCTCAAAGTAACATCCTTGCTTTCCAACACTTTAAAAGGGTCTGTGGACCACACTTACCCAATGCATTGCATCCTTTGATCTCTTGTCTTACTGTTTCCATGAGCATTGATTATGGATATAAGCAAGACCAAATCCTTGACTGCTTTAGTCTTCTCCGTATTTATCATGATGTTACCTATTGATCCACTGGTGAGAATTTTGTATTTCTTTACATTGAGCTGTAATTTGTACTGGAGGTTGCAATCCTTGATCTTCAGCAGCAAATGCTTCAAACCTTCTTCATTTTCAGTAAACAAAGGTGTGTCATTTGCCTGTGTCAGCTTGTTCATGAGTCCTCCTCAAATTCTGATACCGTATATTTCTTCATATAACCCAGATTCTCTAATAACTTGATCACCATAAAAACGGAATAAATATGATGATAAGATAAAACTCTGATGCACAATTTTCTTTATTTTAGACCATGTAATGTGCCCTTGTTTGATTCATCCAACTGCTTCTTGATGCAATGTACAGGTCCTACAGGACCCTACCTCCTGCAGGGTTGTTTTGAGTCCAAATCGACTTGATAGCAGTGAGTTTGATTTTTTTGTTGTTGATTTTTTTATTTTGTCTTTCCTGAGTGCAGTTTAAACTTCATACTCCAATACCATGGATTCTTGATCGTATGCTACTCACTGACTGGTTAAACATCTATCAATTCCTTTCAGTTCAATGGTATCCCTCCCAACTTCTTCTGATGCTTTTAGAATTGCTCAAATTGTTTGCCTGTAGAACATTTCAATATTGCAACTTGATGCCTCTTCATGGAAATCAATTTGAAAAAATATCAAGAGTGTCCATCTCTTGGTTTCCTAACTCCATTTTCTTTTCCCATTTCATCATAATATTTTACATTATCTTATCAAATATCTTTTGAAATCTTCTGCTCAGTTCTTTTAGTTCATCATTTCTTTCATTCCCTCTCACTACCCCACATTCAAGACCAAGTCAGTATCTATCCCAATAACCACTTTGATCTTCCCCCACACCTCCTTATCTTTATAAAGACATTTTGCTTTCTTCGTGTATAATGTCTTTGATGTCAGCCCACAATTCATATGATCTCTAGTTATTAGTGTTCAATGTTTCAATATATTTTGAAATGATCTCTAAAGTGAGGTGGTCTATGTTGTAGATTACACTTGGGCTCTCATGGACTTATTTTAATTTTTTTCAGCTTTAATTTGAATTTTCTCAGGAGCAATTGACAGTCTGATCAAATTAAGTTTCTCCATCATTTTATTGCAAGAATGTAATTGATTTGATTTCTCTGTTTTTCAACTGGTGAGGTTCACCTGTATAGTCACATTTATGTTGTGGGGAATGGTATTTCCAATGAATAAATTGTTTGCTTGCAAAATCCTATCATGCTATCTCCTGTATAATTTTTATAAACAAGACCATGCTTTTCAATTGCTGTTCCTTTTTATTTGTTTCTGACTTTTGCACTCCTATCATAAGTAGCTATCAATCCATCTTGACAGCATGTTTAATAAATTTTGGGCCCTTCTGTCTAGTGTGTCTAATTATAGAGGCTCATATGAACCCTGTTCATCATGGGTGACTTGCACATATTTGAATACTGGTGGCATAGCCTCTAGCATAAAGACAACGTATATGTCACTAAAGAATGACAAACTGAATTAATATAATAGTGGCAAAGATGAATCTAATATACCAATGACTTTAAAGGTGAATCAGAATAACATATGAGGACAGGACAATATATGCTATGTATGAGATTTTCATGCATAGGGTGTTTGATGGTAACTAACAAAAACAACACAAAATAACCATTAGAAAGACAATTAAAATTGCAGCTCTCAAGCCACTAGCAGATGCTGTTTTTCGATAATAAAAATTGAAATTTTCTATTAATATTTACTGAGTATCTTAAAGATATTCTGTAAGACAAATTCTAAGTAATTATTCTTTCCAACATTTGCATTGTCACCCATTTAAAAAACCTAAATACCTGATTATCTTATCGATAGTTGTATAAATTGCCTCACCCACTTGACTAAGTTCATTGTCGCATATTTTGCATTCATAATAAAGTAATTGGAGTCATATTCTATATAACTAATTACCCACATTGACAAAAGCTGTTGATCAATAACAGTGTTGAATAAATCAAAGTTTAAAAAATATAAAAACATAAAGAAGGTCAAAGATTTACCGGACTCAAAAGTACAAAATATATTAGGCATAAGTCACTCATATGTATCTGTAGCATATAAATAAATAAAACCAATAACATTGAGTTACTTTAACACAAGATTTGATTGGTATGCTGACCACATCTTGGTATTTATATATCTTAAATTAGTAGCTCAAAGTTGCATGTGACTTTATTGCAAGCATATTGCAGCTTTTCCAGTTCCTGATCTGCAGAACACATGCTCAGGATGGGACTTGTAATAAGTTCTACCTGTTCCAGCAAATGTTTCTTAATGACAACAATGCCAGCTAAACTGGATGTTTTCCAGAGACTGTAGAAGGGGACTTCAAAAACTTTTGGGAAAAGTTCCACTATCCCATTCCATTTTCTATGAGCTTTTGTAAGTCTACTCATTGAATACAATATAAAATCTAGATTTTGATATGGACACTTACTTTTTCTGAGTTCTTTCTGCCAGTCTTGCAATTTCTATCGCGGCCTTCCTGGTCTCAAAGTCTTCCCTTTTCACCACCTCCCCAGTGCCTCGGTAGCCTAGTTCTACCAATTGACGGGCCAGGCTTTCATCCTAAAATCACACAAAATCAATTGTTAGATTTGCAAGAGAACCACACTAGTGCCGCTATCACAGAAATCCCACAAATGAGTGACTTCAGCCAACAACTCTGTTTTCTCACAGAGCAGGAGACTGAAAGTCCAAATTCGGTCTGTCAGCTCTGGAGGAAGATCCCTCACTCCTCCAAGTTTCGGCTCCTCAACTCTCTTCGTGTGTTTGAGCATCTCTTTCCCTCATCTCCACTGGTCCATGCGCTTCTTTGAATCTCTTCTGTTGACTCAAACACACATCCTACACTGACCCTGTCTTATTAGCATAACAAAGACAGCCCATACCCAGATAGAATTATAATCGCAAATTGGTATTGGTTATCACCAGGCCCCTACAAACTCTAAGCAACCATATGTACCACAGAATGAAATACTACCCAATCCTGTGCCATCCTCACAATCTTTGCTGGGTGTGCCCATTATCGTACTCATTATGGTAATCCCTCTTGTTGAAGGTCTTCTCTGGGGATGACTTTTTCCTACACCAACCATGATGTCCTTTTCTCCAGGTATTGGTCCCTTCTGATAACATATGGGATTTTACGAGGCATTCTAGCTCTACTTCTTCTAAGACAGGTCTGTTCATTCTTCTTGTAGTCCATGGCATATTGAATATTCTTGGTGAGCACTACAATGCAAAGGCAAGCATGAATCTTCAGTCTTTCTGGAAAATTGTGCAGTTTTTTTCCTGTATAGGAGGCAAATGAAAAGGCTATAACTTGAATTAGGCAGATGGCATAGCTGGCTATACATCTAGCTGCTAACCACAAGCTTGGCAGTTTGAAACTACCAGCCTCTCTTTGGGACAAAGATGAGGCTTTCTACTTTCATAAAGAGTCTCAGAAACCCACAAAGGCAAGTCTATTCTGTTCTATAAGGTACATAGGAGTAAGGATTGACTCTATGGTGGTGAGTTTGGCATCCTGAAGATTCTTTAAAGTGATATTTTTGTCTTTTTAACACTTTAAAGAGGTCTTTTGCAACAGAAATGTGATTGTAGCAGAAATGTGATTGCTATTTCCATGGATGCTAATTGTTGATCCAGGTAAAATTAAATCCTTGACAAGTTCTGTCTGCTCTCTATTTATCATAATGTGGCTTATTGGTCCAGGGTAAATTTTTAATGCTCTTCTTTGTTTTTTATAAATAATTGTATTGGCATATACTTCACATATCATTAAATATAATGATATTAAGAAGCATTGCACAATCATCACAATAAATTTCAGAACTTTTTCTTTTCTTACTCATTGTAGTTAGCACCTCATTTTTCCCCATGAAGCATCTTCTTTAATATTCATCAGTAAGGACATCAAGACCTCTTCACTTTCAGCATCAAGGTTGCAGTATCTGCATTTCACATATTGCCATTGCATTTGCCTTCATATAGTTCAGTGTCTGGGACTATATGTTCAACACACATAATGAATGGTGAAAGAATACAATTTTCTGATTTTAAGTTATGCAGTGTCACTTTGTTCTGTTCCAATGGCGAGTTTTTGGTCTATGGACAGGTTGCTCAGGAGTAGAATTAGATCTTCTGGAATTTCCAACCATCAAAATGTTATCTATAATTTTTATGATCTACTCTGATAAATACTTTTGAGTGAAACACAGGCAAATATCTTTCTGCTATTCTCTGTTTTCAGGTAACATCCATCTGACATCAGCACTGATACTCTCCCTGCCTTGAAAATTCTGGAAGTGCCCTGTTGATGTACTGTTGCAACTATTTTTAAATTATTTGCAGAAAAATTGTATTGCATTTTATACTAATGATATTCATTTAATAATATCCATATAAAAATAAAAATAAAAAATAATTTCCATATCATAATGGGTGCATTTCTTTAGCATGGACACAAATAGAAATTAGGAATTACAGCATATATTTTGAAGGGACACAACACAATCGATAGCACAAAGTAATTTTCTGAAATAAAAAAAAATCAAGTGCATTATTTTAAAATGAGATGAAATCTATTAGATATAAAAATTATTTTAAACTAGGAGGCAAAAGGCATTATCAGAGGCCTAAATACAGGCATGTACATATGTAAATATATATATGACAATGGGAAAATAGATGTATGCAAAATATTCATAGGTTTAGTATTAAGGTAGCAGATGGATACTCGGCCTCTACTCAAGTACTCCCTCAATGCAAGAACACTTTGTTCTATTAATCTGGTATTCCATGATGCTCACCTTCCTAACACTATTGTTGAAGACAAAATGGATACATAAACAATTGAAGTGGAGAAAGGTGATGGTGCCCAGCTATCAAAAGATATAGTGTCTGGAGTCTTAAAGGTTTGAAGATAAGTGGCCATCTAGTTGAGAAGCAACAAAGCCCACATGGATGAAGCACACCAACCTGTGTGATCATGAGGTGTCCATAAGATCATCAGGTGACCATAAGTGTCCAAGGTATCAGGCATCAAAGACCAGGAAAAAAAAAACTCACATCATTGGGAATGAGGGGGAGTGTGGAGTAGAGACCCAAAGTCATCTGCAGGCAACTAAATATTCCCTTACAGAAGGGTTTGAGGGAGGAGAAGAGTCAGTCAAGGTGTACTATCGCATCGATGAAACATACAACTTTCCTTTAGTTCTTTAATGCTTCCCTCACTCACCCACTATCATGATCCCAATTCTACATTTCAAATCCAGCTAGGCCAGAGCATGTACATGAGTACAGATGAGAACTGGAAACACAGGGAATCCAGGGCAGATAAACCCTTCAGGACCGATATTGAGAGTAGCCAGAGCAGAAGGGAAAGGGGAGGTGAGGGGAGATAAAGGGACTAGATCACAGTGATCTACATATACCTACCTCCCAGGGGATAGACAACAGAAAAGTGGATGAAGAGAGGTACTGGTCAGCGTAGGACATGAAAAAGTAATAAGAATTTATAAATTATCAAGGGTTCATGAGGGAGGGTGGGAGGGAGAGAGGGAGGGAGAAATGAGAGCTGATACCAAAGGCTCAAATAGAAAGAAAATGTTTTGAAAATGTTGATGGCAACAAATGTACAAATGTGCCTGACACAATGGGTGGATAGATGGATGAATTGTGAAAAGAGTTGTATGAGCCCCAAATAAAATGATTTTTAAAATAAAATAAAATTCTTTTAAATTACATATGATTTATTTTTAGAATTAGAATTATTTCCAACAGTTCATTTATATACACAGATTTGTTTGTCCTCTACCATATGTATAAAATGGAAAAAAGAAATGGCATCAAGCAGTAAATTTTCTCTAAAGAATTGAAAAAGAAAAGTCTGTCATGTTTTTAATACATTTATGAGAACAGCTGTATACACTTAATAGAATATCTTTAAAACAATAAAATTAAAGACAATAGTGTTCATACAAGAAAGACGTTTTTAGTGGCACAAAAAGAGAATTAGATTGTTTTCAGAATGTTCAGCATTTCAGAGACTGACTTCCTTGAAGTCAATTAACTGATGACACAGAGCATTATAACTTCAAATATAAAGTAAGGAGAAGCAGATGAATTTCCTACTTAACTTGAAAGATATTGTTTCCATATAATGGTTCCAATAATAAAAGAAAAGTAGAAATCCAAGTAGATTACCACAAAAACTTCAAATTATAAAAACAAAACAGACATTTTATAAAGCCCTCACAATATTTCTGCTTTTTGTTTTCTGAATAAGAATGTTCCTTTATACCTTTTTGTCACTAGCATGGTATATTCAAAAGAGAATGTTGTTTCCTCATAAATTCAAAGGTATCATTTTACATGAAATTATTGAATAAAGACTAGAGTAGTGCACGAAATATTTATGTATTAATAAGCATTCCTATAGAAGCCACTTAATTATGCATTAAATACTTGCAGTATGGTGCACACAACATCAATTTGGTTATTCAAGATTCTTTGCTAATATGTCATGATGAATATAAGTTTCCTGAAAGAATTAAATGAGAAAATACAAGATGCAAGGTTAATAAATCCATTTCAATATGTAGTGGCTATCTCTCACTTCAAAATATTCAAACCTAAAACAAACCACAAAAGCTTGGGACTTTCCTTTGGTTGACACTAAAAACTGAACAGCAATGCAAATAAATACATTTGAAGTATATTTGCTGAGTTGTTGAAAAGGAACGCACCACCAAGCCTTAGCAAGCCCTTTCTGCTCCCCTTGTTTCTGAAATGCAAGGCTCTGTAGGAGGAACCACAAAAGTGAGCATATGCCTCCACCTAGTGGAATTAATATTAAATAGAAAAATGAATGCTGGTTCTCAGTTCGATTTACAAATATCAAGCTAATTTGGGTGTAAATTGTCTTAGCAATATTATAAACAAGTAAATTTACCAAAAGATCTTTCAGCCTAACTCTGAAAGTCTTCTATAAGACCATACATCACTGTGAGCCACAGAAACTGTATGGTATCAAGACCATTGAAGAGTTCTTACATTGACTTTACATTATATAGTGAGTGAATTGTGCAACATTATGCCCATTTCCAGGGACACACAAAGTTTTGGGATTGTTTTTTGTTTTGTTTCAGTTTTGCACTCACCAGCACTAATTTTTCTTGAGACCAATGACAAGGTTTTCTGAGAATTTGGCATTGATTCCCCCCACAGGTGGAATCATGGGTCAGTCTTCCATTCATTATTAGACTATGCATCTCTGGAAATATCCTGAGTTCACTGCCATCATTTTTTTTTACTCCAAGTAATCCCATGGACAGAGTAGAACTGCCCCTGTGGGGTTCTGGGGCTGTAAATCACTATGGCACCCTGGGAGCATGGTGGATTAGAACTGCTGACTTTGTGGGTAACAGTCTATCTTATATCTCATTATGCCACCAGGGTGCCTTGGAAACATCATCGTTAGCAGTAAAAGTCTATGGGAAATACAATGACCAAGATTATGCTACAGATCTGAGTCGTTCTTGGACCATTTCACTTAGAATGGTATCTACACTTAAAAAACACTACAGTAACTTATTTATGCCAATTATCGAAATAATGATATTCAGAGAAAGTCAAAGCGTTACCTAATGTCAAACAAAAGTAATTGGCAGACTAATTCTAGGTAGCTAGATTCTCACCTGAAGTCAGTAGTTTCACCTAAATAGTGATTAATATCAAAACAAAAATATCCCCATCCTTCCTCCATGTTCTGTCCTAGAATTCAGAAGTACAAAGGAGGTGATAATCACTTGAGTGCCTAGCCACCCACTTCACAGAGAGGTGAAGGCCAAGCCATTTGATCCTTTTCCTCTGCATAAAATTAATGTGTAATCATTGTAGAAAACATAGTTTATCATCCATATTATATAGTACACATAATCTTACTAAGTTACCATAAATGTACCTATAATGACAGTTATTCACTGATACTCTTAGTCTTTTAATTCTTGCTCTTAGCTTCTCTGGTGATTGGCATACCATACAGATTGATTAACTGTGATGAGACAATATAACCCTGACAAACACCTTTTTTTAATTTTAATTTTGTTTGCTTGCTTGTTTTTGTGTTTTGGGGGGCATCACTGGGTCGTGGGAGCTACCCAGTGCTGCTCCTGAGAACTGCCGCTGGATTTGAACCACCAAGACCACCGCACTCAACCACTTATGCCACTAGGGCTCAGCCACCTTTTTTTATTTTAAACTATGCAGTATTCCCTTGTTCTGTCTTTTGACATGTGTACAGGTGCCTAATGAGAACATTTAAGTGTTCCAGAATTCCCATTTATTTAAAGTTTGTTATGATCCACACAGCCAAAGGTCTTGGCATAGTCAATAAAATACAAGCAAATATCTTTCTGGTATTCTGTGCTTTCAACTAAGATGCATCTAATATGTCCCTTCTGAATGCAACCTGAACCTGGCAGTGAATGACTGCAACTGCTGTTGGAAAATCACCAGCAAAAAATTTTCTTGCATGTGCTATTGGTGATATTGTTCTCTAGTTTGAGTACTCTGTTGTGTTACCTCTCTTTGAAATGGGCACAAATAAGGATTTCTTCCAGTCAGGGCCAAGTAGCTGTCTTCCAATTTTCCTGGCACCATTTGAGTGCTTCCAGGGTTTGTTTCATCTGCTTGTTGAACCATTTCAATTAGCATACCATCACTTCTCAAATACTTAGTTTTGGCTAATGCTTTCAGTGGTGCTTGAACTTCTCCCTTCAGCACCACTAGTTAATGTTTACATGCTACCTCCTGAATGGTGGAATGTAGAGTAGTTCTTTTTAGTACAGTGATGGTGCAGTTTAATTCTTTCCATCTTTTTTTTCCTTCAAACTGATTCCTTTCGTACTTTAATTATGGAATATTCACCTGCAAGGTCAGCAAAGTTACAGGTTGTGTGTTTATTTGGCTTCACTACAGATACTTCATATTTGTTTGTTCTCAAAAAAAATAATAATTCCAGAGTATGAAGTAGCATTCTCAAAATGAACCAGAGCAAGAAGAGCATTCTAGGTAAATGGAGCAGCAGGCTCGGGGGTCTGGAATTGGTGAATACTGTATGTAGTTTGACAAAATTAAAATGAGGTGTGAACAGTGGAGAGTGGTAGAATCTCAGAGGGCACATCCCAGGCGCCATATGCATCTCATCTAATCAGCTCAGTGGAGCTTTTTTTAATAAATCATTTTACTGGGGTCTCATACAACTCTTATCACAATCCATACAGACACCCATTTTGTCAAACATATTTGTACATTTGTCTCCATCATCATTCTCAAAACATTTTCTTTTTACTTGAGCCCTTGGTACCAGCTCATTTTTTCCCTCAATCCCCGACTCTCCTTCCTCCTACACCCTCAGTACCTCCCCCTTGATAATTTATAATTATTATGTTTGTCATGTCTTACACTGATGCTTCCTGTATCATTCAATATTTTGTCCATAGACTCTTTCAACATTGCAAATCAAGGCTTTACTTTTTTCTTTAGGTCTTCCAAGTTTAAAATATGCTTAATGTGTTTTTCCTTTTTATTTCCTAACTCTACATCTTTGCACTTCGTTTTACTTGTATTTCATAATATTTTACTTTGTCTTCTTGAACTGCCCTTTGAAGTTTTCTGTTTTACTCTTTGATCTTATTTGATTTCTTGACTACTGCTTTCATGGATATTGTGTTCCAATTAAAATAATACTCTTAAAGCTTCAATATTTTTCCATCTATCATTATCTTGTTAATTGATCCTGTTCTGAGGATTTTCATTTTTCTGTAAGTTGAATCATGATCCATATTGAAAACTTAATTCATCAGTAAATGTTTTAAATCTGCTTTACTCTCAGCAAGCAAGATTATGGCATCTGTATATTGCAGATTGTTAATGAGTCTTTCCCCAATTCTGATGTCATGTTCCCATATAGTCCAGCTTCTCCAATTACTACTCAATAAATAGATTGAATAAATATGACAAGATGATACAACCCTCAAGCAAATCTTTCCTGATTATAAACCACACAGTTTCCTCTTCCTCTGTTTGAGTAATTGCCAATTGATCTAAGTACAGCTTCCACATTAGCCAAATCACATATTCTAGAAGTCCCATTTTGCACATCATCTATTATTTGAGATGATCCACATAGTCTGATACTTTGTTTGGGTTTTTTGTTTGTTTGTTTGTTTTTTGTTTTTTGGGCATCACTGCCCTCATGTGGTGGGAGTAGGAGGCCCAGCCTTTGCTCCGTGGAGCTGGAATCGAACCTCCATCCCAGTGGGCCGCAGTCCCGCGCACAACTACTACACCACCGGGGCTCAGCCCTGATACTTTGAATAGTTTAAAAAAAAACACAACATATTTCTAATATTCTCTTCTTACAGCCAAGAACCATCTACCAAGAGCGATTGCATCCAGTATTCCATGATCTCTTCTGAATTCAGCTTGAATTTTTCAAAGTTCAAAAATTCCTGCCAATGCATGGTGGAAACATTTCAAAATTAATCTTCAGTACAATTTTGCTTGCATGTGATGTGAATGACCTTCCTCAATTATTTCCACCTTCTGTTGAACCAACTTTCATTGGAAGGAGCACAATCACTGATCTCTTCCAGCTGATTAGCCAGGCAATAGTTTGGGAAGTTTTTTGGTTTTTTTTTTCCCATCAGTATTTTAAAGATGTCATTCCTGTGTCAGTCCAGGGAAACCAGAGGAACAAATTTAGACAGGCATATGAATATAAGGGAAAGGTTTATATACAAAAGGAATGGAACACGGAGAAAGCATCCCAACCCAGTCCAGTTCAAGGTCTTAAGTCCGATATTAGCCCAGATGCCTGATGCCAGTCTATCATGTCTCCTTCCAACTCACGAAGTCACAGGTCTGTGGGTGCAGAATCCCAGCGCTGGCAGGGGTCTCTGCATGCCTCCTCGCTTCCGGGGCTCAGGGTCCATCAACAGCATCCAGTGGTAGCAGAAGCAACTCATGGCTGGCAGGTGTCTCCATATGGCCTCTCCAGCTGCAGAGGTCTGGTTCCTCAGGGTAAGGCCATGTGGCTTCTCCTTCGGCTCCTCAGACACTCCCATCTTGTCTTGCCCATAATTCATCATCTCTGAGACTAACTCCCAACAACTGGGAGATAGCTTCTCATCTTCATGAGGGAAATATCTCGAGATTTCCCAGACTTATCAGGAGAAAGCCATGCCCGCACGGAGGCCTCATTGATTACTCAATGGCTAAATCCAGATTAACAGACTAGACTCCACTCCTACATCTCAATCATGAAATTAACATAAGCACATGACCTCCACATTCCATTGACCTATGATCTGCATTGTTTCTGGTTTTTTAAAAATGTAGTCATTTCTAGCTTTGTTTTATTCAACATAATATATTCTTTTGCTTATTCTTTTGCCTTTACAATGTGTACTTTGCCACTTGTTTTTAGCAATTTTATTAAGGTATTCCTTGGTGCACTGTCCTTTGTGTTTATTTTGTTTCAAGGGCATTGAATTTTTATCTCTGTGGATTTATAGTTTTCAAATAAAATGTAAATGTTCTTTGTCCATGACTTTCTCATACAAAGGAGTACTCAAAAAAAGAGAAAAAACTGGAATTACACCAGGCAGGACAGAGCTGTCATAGTACACATTTTTCCTGCTAAGCAACCATGGAGCAACTTGCTCTAAGTGCACCCAGTGGCATCACCTAGGAAAGTTCTCTCTGGTAATAGTGAATTTTTTTTGTAAAAGACATTTCTCTTGAATCTCATTTTTTTGTGTTTGATGGCCAATTTAAAAGACCAGTGTATGGTTGCAAACTTGTGTTTCTTATTCAGGAAAAGTGCTACAGAAACTGCTGTGATGTTTAACACAACTTACAAGGACAGAGCTACAAGAAGACCTCAAGTATATGTTTTCTCACTTCAACAACAGTGAAATTCCAATTGATGACAAACCTTCTGGACATCCATCAACTTCTCAAATGGATGAAAATGTTGACTCCTAGTGCATTTAAAGTTCACTCCACCTTGTCAAATTGTTAATCACACTTTCTATTTAGAAGCTCCCAAAAGATAGGATAACAGTGTGTGACCAAAAAAAGGCCTGCTTTGTGGCAGACAGGGGACTGGTTTTGCCACCACCACAATGCACACAACCATGTGTGCCAGTTTTAGGCAAAAAAAAGCATGCCAGTTTTGGGCAAAAAAAAAGCCTCTCTTTTGCCATCATGCACCTTACTCACCTGACCTTGCTTCATGCACTTCTTTTTATTTCCACGAATTCAGAGTAACATGAAAGGTCATTGATTTGACAACACAGAAAAGGTGAATAAAAAACATGAGAGGTGCTGTCAGCCATCCAAACAGATGAATTTGAAAAATGTTTACAAGAATAGAATTGTGGGTTTTACAAAGGTATTATGTGTAATGGAGATTTTCTGAAGGTGATAAGATACTTTTGTAAAAAAAAAAAATTAACTTCATAGCTTTGGGGAAAAATTCTGGTTTTTGAGGTGTGTTGTCCCTCATATGTATTTTCTTCCCTCCTTTCCACCTTTCCAGTTAGATGTATTATCTTGTACTACTTGACATTTCTCCTCAGGCTAAATAGGCCCTCCGTATTTTTGTTAAATTTGTATCTTTTAGCGCTGATGTGTCGTTTATTCTTGAGAGCCTTAATTGGGCTTGTCTTCTTGTATTTTCAGATGGATACTCCTATTTCCAGTAAATAGTTTTCTGACTTCTTCAAAATATTGAAAGGATACCTGGGGGTATAATAGGTTATGTATTGGGTGGCTAACAACAAGGTCAACAGTCCAAAACCAACAGAAGCTTGACTGGAGAAAGAGGAAACTTTTTACTTCCATAAAGAGTTACTCTGGAAACTCACAGGGACAGTTCTGTCCTACATGTCTTGCTATGGGTTGCAATCAACTTCATGGCAGTGAGTTTGTGTTTTGGTTGTTGTTTTGTTTTGTTTTGTTTTTGGTCTAAATATACACAGTCCTTTCCTTTCATTGCAATATTATGCTGGCTAGATTGTCAAAGAATTATTACCAACCGTGGCATTATTGGGGACTATTGAATTGACTCTGGCCCCTAGCAATCCTACATACAACAGAACAGTTCACTTTGCAGTCCTGTGCCATGCTCATGACTGTCACTATGCTTCAGCCCATTTTTCAGCCATTATGTTAATCAGTCTCATTGAAAGCATTCCACTTTTTCACTGACTTCTACTTTACAAAGCATGTCACCTTTAATTGATATCTCCTGATAACATTATTTTCTCGTCTTCGTTTTTCATATTCTTTTCTCCCAGACTACTAATAAATGGATGTTGAGCCTCTACCAAACATGATGTCCTTTTCTATGAATTAGTTCTCCTGTTTAACACATCCAAACCCATCAACAAGGTTGCCATGTTTGGTAGAGAGACAGTGAAAAAGAAGAAGAGCTTCAAAAAGATGGATGCATAAAGTGGCTGCAACAATGGGCTCAAATGTAACAATTGTCAGGATGATGCAGGGCAAGGCTGTATTGTACATAATATCACTATGAGATTTTGGGTTGTAATCAACTTGACAGTACCTAAAAACAGCAATAGGAAGCATCTATGTGCCATCTATATGTTTACATTTATATATAATGGTATATGCAGCAAATACAAATGTGTGTACAATTACCTATAGAAACACCTATATGTGTGCACCAAAATATTCAATGTATCGATGTAACCACAT